>OZ025796.1:1420000-1433718 GCA_964019425.1 Flectonema sp. DT1601
TGATGGTCCAGTCTGCTGTCTTCCTTTTTTTTTTTCCCCTTCTCTTTTCTCTCACTCTCTCGCGGTGGCAAGTGCTCTGGTCTTTTGAGAGGCTGGGAAAAAGGAAAACCAGTTTTGCTGATTTTCAACCTTTTTTTTGTTTTTACTGCGAGAGAGACTGAACGAGAGATACAGAGAGAGAGAGAGAGAGACAATGCAAAGAAAACAAAACTGACCTTTTACGTATTGAGAGAGAGAGAGGAAAAAAAGAAAAACAATTTCACCCTGGTTTTGTTTGTGCTGCTCCTCGATCATAGGGATACTCTTGCGGCAGTTGCCGAGTATCCCGTAAAAACTACCACAACAAAAACAACAAAAACATTTACCAACTCGATTCTCACTTCCTGTTCCTTGGTGAGTTTTAGCAAAAGCTGACCAACTCGACTCACGCAGCAGCTGCAGTTCCTCGCCGAGACGGAACCAGCCTCAATGATCCGAGTTGAGCGCCCACTCAGTTGGTCATCGGTGTGTAGTTATCAGCGGATTTCCTGGTTTCTCGCACAGAGAGCCAGGTTTCCCAACATAGCAACGCTTGTGGCAAAACTTGTCGTGGGAGGCTACTCGGGATTGGAGGTTGGCAGGTAAATGGGGGAAGCGAATGAAGAGAGGAGGAGACGCACGAGAGAGAATGGCAATATGTATGCGAGTGAGCCAGCTGCTGCTGCTGTGATTTGATTGGTATTTTTGCTAAGCAGTGTTTTCTTGCTCTGTGAACTGTTTTTGATGTTCAGGACGTGTTCATATTACTGAGGAAGGAGCCACCATCTGAGATCATGATGATCATGATGATGATGGTAGTGGTGGTGGTGGTGTGCGGTTAAATCTCTAATTTTGGTAAATGAAATTCAATCTTTTGCAGCAATATACTTATCGTCTCTCTCTCTCTGACATTTTCGATTTAGAAAAAGTAAAATCCTGTGATCAGTACTGCTTTCATTCGTCACCCATGTGGGTTGTTGTTGTTGTCTTGTCATTTTTCTTCTTTTTTTTCGTGCCTGCCGTCGTTGTCGTTGTCGTTGTGGTTGTCGTTGTGATGACGGCCTCACGGCAGTTACAAGTCTTCAGGAGTGGGGGGTTGTGTGATTCCTTCTTCACGCAGGAGTCACGCCCCCCTGGTGAGAAATAATAATAATAAAACTAACAATGATAATGATAATATTGTACTTTTGTATAGGTACTGTATTGTAATAACGCGATTGTTTTGCAATGTAATCAGTTCACTTTCACATTTCAATTGAATTCCCCAAATGACCTTCCCGGCGCAACATTTCTTTATTTTCTTTTTTTTAAATAATTTTTATAAACACTTTCTTTTCGTTGATTTCGTACCTTTCTTTTAAAGTCTAGCGAATGGCATTCCTTCCGTGTGGTGATTCCCCTGAACGCACAAACAAATACGCCTTGCGTGTCGGGGTCGGGGGGGAAAGGTTTTGCCGCTGACTTTAGGTTATTAATTTGTTGTTTGTTCTGTTAGTTTGTTTGCAATCATTCTTTCTTCTTTTTATTATCAGAAAGGACATGTCACAAGTGATGTGGTGGAGAGGGGAGAGTAAGTTAAGTGGAAAATGGTACCACTTGCCGTGTGATGGAAGGAGGGATCGTTGAGAGGGCTTTGCGGTGATGGTGACATGAGAGGGTGTTTGCAATTTTGTAACTTTTGTATATATTTTCAATTTTTTTTAAACAGGAGCTGAACTTATGATGAGGTGAGCAGAAGCTTCACTGAACCTCCTCTCGGTGTGTGTGTATGCATGTATGTGTTGTGTGTTGTGTATTGTTTGTTGAAACTCTGACGAGTTCTCATTTATTGAAAATTTTTTTTTCAAAAAAAAAAAAAACGTCGGTTAATTATTGATTTCCCAACACAACCCCTAAAATGAAAGTACAGCCGGTCGGGTCTCTTGATGAGGCCCGATTGTTGTCCCTCTTCAGGAAATTCCTGAGTGAGGAACTGAGTGTTGAGAAGAAGAGAACGAAGAAGAAGAAGGGAGAGGCGGAAAAAACAGAAGCCAAGTGGCAAAAAGTTAGAGGTCCGCAAAAAATAGAAAGCTCAGCGAAGAGAACAGCCATTGCTCCGGGTAAGAAGGACGGATACTATGGCGCCTTACTGAATATGGCGAAGAAGCCTGATACGAAGTCGACCCAGCAGATTAAGACCCCGCTGATTAAGACACCTCCGTTAAAAACTCTGCCACCTTCATGGCAGAACATCACTTTACGACCAGAAGACTGGGTTTTACCGGTTGTCACTGCTACGACAGCCTTCTCAAGTATTAGCAATACCTCTGGTATTTTTATTTGTAACCCAGCAGACGCAGTCCTGGCGTCTCGCAAACAAGGTGACTTTTCAGTCATCACTCACAAACAGTTGGAAGGTAGCACTCGGCTGACTTTTCCAATAATCATCAACGGAAAAACGTCGTCGCGTACTGGTTGGATCTCGTCCTACGGCAGCACGAAAGCCCCTCTCAGAACCCAACAGAAGTCTGAGAGAAACGTTAAAAATTGCGTAGTGTTATTTCACGCGCATAAATCTTATTTTGCTGAGAAGGTGGAAGTCACTCCGGACTTTCTGATGACACGCGCACGAGCAGCATACCTCAGTGCGTTCGGCGAAGAGATCGACAGTCACCTGGTGTGGCCATCAAAACAGAGGGAAACCTCTAATAAAATTAGAACGGTGAACATGCGAATTCCGTGTACGCGCGTTCACAAGCTGTCGTTGGAGGTCACAGTCAACGGCCCAGACGGGTATTTTGTCACATTGCCGAAATTTACCCAGGACAGTATAGATGCAAAATTAAGCATCATCATGCTACAGACAAACGATCTTCAGCAGGCGAAAAACATCGGGAAGTCCCTCAACTCTCCGGTGACTTTCTTACGTGGTACAAACAAACTAGGAATAATCTGTTCGGCATCAATGACTGACCAAACACGTTCATCGCTTGGAGAGCTTGCATGTCCTGCTCCACCGGTAGGAGATAAATACAGAATCTCTGGTGATCATGTGGGCCGCCTTTCTCGGAGCCAACTATGGCAAATCTGTAATAGCCATGGTTGGGAAATTTCGACCTGTACCCACTTCAGCAGGAAAAATTCGAAGACGAACATGAGGTCTAGTCATTGTATAGTAGTGGCACGGACGTCGCCTCCCAGCTCGGTCCTGTGGGCTGATGACTTCTTCATCACAGTGAATGCTGTGTCTTCAACACTTCCAACGCAGAAAGATTTCCCGGCCTTGGGAAAGTCGGATGGGGATGTGGCAATGGATAATAACAGCCAGTGTTACAAAACACCTATTGACACGCCGATTGGAACCCCTTTACAACTCCCTAGTCAGCCCTCTGAGCCTTCCAATGCTGAGATCATGCAGCAACTGCAGACGCTCAACCTTACCATAGATGGATTACGAAGGGAACTGGCCGCGGAGAAAGAAGCAAATCAGAAACTTAGAGATAAACTGGGTAAATCCAACAAAGATCGCGAACGCCGCAGCGGTAGAGATTCCACCGACCAGCGCCCTCGGGCCAACTCTCACGCTGATATGGCGGCTCAACTGAAGCACAACCAGTCAGCCCAGTAGCAATCAATCGCTCCCATTCCTGACAACATATTTCATGAAACAGTAACAGCCCGTATTAACCTCTTACGCTCAGGGATCCACCCTAATCCTGGGCCTCTTAGGGTACTCTCATGGAATATGAGAGCTTATAAAACATCGCGTTCACATCTCGATGCTATTATCGAAGCTCACGACCCTGATATTATCCACCTCCAGGAAACTTGGTTGAAAGCAGACGTAACCGATGATCAACTTGGTATTACAGGATATTCATTATTCCGCCGTGATAGGTGCGACTCTTCTAAAATGGGAGGCGGTGGACTTCTTTCTTATTTCAAAAAGTCTCTTGGTACGGTCCAATTAGAAGTAGGTAAGCATCCATCCGCTGTTGAGGTTATCCATTGCAGTTTCTCGACTTCCATGGGCATATTTAGAACTTTTAATATTTACATCCCACCGAAGGTGTGCCAGCTGCCCTCTTCTATGTTTTTGGGGGATCTAGCAGTAGGTGATTTCAATGCACATCATGAATCTTGGTCGCGTCGAATTCCTAAGGGGTGCGTCTCTTCAGGAAGGATAGTAAATGAATGGATTATAAATAATGGATTAGCTATTGAACCTCTGGCTCCTTCTATTCCTGCTCATGGTACAACGCCCGATTTATTATTGCACTCGCCGCAGTTCAAGTGTCTGCGTTCGCTGCAGATTGATGCTGGGCAAGTTAATTCCGATCATACCCCAATTGTTGCAGATTTTAATGTGACTCCCCTCACTGTACCGGTAGCTATTCCGGCTCATCGTATATGGTTCAAAAACAGTTTTACGGAATCTCATTGGTCCTCCTTCTCCGCACAACTTGACTCCCATTGTTTTAGACTTAAAAGGATACGATCTTTAAATAAACTCTGTGACAGTTTTGTTCGAACAATAGAATCTGTTGCGATTGATACTCTTCCAAATAAGTGGCACAAAGAATCTTTCCGGGTTAAACGCAAACATCGCCATTTGGACCCTGAACTTATTCTAATCGACGGTTGTAAGAAGGGCTTTAGCTGGACTTATAAGAAATTACGAGAACTGAAAGGAGAGTCAACGGTTATTGAGACCCCGCAGGTGAACGTCGGAGCGCTCAAACGTCGCTTTTTCCCTGATTCTTCTGACAATCGTCCCTTGCTTATTCCGCATACTTCAAAGGTGGATTTTTCAGAACCCAGTTGCTCTCCTTTTACAATGGCAGAGGCCCAAGCAGTTTTTAATTCTTTGAAAAAGTCTGACGGCTCCGGTCCGGATTCTATAAGTAACAACATGATTTATCATTTTGGAGATATGGCTAAGGAAGTTCTCCTACGTATTGCAAACTGGTCTTTCCAGAGAGGAACCTTCCCGAAATGTTTGAAAGTAGCACATGTTCTCCCTATTCTAAAAGGTAGCAAAAAGGACCCGACTGATGCCGCCTCCTATCGTCCTATCTCATTGACCTCAGTAGTTGCTAAATTCATTGAATCCCTTGTCCATTTTAGATTAGAACATCTGCTGATTTCTAAACTAGACCCTAAACAATCTGGGTTTGTTCCTGGTAGGTCAGCGGAGGAAAATATAGCCGTTATGATCGAAGCTGCAGCTGAAGTTAAAAACAATTATGAGAAATGTGCAACGATGATTTTCTTCGATATCTCGGGTGCGTTTGATAATGTGGATCACCATATTCTAATGAGTAGGCTTACAACACTCATCCCAGTCCCTTATGTAAGGTGGATTGGTAATTTCCTCTCGGACCGAGTAGCGCATCTTCTCCACGGCCATAACCGTACAGGCCCGATTTCTTGCAAAAAGGGGGTCCCACAAGGCAGTATTCTAGGACCGCTCTTATTCCGTGTGTACGTGAACTCCCTACCGGATGCCATCACAGCCGATTTAAAGCTGTTATACGCGGATGACTTGACAGTGTTTGTTAGTGGCTCTTCGGTTAGTGATTTGGAATCCAAGGCGAACAATGCCATAGGACAAGTGGAGAACTGGCTCGCTGATTCAGCAATGTCCCTCTCTCTGAACAAGACTGAATTTTTGGCATTCGGAGGACGTTTCTCAGACAGAAGTATTTGTAGACTTCCAAGACTTTATTTTCCCTCTACGGTGGACGATATCGACCTTCCCCGTGGCTCTGCCGACTTCATCAGGATACATCAGGATGATGGTGCCGCAGCTCTGCTCAATTTCAAAACAGGACCGGTATACCCACTTGCAATTAATGGTAACTACCTTGAGACCCGCTCTCAACTTTCACAAAGGACGCCAAAGGGTTCTTTCGTTCTAAAGGCTGCAATCCCTCTAAGGCGTGTGTCGCAGTCGCGGTATCTAGGCATAATTATCGACGATGATTTATCTTTTACATCGCAGTTAGCTCACCTATCAAATACCCTAAAGCGGGGAATCGGCTTGATTTCGATAGTTTCATCTTTTAAAATCAAAACGGAAGTTCTCCGACAAACAATCTATGGGCTGATCCTCTCTAGGGCCTATTACGGACTAGCTTCTTATGCACCCTATATCAAGCAGAATTCTTTGAAACTTATTGAGAATACACTTCGTTCACTTCAACTAAGACTGACGGGATGCTCCAAATCGACCTCCTCAACTGCATTATCGGTAGAATCTAGTATTCCCCCGTTCAAACTACACGTGGCTAAAGTCCTGGCTTTATCCTACGAACGTTTCCTGAGGCTCCCAGACGATTGCCCGACTCGGTCGTTGGTTCACCCTGAAAAGTCTAGCTCGTGGAAACTCTACGCAGAACCCCATGCCAAGACTTATGTGACCCCTAATGAAAGATCAATGCTCTGCCTACCGCATCACCAGACTCCTTGGGGACCACCCCCGGATGTTATTATCAATTCCTGGGCAGATTTCCGTAAGTCCATGGACCCATGCAAGAATTTGTTAGCTGCACTTGGAAAAATTAAGACCCTCCCAAAGTCAGTGGCCTCGCTGTATACAGATGCATCCTACTTCCAAGATAAAGAAAGTAACTACCATTGTGGTAATGCAGCAGTTTTAATCTTTGGAAAGAGATGCATCAAAGAAATACATCGTTACGACCCATCTCTGATGATTTATAATGCCGAGCAACAGGCTCTGTTATCAGCAGTGAATTTGATTGAAAAGTATTCGTCTTGCCTGCCAAGTGGGAGGATTAATATAATCACGGATAGTCAGTCAGCACTTCGAAGTCTTGAGCGTGGACATCTGAAGCAACATTCAGCGACTAATGCCGAATTATTTAGGAGAATATCGCTGCTCCAGCGTCCGATCACCCTACAATTTGTCCCCTCACACTGTGGGATCATCGGAAATGAAATGGCCGATTCTCTCGCCAACAAAGCAGCGGCTTCTGCTATTCCCTTAACAGTGGTCAAGTTTGACTACAGGATGACCCAATGTTCAGTGAATAATAAAATCCGAAGAAACTGGTACGAGCAGCGCAGTACATCACATGTGCACTCTTTATCGACAATGGGCAGAGGTGCTCAACGCTTCCACCCGGATCTTAACCGTGAGGGAGAAATGCAAATCGCCCGCCTCAGGACTGGACACCATCCGCTTGTGAAGCAACCAAGAAAGGGATTATCAAGCTGTCTCTTCTGTAATAAAAGAGATACAGATACTCACCATTTACTATCGAAATGTCCGGAGACTAAGATGATTGTTCAAATTCACTTCCCACAGATGGTATTTAATGATCAAGATGAGGATGTGGGTCAACATCTACACAAGTTTTTTGCTACTGAAAACCAATTGGCTCTCATATCGCTCTTGAATGACCTCAGGAGCCTACACGACAGCTTCCCGTTACGTCGAGCGGTCCCTCGACAACGTCTTGTCAAATATTTGTCCGTTCATTCCACTGTTACCACACTTGATTCGAAGTGTAAGGAGGAAGTCAGAAAACTGATCTCAGAAGTTTATAACGCAAATGAAATCGAAAAAGTCTACGACCATTTGTGGGACTTGGAGTTATACTGTTTCTTGAATTCGGATAAAAACAAAAACCAACATTTTAACTCATTCCTGGAGAAGATAAGGTCTTCTAAATTTACTCGGATCGATCCAGTGTGGTTCGATTCAAATAAATGGCTGCTGCCAACCTAGCGTTAATTGTTAATGCTCTACGAGTGCTTTAGTATATTATCAGTGTAATTGTTCTATCCCGTTTTAATTTTGATGATTTTTATTTATTTATTATTAATTTTTTTTTTGTTTATTTTATTTTATTTTATTTTATTTTATATTTTTTTTATTTTTTATTTTTTTTTTAGTTCGATAGTTTAATAAGCTAGGCGAGGCGGAAAGCTGGAGATTGGTATTTATTAATCTTTCAGTCGATGCTACTTCAACAATCCATGCGAAATCTTCGGATATGGCTACGGATTGGGTCCTCTGTTACTGTGAGTTACCTAGCACTCATAATATACAGTAACGTTGGATTAAATAACTAACTAACTAACTAACTCATTACCCTTTGTGTGTGTGTTGTGTGTTCATATGTGTAGTTTGAGTGCTCGTGTGTCTGTGTCAGATGTTTCTGTGAAACTATTTCTTTTGCCTTCCTTGAATTTACTGAACTTGTTCTTCGTGTTGTGATTTGTGGTGAAGTTGTGTTGTGTTTGTGTTGGAATTAAGTGTCGTGTTGTTTAACTCTGATGAGTTCTTATTGTGGTTTGAGTGCTGGTGATTTTTGCACGTGTTTCGTTTTTGAGTGCCCATTGGTTTGTGTGTGTCGCGTGTCCCGGGGGGGTGGGCATGTTTGATCTGTGTGGAACTATTTCTTATTGATTGTTAACCATAAATCTGCTTTTTAAGATTTTACACCTTTCCTTGATTGAACTGAACTTGCTTCGTGTTGTGATTTGTGGTGAAGTTCGATAAGTGACGTGGGAGTGGAATGCGTTATGTGGTATGTTTTGTTATATCAATATTTCCCGCCTTCAGCCGCGCACAAGTCGATAAGTGACGTGGGAATGGAATGATTTATTTGATATGTTTTATGGTTCTTATTGATTTGTGGCTACCAATTCTGATAGGTTACCTTCTTTTGTGAGCTTCTTATAATATACCGCGGTGTGCCTTCTCCATGATCCCCAAATGGGCCCTCATTATTCCTCAGGATTCTCAGTTGGAAATGTACTCTCTTTTGGTGGTAAAAGCAAAGTTCAGATCTCTTGATATTTTATTGCTGGATTGGCATGATGTTACTTCCTTTCCTTCCATCAGGCTTAAGACAAAACAAAGCACAAAAAAATGTTTGCCATCATCGGATTTGTGGGAGTATTCTGGTGGACGGTGTTCTGCTTTGGATGCGGTCTGCCTGACTTGCCTCCAGTTGGATTGATGCTGGGAATGTTCGAAGAGCCCGCCGAAGTTGTTGCGACAACGACGACGACGACGACGAACACCACCACCACCACCACCACCACCACCACCACCACCACCACTATTATCGACAAGTGGTGTTGTATTATCGACAACAACACCTCCACTGACGCCAACTCCAGCTCCAGCGACAACGCCAACGCCAACGCCAACGTCAACGGCAACACCAACGTCAACGAGTCTGCGTGTCATGCTGACGTGCCGCACTCTGTTGGTAAAAGTATTCCGCACCGTGTGGGTGACACGATGAGGAGGGCGTTTGGTTCCGCGAGCAGAGTGGCCGTCGAAGAGCTGATGAGGAGCAGCCAATGCTCCGATCACAGTGCCACCGATAGACTCGTGAAGTGCTTCGGGATCCGGTTCGCGATAACCCGGGTCAAGCTTCTCGATGTGGTGCGCACTTGTGAAGCGGAACTCTCCGACATCACGCACGGTGTCTGGGGTGCGCTTGAGCTCGAGTGTGTCAGGTTTGCTGACCTCGTAATGGCTTGGGTGAATGAAGCAGCCAGTTCAGCGGCTGACTTCATGTTCTCTGTACTTTCTCTGTTTGATCGGTTTCTCTTGTTTTCGAGAAGCGTTCGCTCCGAACTGGAGGCATGTTTCCTTTCTTTTTTTGCTGGACCCATTGGTGCTTATCGCTCGGTCGAGGCAGATCTGAAGTCTGCGTCCGAGGTGATTCGCGGGGGGTTCGGGAAAGTGGTTGCATGTACGGAGATTGCTGACCAGAGTGTTAAGCTGTTTTGCATCAATCACCGGATTGATCAGAGCAAGAAACACTTGGAACGCATCTTCAGGGGATGGAAAGTCGAGGCGGCAGCCGTAGTCAATAAAGTTGACATTAAGTATTTGTTTGAAGCTGTCGCCGCGCTTTCCGATGCCTGTTCTTTTCTTCTTTGGATTGTTTTGTTGTTGGTATTGCTCTCCTTTGAAATTGTCAATTTCTTGGGTTTGTTTGCCGGCATGAGTAGCGGAGGAAAAAGGAAGTTTCAGCTTGCGCAGCAGCTGTTTGCGGCTTGTGTTTTTCATGTTTGTTGTCGTTAAATGAATTCTGTTGTTGTTTGAAAAAACAGCAGCCCAACAAAAAAAAAAGCAAAACCAAAACTAAAACCAAAACCAAAAAAAAAAAAAAAAAAAAAAAAATAATAAGCGACCTTTGTACCAACTTCCCTTTAACCCAATTAATATGTGCGTATAATTATTCAAAAAAAAAAAAAGAAACAAAAACGATCGACTCCAACAAAAAAAAAAAAAAAAAAATTCAAAACAAAAATAATTTACCGCACACTTTTCTTTTTTTTTTTTTTTTTTTTTTCCTTCTTTCATTTTTTTCATCCATCCTCCTCCTTGTTTTCCTTCCTGTTATGAAGAAAAATACCGTATTAAACTTTGAAGAAAATTAACTAACTCTGCCATGAGTGGAGAGAGAGAGAGAGAGAGAGACAGCCATGTTTTTTTTTCGTTTGAAGTTCAAAGAAAAATGGTTCTGTCTTTTTTTTTTTTAGTTGTTTTCTAGTTTTTAGATGCCGCTTCTTCATTTCTGACAGCTGCAATTGCATTGCTGCTTTTGTGAATTAAGGTAGGTGAGATGGATTTCCTTTACACGAACTTCTCTTTTCTTTTTTTTTTTCCCCCGACAAGTAGTAGTAGAAAGTACGGGCCATTCACATCTGGGTTAGTAAGTTGTTGTCGTTGTCGTTGTCGTTGTCGTTGTCGTTGTTGTTGTCTTGTCGTCGAGCGAGAGAGTACAACTACTCTCTCGGCCGATAGACATTTTCATTTTCATTTTCATTTTTCTCATAACCAACAACAAGAAATTTTCTTTAACAACACGGGACGAGATGTGAATGGTCTTTTGGAGAATTGTGTCGGATTTTATTTTATTTTATTTTTTTTTTTTTTGCTGGCACACGAAAACTAATAAACGCACTGAAAGAAGGAAAACCGGAACCCGGAAGTTGCAACTCCGATGCTCTGGCTCTTCACTTCGACGAACAACAAAAGGCTGAAAAGAGAGAATATTATTATTTTCTTGATTTGCTTTGAGATTGTGGAGTTTTTGTGTCCAATTTTTCATTTCTTCTTTTCAATTTAACAAAAAATAAAAATAAAAAAACCTTAAAAAATTTAAAAAAACAAAAAAGATCCCATCCCTCGGTACCAGTCGCGGAAAAAACGTTTATTTTCTCTTGGCAGTGCAAGTCTGGAGAGACGACCTGCAAAGGCTCTCTCTCTCTGGCATTCACCCATGAGGAGATTGTATACCTTTCTTTACTTTGTTTTGTATACCTTTCTTTATTTGTTTTGTATACCTTTCTTAACTTTGTTTTGTATACCTTTCTTTATTTGTTTTGTATACCATTCTTTACTTTGTTTTGTATACCTTTCTTAACTTTGTTTTATATACCTTTCTTTATTTGTTTTGTGTACCTTTCTTAACTTTGTTTTATATACCTTTCTTTATTTGTTTTGTGTACCATTCTTTACTTTGTTTTGTATACCTTTCTTTACTTTTTTTTGGATACCTTTCTTTATTTGTTTCCGCGGGAGGGAAGGCACACGCTGCCGATCCCCCCGCTCCAATGTTGTTCTCGTTGATGTTGTGGATGTGATGGTCCAGTCTGCTGTCTTCCTTTTTTTTTTTCCCCTTCTCTTTTCTCTCACTCTCTCGCGGTGGCAAGTGCTCTGGTCTTTTGAGAGGCTGGGAAAAAGGAAAACCAGTTTTGCTGATTTTCAACCTTTTTTTTGTTTTTACTGCGAGAGAGACTGAACGAGAGATACAGAGAGAGAGAGAGAGAGAGAGAGAGAGAGAGAGAGAGAGAGAGAGAGAGAGAGAGAGAGAGAGAGAGAGAGAGAGAGAGAGAGAGAGAGAGAGAGAGAGAGAGAGAGAGAGAGAGAGAGAGAGAGAGAGAGAGAGAGAGAGAGAGAGAGAGAGAGAGAGAGAGAGAGAGAGAGACAATGCAAAGAAAACAAAACTGACCTTTTACGTATTGAGAGAGAGAGAGGAAAAAAAGAAAAACAATTTCACCCTGGTTTTGTTTGTGCTGCTCCTCGATCATAGGGATACTCTTGCGGCAGTTGCCGAGTATCCCGTAAAAACTACCACAACAAAAACAACAAAAACATTTACCAACTCGATTCTCACTTCCTGTTCCTTGGTGAGTTTTAGCAAAAGCTGACCAACTCGACTCACGCAGCAGCTGCAGTTCCTCGCCGAGACGGAACCAGCCTCAATGATCCGAGTTGAGCGCCCACTCAGTTGGTCATCGGTGTGTAGTTATCAGCGGATTTCCTGGTTTCTCGCACAGAGAGCCAGGTTTCCCAACATAGCAACGCTTGTGGCAAAACTTGTCGTGGGAGGCTACTCGGGATTGGAGGTTGGCAGGTAAATGGGGGAAGCGAATGAAGAGAGGAGGAGACGCACGAGAGAGAATGGCAATATGTATGCGAGTGAGCCAGCTGCTGCTGCTGTGATTTGATTGGTATTTTTGCTAAGCAGTGTTTTCTTGCTCTGTGAACTGTTTTTGATGTTCAGGACGTGTTCATATTACTGAGGAAGGAGCCACCATCTGAGATCATGATGATCATGATGATGATGGTAGTGGTGGTGGTGGTGTGCGGTTAAATCTCTAATTTTGGTAAATGAAATTCAATCTTTTGCAGCAATATACTTATCGTCTCTCTCTCTCTGACATTTTCGATTTAGAAAAAGTAAAATCCTGTGATCAGTACTGCTTTCATTCGTCACCCATGTGGGTTGTTGTTGTTGTCTTGTCATTTTTCTTCTTTTTTTTCGTGCCTGCCGTCGTTGTCGTTGTCGTTGTGGTTGTCGTTGTGATGACGGCCTCACGGCAGTTACAAGTCTTCAGGAGTGGGGGGTTGTGTGATTCCTTCTTCACGCAGGAGTCACGCCCCCCTGGTGAGAAATAATAATAATAAAACTAACAATGATAATGATAATATTGTACTTTTGTATAGGTACTGTATTGTAATAACGCGATTGTTTTGCAATGTAATCAGTTCACTTTCACATTTCAATTGAATTCCCCAAATGACCTTCCCGGCGCAACATTTCTTTATTTTCTTTTTTTTAAATAATTTTTATAAACACTTTCTTTTCGTTGATTTCGTACCTTTCTTTTAAAGTCTAGCGAATGGCATTCCTTCCGTGTGGTGATTCCCCTGAACGCACAAACAAATACGCCTTGCGTGTCGGGGTCGGGGGGGAAAGGTTTTGCCGCTGACTTTAGGTTATTAATTTGTTGTTTGTTCTGTTAGTTTGTTTGCAATCATTCTTTCTTCTTTTTATTATCAGAAAGGACATGTCACAAGTGATGTGGTGGAGAGGGAGAGTAAGTTAAGTGGAAAATGGTACCACTTGCCGTGTGATGGAAGGAGGGATCGTTGAGAGGCTTTGCGGTGATGGTGACATGAGAGGGTGTTTGCAATTTTGTAACTTTTGTATATATTTTCAATTTTTTTTAAACAGGAGCTGAACTTATGATGAGGTGAGCAGAAGCTTCACTGAACCTCCTCTCGGTGTGTGTGTATGCATGTATGTGTTGTGTGTTGTGTATTGTTTGTTGAAACTCTGACGAGTTCTCATTACCCTTTGTGTGTGTGTTGTGTGTTCATATGTGTAGTTTGAGTGCTCGTGTGTCTGTGTCAGATGTTTCTGTGAAACTATTTC
>OZ025797.1:689776-1149776 GCA_964019425.1 Flectonema sp. DT1601
TTAAACAAGACAAATGAAGTAACAGACCAGAACAGAAAGAGAATTGTAATAGAAGATTACAAATAAAAAAATGCAAGTATCAACACATGATCAGGATACACCAGCAGCTAACAAACAACATAAAATTGAAGATCAGTTGCCAGAGTATTTCAACCATGGTAGAATACTCGCCCCTCTGGCAGGGATTATCCCAGACTTGTCCTTTAATTTAGTTGGACACCATGGCTTACAACCCTTCCAGAGGGAAGCACCATTATGACTTCTATTTTTTTTCTTCAAGAAAATCATAAGGTGGGAACAAAGAAAAATGCTAAGAGGAACCCCCTATTAACACCTAAGACATCTAAACTGCAGCCCAGCCTATGCCCAATGCACTAACAGGTCATTCCTCACACTCAGATCAAAAAATCAAAGTTCAGAGTGCATCTTAGCGTGAATGAGAGAATTTCCTCCCGCTCATTTTGAACAAAAGGGATAGGAGAAGGGATAGAAAACGAACATAAAAATAAAATTCTAAGTGAGAAACACTTAGCAGAAACACTTAGCAGCTTTTAAGGAGCTGAAAAGCAAAAAAAAATCTAAGTGAGAAACACTTAGTAGAAACAATTTGTAGCTAATTAAGCTGAAAATAAAAAAATAAAAAATTTCTAAGTGAGAAATACTTAGCAACTTTTAGAACAAATATTTCAGTAAATAACCTGTAATGATTAAACCATTACAAGTTTGATGCCAAAACTGACAAGGACTGAGTTGAATTTCCAGGTGAGATTTGGACTGTTAGCTTTTGGCTAAGGCCCTCCCTGAAGAGCAAGAACAAAAAAACTACTCACACCTGAAGAAAACATACACAAAGAACACACTGTAAGCTGTGTGTGTATTTTGTGTTTGTCACAACAGGAGAGAAAAGAAAGAATGTCAAGGTTGGTCACCTTGCCTATCAACGCACAACATTGGTGGTCTCTACTAGACCCTGAGTGATCCCACTGGATCTCTCATCGTTCATAGTACCCTGTGTGAAGTTATAAAATCAAAGGTAAACTATGAACTACAAATGACTTAGCCTGTTATTATAATGCCACAGGCAGGCCCTGCATTCAGCAACTATCCAGCAGTGCTTGGATGTCCTGATCTTCTTGCTAAAAAAAAGAAAGAAAAACAAAACTGTAGCTGGGATCACTCAGGATCAACAGACTACCAATGCTACCTGTTGTACTTGCTCACTATGGGGGGTGATGCCAAACACCCAGAAGTACTTAACTGCTTTCCTTCTTGCTGCCCAGGAGTTTCTGACCAGAACTAATAGAAAATAAAAAGTAGATGGGAAACAATAAAAAGTAAAATGGATATAACTGAAGTTAAACAAGACAAATGAAGTAACAGACCAGAACAGAAAGAGAATTGTAATAGAAGATTACAAATAAAAAAATGCAAGTATCAACACATGATCAGGATACACCAGCAGCTAACAAACAACATAAAATTGAAGATCAGTTGCCAGAGTATTTCAACCATGGTAGAATACTCGCCCCTCTGGCAGGGATTATCCCAGACTTGTCCTTTAATTTAGTTGGACACCATGGCTTACAACCCTTCCAGAGGGAAGCACCATTATGACTTCTATTTTTTTTCTTCAAGAAAATCATAAGGTGGGAACAAAGAAAAATGCTAAGAGGAACCCCCTATTAACACCTAAGACATCTAAACTGCAGCCCAGCCTATGCCCAATGCACTAACAGGTCATTCCCTCACACTCAGATCAAAAAATCAAAGTTCAGAGTGCATCTTAGCGTGAATGAGAGAATTTCCTCCCGCTCATTTTGAACAAAAGGGATAGGAGAAGGGATAGAAAACGAACATAAAAATAAAATTCTAAGTGAGAAACACTTAGCAGAAACACTTAGCAGCTTTTAAGGAGCTGAAAAGCAAAAAAAAAATCTAAGTGAGAAACACTTAGTAGAAACAATTTGTAGCTAATTAAGCTGAAAATAAAAAATAAAAAATTTCTAAGTGAGAAATACTTAGCAACTTTTAGAACAAATATTTCAGTAAATAACCTGTAATGATTAAACCATTACAAGTTTGATGCCAAAACTGACAAGGACTGAGTTGAATTTCCAGGTGAGATTTGGACTGTTAGCTTTTGGCTAAGGCCCTCCCTGAAGAGCAAGAACAAAAAAACTACTCACACCTGAAGAAAACATACACAAAGAACACACTGTAAGCTGTGTGTGTATTTTGTGTTTGTCACAACAGGAGAGAAAAGAAAGAATGTCAAGGTTGGTCACCTTGCCTATCAACGCACAACATTGGTGGTCTCTACTAGACCCTGAGTGATCCCACTGGATCTCTCATCGTTCATAGTACCCTGTGTGAAGTTATAAAATCAAAGGTAAACTATGAACTACAAATGACTTAGCCTGTTATTATAATGCCACAGGCAGGCCCTGCATTCAGCAACTATCCAGCAGTGCTTGGATGTCCTGATCTTCTTCTAAAAAAAAGAAAGAAAAACAAAACTGTAGCTGGGATCACTCAGGATCAACAGACTACCAATGCTACCTGTTGTACTTGCTCACTATGGGGGGTGATGCCAAACACCCAGAAGTACTTAACTGCTTTCCTTCTTGCTGCCCAGGAGTTTCTGACCAGAACTAATAGAAAATAAAAAGTAGATGGGAAACAATAAAAAGTAAAATGGATATAACTGAAGTTAAACAAGACAAATGAAGTAACAGACCAGAACAGAAAGAGAATTGTAATAGAAGATTACAAATAAAAAAATGCAAGTATCAACACATGATCAGGATACACCAGCAGCTAACAAACAACATAAAATTGAAGATCAGTTGCCAGAGTATTTCAACCATGGTAGAATACTCGCCCCTCTGGCAGGGATTATCCCAGACTTGTCCTTTAATTTAGTTGGACACCATGGCTTACAACCCTTCCAGAGGGAAGCACCATTATGACTTCTATTTTTTTTCTTCAAGAAAATCATAAGGTGGGAACAAAGAAAAATGCTAAGAGGAACCCCCTATTAACACCTAAGACATCTAAACTGCAGCCCAGCCTATGCCCAATGCACTAACAGGTCATTCCCTCACACTCAGATCAAAAAATCAAAGTTCAGAGTGCATCTTAGCGTGAATGAGAGAATTTCCTCCCGCTCATTTTGAACAAAAGGGATAGGAGAAGGGATAGAAAACGAACATAAAAATAAAATTCTAAGTGAGAAACACTTAGCAGAAACACTTAGCAGCTTTTAAGGAGCTGAAAAGCAAAAAAAAAATCTAAGTGAGAAACACTTAGTAGAAACAATTTGTAGCTAATTAAGCTGAAAATAAAAAAATAAAAAATTTCTAAGTGAGAAATACTTAGCAACTTTTAGAACAAATATTTCAGTAAATAACCTGTAATGATTAAACCATTACAAGTTTGATGCCAAAACTGACAAGGACTGAGTTGAATTTCCAGGTGAGATTTGGACTGTTAGCTTTTGGCTAAGGCCCTCCCTGAAGAGCAAGAACAAAAAAACTACTCACACCTGAAGAAAACATACACAAAGAACACACTGTAAGCTGTGTGTGTATTTTGTGTTTGTCACAACAGGAGAGAAAAGAAAGAATGTCAAGGTTGGTCACCTTGCCTATCAACGCACAACATTGGTGGTCTCTACTAGACCCTGAGTGATCCCACTGGATCTCTCATCGTTCATAGTACCCTGTGTGAAGTTATAAAATCAAAGGTAAACTATGAACTACAAATGACTTAGCCTGTTATTATAATGCCACAGGCAGGCCCTGCATTCAGCAACTATCCAGCAGTGCTTGGATGTCCTGATCTTCTTCTAAAAAAAAGAAAGAAAAACAAAACTGTAGCTGGGATCACTCAGGATCAACAGACTACCAATGCTACCTGTTGTACTTGCTCACTATGGGGGGTGATGCCAAACACCCAGAAGTACTTAACTGCTTTCCTTCTTGCTGCCCAGGAGTTTCTGACCAGAACTAATAGAAAATAAAAAGTAGATGGGAAACAATAAAAAGTAAAATGGATATAACTGAAGTTAAACAAGACAAATGAAGTAACAGACCAGAACAGAAAGAGAATTGTAATAGAAGATTACAAATAAAAAAATGCAAGTATCAACACATGATCAGGATACACCAGCAGCTAACAAACAACATAAAATTGAAGATCAGTTGCCAGAGTATTTCAACCATGGTAGAATACTCGCCCCTCTGGCAGGGATTATCCCAGACTTGTCCTTTAATTTAGTTGGACACCATGGCTTACAACCCTTCCAGAGGGAAGCACCATTATGACTTCTATTTTTTTTCTTCAAGAAAATCATAAGGTGGGAACAAAGAAAAATGCTAAGAGGAACCCCCTACCTATTAACACCTAAGACATCTAAACTGCAGCCCAGCCTATGCCCAATGCACTAACAGGTCATTCCCTCACACTCAGATCAAAAAATCAAAGTTCAGAGTGCATCTTAGCGTGAATGAGAGAATTTCCTCCCGCTCATTTTGAACAAAAGGGATAGGAGAAGGGATAGAAAACGAACATAAAAATAAAATTCTAAGTGAGAAACACTTAGCAGAAACACTTAGCAGCTTTTAAGGAGCTGAAAAGCAAAAAAAAATCTAAGTGAGAAACACTTAGTAGAAACAATTTGTAGCTAATTAAGCTGAAAATAAAAAAATAAAAAATTTCTAAGTGAGAAATACTTAGCAACTTTTAGAACAAATATTTCAGTAAATAACCTGTAATGATTAAACCATTACAAGTTTGATGCCAAAACTGACAAGGACTGAGTTGAATTTCCAGGTGAGATTTGGACTGTTAGCTTTTGGCTAAGGCCTCCCTGAAGAGCAAGAACAAAAAAACTACTCACACCTGAAGAAAACATACACAAAGAACACACTGTAAGCTGTGTGTGTATTTTGTGTTTGTCACAACAGGAGAGAAAAGAAAGAATGTCAAGGTTGGTCACCTTGCCTATCAACGCACAACATTGGTGGTCTCTACTAGACCCTGAGTGATCCCACTGGATCTCTCATCGTTCATAGTACCCTGTGTGAAGTTATAAAATCAAAGGTAAACTATGAACTACAAATGACTTAGCCT
The DNA here is from genome assembly GCA_964019425.1 of Flectonema sp. DT1601. Classification (NCBI taxonomy): domain Eukaryota; phylum Euglenozoa; class Diplonemea; order Diplonemida; family Diplonemidae; genus Flectonema; species Flectonema sp. DT1601. Next base: position 694,910 of record OZ025797.1, read on the forward strand.
GTTATTATAATGCCACAGGCAGCCCTGCATTCAGCAACTATCCAGCAGTGCTTGGATGTCCTGATCTTCTTCTAAAAAAAAGAAAGAAAAACAAAACTGTAGCTTGGATCACTCAGGATCAACAGACTACCAATGCTACCTGTTGTACTTGCTCACTATGGGGGGTGATGCCAAACACCCAGAAGTACTTAACTGCTTTCCTTCTTGCTGCCCAGGAGTTTCTGACCAGAACTAATAGAAAATAAAAAGTAGATGGGAAACAATAAAAAGTAAAATGGATATAACTGAAGTTAAACAAGACAAATGAAGTAACAGACCAGAACAGAAAGAGAATTGTAATAGAAGATTACAAATAAAAAAATGCAAGTATCAACACATGATCAGGATACACCAGCAGCTAACAAACAACATAAAATTGAAGATCAGTTGCCAGAGTATTTCAACCATGGTAGAATACTCGCCCCTCTGGCAGGGATTATCCCAGACTTGTCCTTTAATTTAGTTGGACACCATGGCTTACAACCCTTCCAGAGGGAAGCACCATTATGACTTCTATTTTTTTTCTTCAAGAAAATCATAAGGTGGGAACAAAGAAAAATGCTAAGAGGAACCCCCTATTAACACCTAAGACATCTAAACTGCAGCCCAGCCTATGCCCAATGCACTAACAGGTCATTCCCTCACACTCAGATCAAAAAATCAAAGTTCAGAGTGCATCTTAGCGTGAATGAGAGAATTTCCTCCCGCTCATTTTGAACAAAAGGATAGGAGAAGGGATAGAAAACGAACATAAAAATAAAATTCTAAGTGAGAAACACTTAGCAGAAACACTTAGCAGCTTTTAAGGAGCTGAAAAGCAAAAAAAAAATCTAAGTGAGAAACACTTAGTAGAAACAATTTGTAGCTAATTAAGCTGAAAATAAAAAAATAAAAAATTTCTAAGTGAGAAATACTTAGCAACTTTTAGAACAAATATTTCAGTAAATAACCTGTAATGATTAAACCATTACAAGTTTGATGCCAAAACTGACAAGGACTGAGTTGAATTTCCAGGTGAGATTTGGACTGTTAGCTTTTGGCTAAGGCCCTCCCTGAAGAGCAAGAACAAAAAAACTACTCACACCTGAAGAAAACATACACAAAGAACACACTGTAAGCTGTGTGTGTATTTTGTGTTTGTCACAACAGGAGAGAAAAGAAAGAATGTCAAGGTTGGTCACCTTGCCTATCAACGCACAACATTGGTGGTCTCTACTAGACCCTGAGTGATCCCACTGGATCTCTCATCGTTCATAGTACCCTGTGTGAAGTTATAAAATCAAAGGTAAACTATGAACTACAAATGACTTAGCCTGTTATTATAATGCCACAGGCAGGCCCTGCATTCAGCAACTATCCAGCAGTGCTTGGATGTCCTGATCTTCTTCTAAAAAAAAGAAAGAAAAACAAAACTGTAGCTGGGATCACTCAGGATCAACAGACTACCAATGCTACCTGTTGTACTTGCTCACTATGGGGGGTGATGCCAAACACCCAGAAGTACTTAACTGCTTTCCTTCTTGCTGCCCAGGAGTTTCTGACCAGAACTAATAGAAAATAAAAAGTAGATGGGAAACAATAAAAAGTAAAATGGATATAACTGAAGTTAAACAAGACAAATGAAGTAACAGACCAGAACAGAAAGAGAATTGTAATAGAAGATTACAAATAAAAAAATGCAAGTATCAACACATGATCAGGATACACCAGCAGCTAACAAACAACATAAAATTGAAGATCAGTTGCCAGAGTATTTCAACCATGGTAGAATACTCGCCCCTCTGGCAGGGATTATCCCAGACTTGTCCTTTAATTTAGTTGGACACCATGGCTTACAACCCTTCCAGAGGGAAGCACCATTATGACTTCTATTTTTTTTCTTCAAGAAAATCATAAGGTGGGAACAAAGAAAAATGCTAAGAGGAACCCCCTATTAACACCTAAGACATCTAAACTGCAGCCCAGCCTATGCCCAATGCACTAACAGGTCATTCCCTCACACTCAGATCAAAAAATCAAAGTTCAGAGTGCATCTTAGCGTGAATGAGAGAATTTCCTCCCGCTCATTTTGAACAAAAGGGATAGGAGAAGGGATAGAAAACGAACATAAAAATAAAATTCTAAGTGAGAAACACTTAGCAGAAACACTTAGCAGCTTTTAAGGAGCTGAAAAGCAAAAAAAAAATCTAAGTGAGAAACACTTAGTAGAAACAATTTGTAGCTAATTAAGCTGAAAATAAAAAAATAAAAAATTTCTAAGTGAGAAATACTTAGCAACTTTTAGAACAAATATTTCAGTAAATAACCTGTAATGATTAAACCATTACAAGTTTGATGCCAAAACTGACAAGGACTGAGTTGAATTTCCAGGTGAGATTTGGACTGTTAGCTTTTGGCTAAGGCCCTCCCTGAAGAGCAAGAACAAAAAAACTACTCACACCTGAAGAAAACATACACAAAGAACACACTGTAAGCTGTGTGTGTATTTTGTGTTTGTCACAACAGGAGAGAAAAGAAAGAATGTCAAGGTTGGTCACCTTGCCTATCAACGCACAACATTGGTGGTCTCTACTAGACCCTGAGTGATCCCACTGGATCTCTCATCGTTCATAGTACCCTGTGTGAAGTTATAAAATCAAAGGTAAACTATGAACTACAAATGACTTAGCCTGTTATTATAATGCCACAGGCAGGCCCTGCATTCAGCAACTATCCAGCAGTGCTTGGATGTCCTGATCTTCTTCTAAAAAAAAGAAAGAAAAACAAAACTGTAGCTGGGATCACTCAGGATCAACAGACTACCAATGCTACCTGTTGTACTTGCTCACTATGGGGGGTGATGCCAAACACCCAGAAGTACTTAACTGCTTTCCTTCTTGCTGCCCAGGAGTTTCTGACCAGAACTAATAGAAAATAAAAAGTAGATGGGAAACAATAAAAAGTAAAATGGATATAACTGAAGTTAAACAAGACAAATGAAGTAACAGACCAGAACAGAAAGAGAATTGTAATAGAAGATTACAAATAAAAAAATGCAAGTATCAACACATGATCAGGATACACCAGCAGCTAACAAACAACATAAAATTGAAGATCAGTTGCCAGAGTATTTCAACCATGGTAGAATACTCGCCCCTCTGGCAGGGATTATCCCAGACTTGTCCTTTAATTTAGTTGGACACCATGGCTTACAACCCTTCCAGAGGGAAGCACCATTATGACTTCTATTTTTTTTCTTCAAGAAAATCATAAGGTGGGAACAAAGAAAAATGCTAAGAGGAACCCCCTATTAACACCTAAGACATCTAAACTGCAGCCCAGCCTATGCCCAATGCACTAACAGGTCATTCCCTCACACTCAGATCAAAAAATCAAAGTTCAGAGTGCATCTTAGCGTGAATGAGAGAATTTCCTCCCGCTCATTTTGAACAAAAGGGATAGGAGAAGGGATAGAAAACGAACATAAAAATAAAATTCTAAGTGAGAAACACTTAGCAGAAACACTTAGCAGCTTTTAAGGAGCTGAAAAGCAAAAAAAAAATCTAAGTGAGAAACACTTAGTAGAAACAATTTGTAGCTAATTAAGCTGAAAATAAAAAAATAAAAAATTTCTAAGTGAGAAATACTTAGCAACTTTTAGAACAAATATTTCAGTAAATAACCTGTAATGATTAAACCATTACAAGTTTGATGCCAAAACTGACAAGGACTGAGTTGAATTTCCAGGTGAGATTTGGACTGTTAGCTTTTGGCTAAGGCCCTCCCTGAAGAGCAAGAACAAAAAAACTACTCACACCTGAAGAAAACATACACAAAGAACACACTGTAAGCTGTGTGTGTATTTTGTGTTTGTCACAACAGGAGAGAAAAGAAAGAATGTCAAGGTTGGTCACCTTGCCTATCAACGCACAACATTGGTGGTCTCTACTAGACCCTGAGTGATCCCACTGGATCTCTCATCGTTCATAGTACCCTGTGTGAAGTTATAAAATCAAAGGTAAACTATGAACTACAAATGACTTAGCCTGTTATTATAATGCCACAGGCAGGCCCTGCATTCAGCAACTATCCAGCAGTGCTTGGATGTCCTGATCTTCTTCTAAAAAAAAGAAAGAAAAACAAAACTGTAGCTGGGATCACTCAGGATCAACAGACTACCAATGCTACCTGTTGTACTTGCTCACTATGGGGGGTGATGCCAAACACCCAGAAGTACTTAACTGCTTTCCTTCTTGCTGCCCAGGAGTTTCTGACCAGAACTAATAGAAAATAAAAAGTAGATGGGAAACAATAAAAAGTAAAATGGATATAACTGAAGTTAAACAAGACAAATGAAGTAACAGACCAGAACAGAAAGAGAATTGTAATAGAAGATTACAAATAAAAAAATGCAAGTATCAACACATGATCAGGATACACCAGCAGCTAACAAACAACATAAAATTGAAGATCAGTTGCCAGAGTATTTCAACCATGGTAGAATACTCGCCCCTCTGGCAGGGATTATCCCAGACTTGTCCTTTAATTTAGTTGGACACCATGGCTTACAACCCTTCCAGAGGGAAGCACCATTATGACTTCTATTTTTTTTCTTCAAGAAAATCATAAGGTGGGAACAAAGAAAAATGCTAAGAGGAACCCCCTATTAACACCTAAGACATCTAAACTGCAGCCCAGCCTATGCCCAATGCACTAACAGGTCATTCCCTCACACTCAGATCAAAAAATCAAAGTTCAGAGTGCATCTTAGCGTGAATGAGAGAATTTCCTCCCGCTCATTTTGAACAAAAGGGATAGGAGAAGGGATAGAAAACGAACATAAAAATAAAATTCTAAGTGAGAAACACTTAGCAGAAACACTTAGCAGCTTTTAAGGAGCTGAAAAGCAAAAAAAAAATCTAAGTGAGAAACACTTAGTAGAAACAATTTGTAGCTAATTAAGCTGAAAATAAAAAAATAAAAAATTTCTAAGTGAGAAATACTTAGCAACTTTTAGAACAAATATTTCAGTAAATAACCTGTAATGATTAAACCATTACAAGTTTGATGCCAAAACTGACAAGGACTGAGTTGAATTTCCAGGTGAGATTTGGACTGTTAGCTTTTGGCTAAGGCCCTCCCTGAAGAGCAAGAACAAAAAAACTACTCACACCTGAAGAAAACATACACAAAGAACACACTGTAAGCTGTGTGTGTATTTTGTGTTTGTCACAACAGGAGAGAAAAGAAAGAATGTCAAGGTTGGTCACCTTGCCTATCAACGCACAACATTGGTGGTCTCTACTAGACCCTGAGTGATCCCACTGGATCTCTCATCGTTCATAGTACCCTGTGTGAAGTTATAAAATCAAAGGTAAACTATGAACTACAAATGACTTAGCCTGTTATTATAATGCCACAGGCAGGCCCTGCATTCAGCAACTATCCAGCAGTGCTTGGATGTCCTGATCTTCTTCTAAAAAAAAGAAAGAAAAACAAAACTGTAGCTGGGATCACTCAGGATCAACAGACTACCAATGCTACCTGTTGTACTTGCTCACTATGGGGGGTGATGCCAAACACCCAGAAGTACTTAACTGCTTTCCTTCTTGCTGCCCAGGAGTTTCTGACCAGAACTAATAGAAAATAAAAAGTAGATGGGAAACAATAAAAAGTAAAATGGATATAACTGAAGTTAAACAAGACAAATGAAGTAACAGACCAGAACAGAAAGAGAATTGTAATAGAAGATTACAAATAAAAAAATGCAAGTATCAACACATGATCAGGATACACCAGCAGCTAACAAACAACATAAAATTGAAGATCAGTTGCCAGAGTATTTCAACCATGGTAGAATACTCGCCCCTCTGGCAGGGATTATCCCAGACTTGTCCTTTAATTTAGTTGGACACCATGGCTTACAACCCTTCCAGAGGGAAGCACCATTATGACTTCTATTTTTTTTCTTCAAGAAAATCATAAGGTGGGAACAAAGAAAAATGCTAAGAGGAACCCCCTATTAACACCTAAGACATCTAAACTGCAGCCCAGCCTATGCCCAATGCACTAACAGGTCATTCCCTCACACTCAGATCAAAAAATCAAAGTTCAGAGTGCATCTTAGCGTGAATGAGAGAATTTCCTCCCGCTCATTTTGAACAAAAGGGATAGGAGAAGGGATAGAAAACGAACATAAAAATAAAATTCTAAGTGAGAAACACTTAGCAGAAACACTTAGCAGCTTTTAAGGAGCTGAAAAGCAAAAAAAAAATCTAAGTGAGAAACACTTAGTAGAAACAATTTGTAGCTAATTAAGCTGAAAATAAAAAAATAAAAAATTTCTAAGTGAGAAATACTTAGCAACTTTTAGAACAAATATTTCAGTAAATAACCTGTAATGATTAAACCATTACAAGTTTGATGCCAAAACTGACAAGGACTGAGTTGAATTTCCAGGTGAGATTTGGACTGTTAGCTTTTGGCTAAGGCCCTCCCTGAAGAGCAAGAACAAAAAAACTACTCACACCTGAAGAAAACATACACAAAGAACACACTGTAAGCTGTGTGTGTATTTTGTGTTTGTCACAACAGGAGAGAAAAGAAAGAATGTCAAGGTTGGTCACCTTGCCTATCAACGCACAACATTGGTGGTCTCTACTAGACCCTGAGTGATCCCACTGGATCTCTCATCGTTCATAGTACCCTGTGTGAAGTTATAAAATCAAAGGTAAACTATGAACTACAAATGACTTAGCCTGTTATTATAATGCCACAGGCAGGCCCTGCATTCAGCAACTATCCAGCAGTGCTTGGATGTCCTGATCTTCTTCTAAAAAAAAGAAAGAAAAACAAAACTGTAGCTGGGATCACTCAGGATCAACAGACTACCAATGCTACCTGTTGTACTTGCTCACTATGGGGGGTGATGCCAAACACCCAGAAGTACTTAACTGCTTTCCTTCTTGCTGCCCAGGAGTTTCTGACCAGAACTAATAGAAAATAAAAAGTAGATGGGAAACAATAAAAAGTAAAATGGATATAACTGAAGTTAAACAAGACAAATGAAGTAACAGACCAGAACAGAAAGAGAATTGTAATAGAAGATTACAAATAAAAAAATGCAAGTATCAACACATGATCAGGATACACCAGCAGCTAACAAACAACATAAAATTGAAGATCAGTTGCCAGAGTATTTCAACCATGGTAGAATACTCGCCCCTCTGGCAGGGATTATCCCAGACTTGTCCTTTAATTTAGTTGGACACCATGGCTTACAACCCTTCCAGAGGGAAGCACCATTATGACTTCTATTTTTTTTCTTCAAGAAAATCATAAGGTGGGAACAAAGAAAAATGCTAAGAGGAACCCCCTATTAACACCTAAGACATCTAAACTGCAGCCCAGCCTATGCCCAATGCACTAACAGGTCATTCCCTCACACTCAGATCAAAAAATCAAAGTTCAGAGTGCATCTTAGCGTGAATGAGAGAATTTCCTCCCGCTCATTTTGAACAAAAGGGATAGGAGAAGGGATAGAAAACGAACATAAAAATAAAATTCTAAGTGAGAAACACTTAGCAGAAACACTTAGCAGCTTTTAAGGAGCTGAAAAGCAAAAAAAAAATCTAAGTGAGAAACACTTAGTAGAAACAATTTGTAGCTAATTAAGCTGAAAATAAAAAAATAAAAAATTTCTAAGTGAGAAATACTTAGCAACTTTTAGAACAAATATTTCAGTAAATAACCTGTAATGATTAAACCATTACAAGTTTGATGCCAAAACTGACAAGGACTGAGTTGAATTTCCAGGTGAGATTTGGACTGTTAGCTTTTGGCTAAGGCCCTCCCTGAAGAGCAAGAACAAAAAAACTACTCACACCTGAAGAAAACATACACAAAGAACACACTGTAAGCTGTGTGTGTATTTTGTGTTTGTCACAACAGGAGAGAAAAGAAAGAATGTCAAGGTTGGTCACCTTGCCTATCAACGCACAACATTGGTGGTCTCTACTAGACCCTGAGTGATCCCACTGGATCTCTCATCGTTCATAGTACCCTGTGTGAAGTTATAAAATCAAAGGTAAACTATGAACTACAAATGACTTAGCCTGTTATTATAATGCCACAGGCAGGCCCTGCATTCAGCAACTATCCAGCAGTGCTTGGATGTCCTGATCTTCTTCTAAAAAAAAGAAAGAAAAACAAAACTGTAGCTGGGATCACTCAGGATCAACAGACTACCAATGCTACCTGTTGTACTTGCTCACTATGGGGGGTGATGCCAAACACCCAGAAGTACTTAACTGCTTTCCTTCTTGCTGCCCAGGAGTTTCTGACCAGAACTAATAGAAAATAAAAAGTAGATGGGAAACAATAAAAAGTAAAATGGATATAACTGAAGTTAAACAAGACAAATGAAGTAACAGACCAGAACAGAAAGAGAATTGTAATAGAAGATTACAAATAAAAAAATGCAAGTATCAACACATGATCAGGATACACCAGCAGCTAACAAACAACATAAAATTGAAGATCAGTTGCCAGAGTATTTCAACCATGGTAGAATACTCGCCCCTCTGGCAGGGATTATCCCAGACTTGTCCTTTAATTTAGTTGGACACCATGGCTTACAACCCTTCCAGAGGGAAGCACCATTATGACTTCTATTTTTTTTCTTCAAGAAAATCATAAGGTGGGAACAAAGAAAAATGCTAAGAGGAACCCCCTATTAACACCTAAGACATCTAAACTGCAGCCCAGCCTATGCCCAATGCACTAACAGGTCATTCCCTCACACTCAGATCAAAAAATCAAAGTTCAGAGTGCATCTTAGCGTGAATGAGAGAATTTCCTCCCGCTCATTTTGAACAAAAGGGATAGGAGAAGGGATAGAAAACGAACATAAAAATAAAATTCTAAGTGAGAAACACTTAGCAGAAACACTTAGCAGCTTTTAAGGAGCTGAAAAGCAAAAAAAAAATCTAAGTGAGAAACACTTAGTAGAAACAATTTGTAGCTAATTAAGCTGAAAATAAAAAAATAAAAAATTTCTAAGTGAGAAATACTTAGCAACTTTTAGAACAAATATTTCAGTAAATAACCTGTAATGATTAAACCATTACAAGTTTGATGCCAAAACTGACAAGGACTGAGTTGAATTTCCAGGTGAGATTTGGACTGTTAGCTTTTGGCTAAGGCCCTCCCTGAAGAGCAAGAACAAAAAAACTACTCACACCTGAAGAAAACATACACAAAGAACACACTGTAAGCTGTGTGTGTATTTTGTGTTTGTCACAACAGGAGAGAAAAGAAAGAATGTCAAGGTTGGTCACCTTGCCTATCAACGCACAACATTGGTGGTCTCTACTAGACCCTGAGTGATCCCACTGGATCTCTCATCGTTCATAGTACCCTGTGTGAAGTTATAAAATCAAAGGTAAACTATGAACTACAAATGACTTAGCCTGTTATTATAATGCCACAGGCAGGCCCTGCATTCAGCAACTATCCAGCAGTGCTTGGATGTCCTGATCTTCTTCTAAAAAAAAGAAAGAAAAACAAAACTGTAGCTGGGATCACTCAGGATCAACAGACTACCAATGCTACCTGTTGTACTTGCTCACTATGGGGGGTGATGCCAAACACCCAGAAGTACTTAACTGCTTTCCTTCTTGCTGCCCAGGAGTTTCTGACCAGAACTAATAGAAAATAAAAAGTAGATGGGAAACAATAAAAAGTAAAATGGATATAACTGAAGTTAAACAAGACAAATGAAGTAACAGACCAGAACAGAAAGAGAATTGTAATAGAAGATTACAAATAAAAAAATGCAAGTATCAACACATGATCAGGATACACCAGCAGCTAACAAACAACATAAAATTGAAGATCAGTTGCCAGAGTATTTCAACCATGGTAGAATACTCGCCCCTCTGGCAGGGATTATCCCAGACTTGTCCTTTAATTTAGTTGGACACCATGGCTTACAACCCTTCCAGAGGGAAGCACCATTATGACTTCTATTTTTTTTCTTCAAGAAAATCATAAGGTGGGAACAAAGAAAAATGCTAAGAGGAACCCCCTATTAACACCTAAGACATCTAAACTGCAGCCCAGCCTATGCCCAATGCACTAACAGGTCATTCCCTCACACTCAGATCAAAAAATCAAAGTTCAGAGTGCATCTTAGCGTGAATGAGAGAATTTCCTCCCGCTCATTTTGAACAAAAGGGATAGGAGAAGGGATAGAAAACGAACATAAAAATAAAATTCTAAGTGAGAAACACTTAGCAGAAACACTTAGCAGCTTTTAAGGAGCTGAAAAGCAAAAAAAAAATCTAAGTGAGAAACACTTAGTAGAAACAATTTGTAGCTAATTAAGCTGAAAATAAAAAAATAAAAAATTTCTAAGTGAGAAATACTTAGCAACTTTTAGAACAAATATTTCAGTAAATAACCTGTAATGATTAAACCATTACAAGTTTGATGCCAAAACTGACAAGGACTGAGTTGAATTTCCAGGTGAGATTTGGACTGTTAGCTTTTGGCTAAGGCCCTCCCTGAAGAGCAAGAACAAAAAAACTACTCACACCTGAAGAAAACATACACAAAGAACACACTGTAAGCTGTGTGTGTATTTTGTGTTTGTCACAACAGGAGAGAAAAGAAAGAATGTCAAGGTTGGTCACCTTGCCTATCAACGCACAACATTGGTGGTCTCTACTAGACCCTGAGTGATCCCACTGGATCTCTCATCGTTCATAGTACCCTGTGTGAAGTTATAAAATCAAAGGTAAACTATGAACTACAAATGACTTAGCCTGTTATTATAATGCCACAGGCAGGCCCTGCATTCAGCAACTATCCAGCAGTGCTTGGATGTCCTGATCTTCTTCTAAAAAAAAGAAAGAAAAACAAAACTGTAGCTGGGATCACTCAGGATCAACAGACTACCAATGCTACCTGTTGTACTTGCTCACTATGGGGGGTGATGCCAAACACCCAGAAGTACTTAACTGCTTTCCTTCTTGCTGCCCAGGAGTTTCTGACCAGAACTAATAGAAAATAAAAAGTAGATGGGAAACAATAAAAAGTAAAATGGATATAACTGAAGTTAAACAAGACAAATGAAGTAACAGACCAGAACAGAAAGAGAATTGTAATAGAAGATTACAAATAAAAAAATGCAAGTATCAACACATGATCAGGATACACCAGCAGCTAACAAACAACATAAAATTGAAGATCAGTTGCCAGAGTATTTCAACCATGGTAGAATACTCGCCCCTCTGGCAGGGATTATCCCAGACTTGTCCTTTAATTTAGTTGGACACCATGGCTTACAACCCTTCCAGAGGGAAGCACCATTATGACTTCTATTTTTTTTCTTCAAGAAAATCATAAGGTGGGAACAAAGAAAAATGCTAAGAGGAACCCCCTATTAACACCTAAGACATCTAAACTGCAGCCCAGCCTATGCCCAATGCACTAACAGGTCATTCCCTCACACTCAGATCAAAAAATCAAAGTTCAGAGTGCATCTTAGCGTGAATGAGAGAATTTCCTCCCGCTCATTTTGAACAAAAGGGATAGGAGAAGGGATAGAAAACGAACATAAAAATAAAATTCTAAGTGAGAAACACTTAGCAGAAACACTTAGCAGCTTTTAAGGAGCTGAAAAGCAAAAAAAAAATCTAAGTGAGAAACACTTAGTAGAAACAATTTGTAGCTAATTAAGCTGAAAATAAAAAAATAAAAAATTTCTAAGTGAGAAATACTTAGCAACTTTTAGAACAAATATTTCAGTAAATAACCTGTAATGATTAAACCATTACAAGTTTGATGCCAAAACTGACAAGGACTGAGTTGAATTTCCAGGTGAGATTTGGACTGTTAGCTTTTGGCTAAGGCCCTCCCTGAAGAGCAAGAACAAAAAAACTACTCACACCTGAAGAAAACATACACAAAGAACACACTGTAAGCTGTGTGTGTATTTTGTGTTTGTCACAACAGGAGAGAAAAGAAAGAATGTCAAGGTTGGTCACCTTGCCTATCAACGCACAACATTGGTGGTCTCTACTAGACCCTGAGTGATCCCACTGGATCTCTCATCGTTCATAGTACCCTGTGTGAAGTTATAAAATCAAAGGTAAACTATGAACTACAAATGACTTAGCCTGTTATTATAATGCCACAGGCAGGCCCTGCATTCAGCAACTATCCAGCAGTGCTTGGATGTCCTGATCTTCTTCTAAAAAAAAGAAAGAAAAACAAAACTGTAGCTGGGATCACTCAGGATCAACAGACTACCAATGCTACCTGTTGTACTTGCTCACTATGGGGGGTGATGCCAAACACCCAGAAGTACTTAACTGCTTTCCTTCTTGCTGCCCAGGAGTTTCTGACCAGAACTAATAGAAAATAAAAAGTAGATGGGAAACAATAAAAAGTAAAATGGATATAACTGAAGTTAAACAAGACAAATGAAGTAACAGACCAGAACAGAAAGAGAATTGTAATAGAAGATTACAAATAAAAAAATGCAAGTATCAACACATGATCAGGATACACCAGCAGCTAACAAACAACATAAAATTGAAGATCAGTTGCCAGAGTATTTCAACCATGGTAGAATACTCGCCCCTCTGGCAGGGATTATCCCAGACTTGTCCTTTAATTTAGTTGGACACCATGGCTTACAACCCTTCCAGAGGGAAGCACCATTATGACTTCTATTTTTTTTCTTCAAGAAAATCATAAGGTGGGAACAAAGAAAAATGCTAAGAGGAACCCCCTATTAACACCTAAGACATCTAAACTGCAGCCCAGCCTATGCCCAATGCACTAACAGGTCATTCCCTCACACTCAGATCAAAAAATCAAAGTTCAGAGTGCATCTTAGCGTGAATGAGAGAATTTCCTCCCGCTCATTTTGAACAAAAGGGATAGGAGAAGGGATAGAAAACGAACATAAAAATAAAATTCTAAGTGAGAAACACTTAGCAGAAACACTTAGCAGCTTTTAAGGAGCTGAAAAGCAAAAAAAAAATCTAAGTGAGAAACACTTAGTAGAAACAATTTGTAGCTAATTAAGCTGAAAATAAAAAAATAAAAAATTTCTAAGTGAGAAATACTTAGCAACTTTTAGAACAAATATTTCAGTAAATAACCTGTAATGATTAAACCATTACAAGTTTGATGCCAAAACTGACAAGGACTGAGTTGAATTTCCAGGTGAGATTTGGACTGTTAGCTTTTGGCTAAGGCCCTCCCTGAAGAGCAAGAACAAAAAAACTACTCACACCTGAAGAAAACATACACAAAGAACACACTGTAAGCTGTGTGTGTATTTTGTGTTTGTCACAACAGGAGAGAAAAGAAAGAATGTCAAGGTTGGTCACCTTGCCTATCAACGCACAACATTGGTGGTCTCTACTAGACCCTGAGTGATCCCACTGGATCTCTCATCGTTCATAGTACCCTGTGTGAAGTTATAAAATCAAAGGTAAACTATGAACTACAAATGACTTAGCCTGTTATTATAATGCCACAGGCAGGCCCTGCATTCAGCAACTATCCAGCAGTGCTTGGATGTCCTGATCTTCTTCTAAAAAAAAGAAAGAAAAACAAAACTGTAGCTGGGATCACTCAGGATCAACAGACTACCAATGCTACCTGTTGTACTTGCTCACTATGGGGGGTGATGCCAAACACCCAGAAGTACTTAACTGCTTTCCTTCTTGCTGCCCAGGAGTTTCTGACCAGAACTAATAGAAAATAAAAAGTAGATGGGAAACAATAAAAAGTAAAATGGATATAACTGAAGTTAAACAAGACAAATGAAGTAACAGACCAGAACAGAAAGAGAATTGTAATAGAAGATTACAAATAAAAAAATGCAAGTATCAACACATGATCAGGATACACCAGCAGCTAACAAACAACATAAAATTGAAGATCAGTTGCCAGAGTATTTCAACCATGGTAGAATACTCGCCCCTCTGGCAGGGATTATCCCAGACTTGTCCTTTAATTTAGTTGGACACCATGGCTTACAACCCTTCCAGAGGGAAGCACCATTATGACTTCTATTTTTTTTCTTCAAGAAAATCATAAGGTGGGAACAAAGAAAAATGCTAAGAGGAACCCCCTATTAACACCTAAGACATCTAAACTGCAGCCCAGCCTATGCCCAATGCACTAACAGGTCATTCCCTCACACTCAGATCAAAAAATCAAAGTTCAGAGTGCATCTTAGCGTGAATGAGAGAATTTCCTCCCGCTCATTTTGAACAAAAGGGATAGGAGAAGGGATAGAAAACGAACATAAAAATAAAATTCTAAGTGAGAAACACTTAGCAGAAACACTTAGCAGCTTTTAAGGAGCTGAAAAGCAAAAAAAAAATCTAAGTGAGAAACACTTAGTAGAAACAATTTGTAGCTAATTAAGCTGAAAATAAAAAAATAAAAAATTTCTAAGTGAGAAATACTTAGCAACTTTTAGAACAAATATTTCAGTAAATAACCTGTAATGATTAAACCATTACAAGTTTGATGCCAAAACTGACAAGGACTGAGTTGAATTTCCAGGTGAGATTTGGACTGTTAGCTTTTGGCTAAGGCCCTCCCTGAAGAGCAAGAACAAAAAAACTACTCACACCTGAAGAAAACATACACAAAGAACACACTGTAAGCTGTGTGTGTATTTTGTGTTTGTCACAACAGGAGAGAAAAGAAAGAATGTCAAGGTTGGTCACCTTGCCTATCAACGCACAACATTGGTGGTCTCTACTAGACCCTGAGTGATCCCACTGGATCTCTCATCGTTCATAGTACCCTGTGTGAAGTTATAAAATCAAAGGTAAACTATGAACTACTTCTTTTTGTTTTTTTTTTTTTTTTTTTATATTCTTTTTTATTAATTTTGAAAAAAAAAACAATCAGTTTAGCGTCTTGACCAGGACGGAAAATAGAAAGTAATCGACATAGTCGATCGATGAAAAAAAAACAATGATAACATTGTTTATTCTTTTTTTTTTTTTTTTTTTTTAAATTCTTTTTATTTATTTTTTAAAAAGAAAAAAAAAACGGAAAATAGAAATTAGTCAACAAAGTCGAACAATAAAAAAAAAAACAATGATAACATTGTTTATTCTTTTTTTTTTATTTTTTTTTTATATTCTTTTTATTAATTTTGAAAAAAAAAACAATCAGTTTAGCGTCTTGACCAGGACGGAAAATAGAAAGTGATCGACATAGTCGATCGATAAAAAAAAACAATGATAACATTGTTTATTCTTTTTTTTTTATTTTTTTTGTATTCTTTTTTATTAATTTTGAAAAAAAACAATCAGTTTAACGTCTTGACCAGGACGGAAAATAGAAAGTGATCGACATAGTCGATCGAAAAAAAAAAACAATGATAACATTGTTTATTCTTTATTCTTTTTTTTTTTTTTTTTTTTTTAAATCCTTCTTATTATTTTTTAAAGAAAAAACAATCAGTTTAGCGTCTTGACCAGGACGGAAAATAGAAAGTAATCGACATAGTCGATCGATAAAATAAAAACAATGATAACATTGTTTATTTCTTTTTTCTTTTTTTTTTTATTCTTTTTATTAATTTTAAAGAAAAAACAATCAGTTTAGCGTCCTGACCAGGACGAAAAATAGAAAGTGATCGACATAGTCGATCGATAAAAAAACAATGATAACATTGTTTATTCTTTTTTTTTTGTTTTTTTTTTTTATTCTTTTTATTTATTTTTTAAAGAAAAAACAATCAGTTTAGCGTCTTGACCAGGACGGAAAATAGAAATTAGTCGACAAAGTCAATCGATAACAAAACAATGATAACATTGTTTATTCTTTTTTTTTTTTTTTTTTTTTTTTATTCTTTTTATTTATTTTTTAAAGAAAAAACAATCAGTTTAGCGTCCTGACCAGGACGGAAAATAGAAAGTAATCGACATAGTCGATCGATAAAAAAAAACAATGATAACATTGTTTAATCTTTTTTTTTTTTTTTTTTTTTTTATTCTTTTTATTTATTTAGAAAAAACAATCAGTTTAGCGTCTTGACCGGGACGGAAAATAGAAATTAGTCGACAAAGTCGATCGATAAAAAAACAATGATAACATTGTTTATTCTTTTTTTTTTTTTTTTTTTTTTTTAAATTCTTTTTATTTATTTTTTAAGAAAAAAAACGGAAAATAGAAATTAGTCGACAAAGTCGAACGATAAAAAAACAATGATAACATTGTTTATTCTTTTTTTATTTTTTTTTTTTATAATCTTTTTTATTAATTTTGGAAAAAAAAAAAAAACAATCAGTTTAGCGTCTTGACCAGGACGGAAAATAGAAAGTAATCGACATAGTCGATCGATAAAAAAACAATGATAACATTGTTTATTCTTTTTTTTTTTTTTTTTTTTTAAATTCTTTTTATTTATTTTTTAAGAGAAAAAAACGGAAAATAGAAATTAGTCGACAAAGTCGAACGATAAAAAAACAATGATAACATTGTTTATTCTTTTTTTTATTTTTTTTTTTTTATAATCTTTTTTTATTAATTTTGAAAAAAAAAAAACAATCAGTTTAGCGTCCTGACCAGGACGGAAAATAGAAATTAGTCGACAAAATCGATCGATAAAAAAACAATGATAACATTGTTTATTCTTTTTTTTTTTTTTTTTTTTAAATTCTTTTTATTTATTTTTTAAGAGAAAAAAACGGAAAATAGAATTTAGTCGACAAAGTCGAACGATAAAAAAACAATGATAACATTGTTTATTCTTTTTTTTATTTTTTTTTTTTTATAATCTTTTTTTATTAATTTTGAAAAAAAAAAAACAATCAGTTTAGCGTCCTGACCAGGACGGAAAATAGAAATTAGTCGACAAAATCGATCGATAAAAAAACAATGATAACATTGTTTATTCTTTTTTTTTTTTTTTTTTTTAAATTCTTTTTATTTATTTTTTAAGAGAAAAAAACGGAAAATAGAATTTAGTCGACAAAGTCGAACGATAAAAAAACAATGATAACATTGTTTATTCTTTTTTTTATTTTTTTTTTTTTTATATTCTTTTTTATTAATTTTGAAAAAAAAAAAAAAAAAAACAATCAGTTTAGCGTCTTGACCAGGACGGAAAATAGAAAGTAATCGACATAGTCGATCGATAAAAAAAACAATGATAACATTGTTTATTCTTTTTTTTTTTTTTTTTTTTTAAATTCTTTTTATTTATTTTTTAAAAAGAAAAAAAAAACGGAAAATAGAAATTAGTCGACAAAGTCGAACGATAAAAAAACAATGATAACATTGTTTAATCTTTTTTTTATTTTTTCTTTTTTATATTCTTTTTTATTAATTTTGAAAAAAAAAAAAAAAAACAATCAGTTTAGCGTCTTGACCAGGACGGAAAATAGAAAGTAATCGACATAGTCGATCGATAAAAAAACAATGATAACATTGTTTATTCTTTTTTTTTTTTTTTTTTTTTTTAAATTCTTTTTATTTATTTTTTAAGAAAAAAAACGGAAAATAGAAATTAGTCGACAAAGTCGAACGATAAAAAAACAATGATAACATTGTTTATTCTTTTTTTTTATTTTTTTTTTTTTATATTCTTTTTTATTAATTTTGGGAAAAAAAAAAAAAAACAATCAGTTTAGCGTCTTGACCAGGACGGAAAATAGAAAGTAATCGACATAGTCGATCGATAAAAATACAATGATAACATTGTTTAATCTTTTATAATTTTTTATTTTTTTTTTGTTTTAAAAAAAAAAAAAAAACAAGCGGAATTGATCATAATGGGTGGTAGGGGTTGTTATAACTTCGTTTGAAAATTCTTCTTTTTTGATTTCTTTTTTTTTTTTCTTTTTACAGGAGTTAAGATCACTGTCAGGAGACAACACATTAACAAGAGCAGCAAGCAGAGTTGACACTATCAATTCAAATTTGAAATACCGGGAATTAATTTACAAGGAGGTATCTCAAGTGACTTGGTATCTCTAGCGTGTCGGTATCTCTGGAGTGCTGGTATCTCGTATGTGCGTTGGTATCTCATGAGTGATGGTATCTCTTGTGCATTTAGAGAAACGAAAAAGAATGTCATGACCATGACGGAAGAATTGAGATTTCATTCTTTCTTTTCTCTCCTGTTGTGACAAACACAAAATACACACACAGCTTACAGTGTGTTCTTTGTGTATGTTTTCTTCAGGTGTGAGTAGTTTTTTTGTTCTTGCTCTTCAGGGAGGGCCTTAGCCAAAAGCTAACAGTCCAAATCTCACCTGGAAATTCAACTCGAGAAAAAAAACAATCAGTTTAGCGTCTTGACCAGGACGGAAAATAGAAAGTAATCGACATAGTCGATCGATAAAAAAAACAATGATAACATTGTTTATTCTTTTTTTTTTTTTTTTTAATTTTTTTTTATTTATTTTTTAAGAAAAAAAAAACGGAAAATAGAAATTAGTCGACAAAGTCGAACGATAAAAAAACAATGATAACATTGTTTATTCTTTTTTTTTTTATTTTTTTTTTATATGAGGCGGTTTTTAAACCCCCCCCGCAAACCCGCAAAATCAAGTTACCCCCTAGGGTAGGGGGGGGGTACAAGCTGTCGATAAAGTACTTTTTCCGAATTTTGGTAAATATAACCTTCCCGGGGGCAAAAAATACCCAGGACCCCATCAGAACCCCCAAAAATGTGATTTCGGGGCCGAAAAAACCTCGATTTGGCTGATTTCGGCAAAGGAATGAAAAATCTCAAAAAGTGTGGACCGTGTGGTACCTGGGAGTCCAATTTTGAGGCCTGTGAAATGCACCTTCAAATAATTTTTTTTTACAATGAGAAGAGGTGACCTTAGTGTGTCCCTGTGCACGCAGTGTGCTAATATACCATTTCGGAGTTGGATTTCCAGGTGAGATTTGGACTGTTAGCTTTTGGCTAAGGCCCTCCCTGAAGAGCAAGAACAAAAAAACTACTCACACCTGAAGAAAACATACACAAAGAACACACTGTAAGCTGTGTGTGTATTTTGTGTTTGTCACAACAGGAGAGAAAAGAAAGAATGTCAAGGTTGGTCACCTTGCCTATCAACGCACAACATTGGTGGTCTCTACTAGACCCTGAGTGATCCCACTGGATCTCTCATCGTTCATAGTACCCTGTGTGAAGTTATAAAATCAAAGGTAAACTATGAACTACAAATGACTTAGCCTGTTATTATAATGCCACAGGCAGGCCCTGCATTCAGCAACTATCCAGCAGTGCTTGGATGTCCTGATCTTCTTCTAAAAAAAAGAAAGAAAAACAAAACTGTAGCTGGGATCACTCAGGATCAACAGACTACCAATGCTACCTGTTGTACTTGCTCACTATGGGGGGTGATGCCAAACACCCAGAAGTACTTAACTACTTTCCTTCTTGCTGCCCAGGAGTTTCTGACCAGAACTAATAGAAAATAAAAAGTAGATGGGAAACAATAAAAAGTAAAATGCATATAACTGAAGTTAAACAAGACAAATGAAGTAACAGATCAGAACAGATAGGGAATAAAAAGAAAAGATAAGCAAGCGTTATTGTAGTAAAAGATAACAAATAAACAAATGCAAGTATCAACACATGGTTTAATTACACCAGCAGCTAACAAACAACATAAAATTGAAGATCAGTTGCCAGAGTATTTCAACCATGGTAGAATACTCGCCCCTCTGGCAGGGATTATCCCAGACTTGTCCTTTAATCTAGTTGGACACCATGGCTTACAACCCTTCCAGAGGGAAGCACCATTATGACTTCTATTTTTTTTCTTCAAGAAAATCATAAGGTGGGAACAAAGAAAAATGCTAAGAGGAACCCCCTATAGTATCAGTTTCCGCTTCAAGAACACGCCACGAAAAAGAGTAGCACTCTCGAGCGGCCATGCTTGAGGCCACGAGGCTCACGGGCAGGATAACGCAGCGGACAGAAAGAAGCACAGCTTCGGGCCGAATTTCGAAACCTGAGCACATGGGATGTTCAAGAGAAGGCCAGTAGCCTAAACATCGGACAAGGGGGAATTAACACGCCGGGTCTCGTGTAGCATATAATTAAGGTTCAAATCAGGTCGATAAAAATAAAAATTGAGTTCCCATTTCATTCCCCACTCAACTTAGAGGGAAACCCCGGTTATGGATTGCTCAATGCACGGAATTACTTGTAATTTTTGTGAGCCCTCCTAACACACCCCTTGTTTTCACCCCCCTCAGGTACCACACGGTCCACACTTTTTGAGATTTTTCAAAGACTTGCTCTAAAGTGCCGAAGAACTGTTTCTTTGGATCGCAATCCCCATTTTTGGGGTATATGTTGCAGTTTTCATAATTTGGGTGCCCAAAAAACTTGTTCTCCGGAAAAAAATCGAAAGTGCCCAAAATCTCCGTAAAATCGATGCTTGTACCCCCCCCCCCCTAGGGGGGGGGGGGGGGGGGGGGGGGTAAATTAAGGAGGGGAAATTTGGATTTATGCAGTTTTGACACCTCTTACCTTATATCCTTGCTCTGTTCACAGATTTAGCTGCTAATATACCAAAAAAGACCCCAAAAAAACCCAGACTGGTTACTAGCTTTTTTAATTAAAATTTTTTTTTTTTACTCCCTTCAAGTAATTTTTTTTTTTTTTTTTTTACATTCTGAGAGAATAAATTTTTTTTCAAAAAATTCAAAAAAAATGCTTTCAAGCTCCACAGTGCCAGTTTCTCAATTTTCTACTGCTTTATTTTCAACAACTTTCCATTTTTTTTCTAAAAAAATTCCAAAAAAATACCAAAAATGTCCAAAAATGAGGTATTTTTTGTTTGAAAATTTTTTTTCAAAAAAGCTAAAAAAAAGCTAAAAAAAGCTAAAAAAAGCTAAAAAAAGCTAAAAAAAGCTAAATAGCTTTAGCTTAGCTCTAAAAAGCTTAGCTTTAGCTTTAGCTTTTTGCACAAGTATGTGTGAATGCACCAGAATCGCCAGACAGTGCTCATATGTTCTGTTCCAGACGAGGAACCTCCCCACGTGGCATTCAAGACCACTAATGCGCAGCATTAAAGAAGAACCTGCCACTGCAAGTTTTATAAAAGATGGTAAAGAAATCTTCCCTGTGGAAGAAGTCAAAATCCACAAAGTAACAAAACTGAAAACGATCGAAAAGCTCACCATTGAAAGATCGTGGCTTGAGAAATGTTTTATCTGGCAAACTTGTTACGCATCGGCTCTTTCTATTCTACTAATTGCCAATGGTTCTTCCTCCCCGGCCCCTTCTTTTTTGTTAGATGAGGATGAGCTCACTGGACTCTCCTTGTCATTCTCTTCTATTTCTTCCATCTCTTTCCAGACTCCCCCAGAACTCAATTTTTTTCAAAGAATTGTTGATTTTAAGCAAGTAAATTGTAGGTGAAACCTACACTCTGCCGTATTACATTATACCCTGGTTTTGGTTTCCCAGGGCTCACGATTAATTCAAAATTGAATAACTCGATTCCGTACTGCACTGAATGACAACACGGAAAAAGAGATGTGTATGCAGCTAAGTTAGAAACATTTATTATAATGTAAAGTATTTACGTCAATCGCAGTGTGTATACCTACACTAACATTACCTTTAGTCACTGTATCTCAGAACTAATGTTAAATTATCGTTATGTTGTCTATGATACAAAACATTTGTATTTTACGTACAAACTCGAACAGTTAACCCCCCATCACTCTGTACCCAGGTTGAAGCTTCGCGACAACCCGTTTGTGAGCAGAGTACAGGTGCAAATATACGCAAGCAAATTTGTGCCCGGCGCAACGCGCCTAGGATGTGTATCCAGTTACTGATTAGTCAACTATGGATACAATACATCCAAATGTTAGCTCTTGTTATTAATAATTCTTTACATCTCCTTTTATTTTGAGACAGAAACTTGATCATTAAACACCTTTAGTTCTAATCACAATAGTGACCATAAAAAGATCAATCCATGACTACTAATCAATACACGGATATTCCGGAGTTACAATGGAATTTCTCTGATCTAACTTTAGGCAGCATTGGTCGTAGCGGCGTTCTCTTCCCACGTGCATAAACGAAATTATGTCACGGAAAATGAAATAAAAATAAAGAACAGAATGTAGGATTTCAAAGGACGCATAAAATCAAGTTTCTTTGTCAGTTACCTGAGTTGGCCCGTAGCCCCTTTGAATTAGGACAACATTTAGAGATAAATATTATTGTAATTCGTATAATTCAAATAATGTAAATCTAACTGTCTTACGTCATTTTGTTTTCTTTATCGAAAGAAAGTACATTCCTGTTACATAAACTACAGGTAGGAAATACTGAGGTAACCCTTAACCATGAAGGTCAATTTTGTGAGAACTCTAACATGTTCGCGTATAGAACATAGAGGGACACGGATGATTGTTTTCTTTTTGAATACATTCCCCACTCTGGACTTTGCCAATTAAATGTCTTAACCCAAAACCCGTCGATGCCGTCACCCCAACATTATTTGTTGGATTATGCAACCCCCTCAGATTTTCTAACTGAATTCTGGATAACGCTACCATAATTTATTTAAGGTGAGTGCTCCGCTAGTAGTGTGCTACGAACTAGCAATTTTTGCTAACATATTTTTTTCAAAGAATTGTTGATTTTAAGCAAGTAAATTGTAGGTGAAACCTACACTCTGCCGTATTACATTATACCCTGGTTTTGGTTTCCCAGGGCTCACGATTAATTCAAAATTGAATAACTCGATTCCGTACTGCACTGAATGACAACACGGAAAAAGAGATGTGTATGCAGCTAAGTTAGAAACATTTATTATAATGTAAAGTATTTACGTCAATCGCAGAGTGTATACCTACACTAACATTACCTTTAGTCACTGTATCTCAGAACTAATGTTAAATTATCGTTATGTTGTCTATGATACAAAACGTTTGTATTTTACGTACAAACTCGAACAGTTAATCCCCCAGAACTCATGTCTACGGGATCGCAAACGCTTCCTACTGATTTTGCTATGGTGATAAGATGTCAATCTGACATTGGTTCTCAAACCCCCTTGTACAAAGAAAAAGAAGGAAGATTAAGGCTGAAACTTTCCTTGAAATGCCAAATTTTAGAAAACGAATTAGAACAAATGAAAGAACGAATTTTTTATGTTCTATTTTTATTTTACTTTAATGCGATGTCAGCCTCCCTCGAGAAAGACAAGCAGTTACTAAATGGATTACCTGTTGAGATCAAAGCTACCAACCAGGATCCATCCTCACTTCCTCCTGTGCCCCCTGTTTTAATTATTGAAAAAGATAGAAAAGAATATGAACTTCTGGAAGGAGTAATTCAAAGGTTAACAGCAGAACGCGATGAATCGAAGACTTCTCTTCTTGCACTAGTTCGACAATATGACTTAGTGGAAGATTACAGGAAACGTGAGCTCGCAAATCTGACTCAGAGAGCAGACCTATCGGAATTGGCGCTCTTCAATTACCATCAAAGGTTTGTTCTTCTGTCGAACGAATTGGAGACCAAATGTAATGAGGAAAGAGAAAGTAAAATAAGACTTTTCTATACTCAACAGGAGGTCGAGAGGAACTGAGAGGGAAGGAGACTGAGTTGAACAAGAAAAAAAGTTTCGAAACTCGTTTAGCCGAGGTCGGTAGGCACGCAGATCTTTTATGGAAGCAAGAGACTGTTAAAGAGCTCAATGTGGATGAGGAACAAGCTCTGAAGATCTACAATGCAATCGCCACCCTTGAAGGAGAAGTTGCACAGTTGAAGGAGAACATCGCAAAAGCCGAGGCCCGAATCGGAGACCTGGCAGGAGAAGTCGCAACGAAGACGGAACCAATATTCAAGAATCGGCTTTCAACTGGTGGACCTAACTTCAAGAGACACAAACCGGAGTCCGATTTTGAGGCAAACATCAGCGTTCATGGAGGGGACGTGATAAATTACACAGCAGGAAGGTTATCCGAGAGTGACGTTGCCAAAATCAACAAAGTGCTCAGCGCCTGCACGCATGCCAATTGGGATCCAAAAATTGAGGCGTCCGAGATCCCCATTGTTGGTGAAATTAGGTCTTTAACAGACCTTTTCGAAGCAGCAAGCTGCCAGCATGGCGTACCTCTTGGATGTCTTTCTGTTGAGAATCGCCCTGATTATTCCTTGGGTTATTCGTACTATCACACTTTTGATAATGACGAAAAAGTAACAATAAATGTTACTTCTGCCCGTCCAGACTTCCTGATTTACCAAACACCTACCGAACAGGATCTCCAGGTAGAATGCCAGACCCTGTTGGATTCGGAACTCCCAATAATCGTTGTCGAAGTGCAGTCTGGTGGAAAAGATGAAAAGTTTGGATACGTACAGTTGCGTCTTGCGCTCCATGGATTAGCTCAGCGGATGAATGACGAACGTAAGGTCTTTGGGTTGTACATCAGGAAGATAAATGGGGAACTTGGCCCCGCAACCCTCATGAAGTTAGAAAAAAATGTTGTTCACATCGATGGCGAATTTGCTCTCAAGACTATCCCGAACCTCTGTGTGGAAGTGCTTAAACGCTGTGATTGAAAACCTTCTTTTCATATCATTGTGCCTGTACGGTACCGGTACCATTACAAGAAAGTGTGTGTCACTCAGTCTCACTTCTTGCTGGATAGATTTCACCTATAAAAATAGACAGTCAAGCCTTCTTTAAGAATGCTCCCAAAAAAGAATCTCCGATGCCCATTTAGTTGTCAAAGTAACATGTATGGCAAACTGAACAGGTTTGACATCGCACAGCACACCAGCACCAACGGTACCATCTGGATATCACTCACTTTTTTCACTAGAATTCACACATTTTCACATTTTCACGGGATTTCACTACCAGAAAGCAGCAAAAAACTAAGTGAAAAATCGTGAATTTTCGTGTAGCAAAGTGAAAAATCGTGAACACCTCCACCCTGCCGATCGCCTCACGCCGGCTAGTGCGGGTTCGGCGGGCGTTCCTTGCGGGCTAGGCGACGGTCTCAGCCCCAACTCATGTCAAACGGAGAAGATCATAAGATTGTAATAGGAAAGCTTCTGAAGCATTCCGAAGAACGATCTGTTCTCAAGGGTCACGATTCGCTATGGAGGGAACCTGATAGATGTGATTTTTCTCAGAATATTTTGGACGTTCTTGCACCACGTGTCTCTTGACCGCCTGCCAATGTTGATTGAAGCACAGCTAGCTTGTACTGTCAGCATCATTGCCTCTAACCCGCACATCATTTGAGGTGGGTGTTACAGTGGCACCAACTGCGCAACAGCTGTACAAGCACCCACCGAAGGGACGTAAGCACCTCGTTGACAATGTGGTGGCCCAAACGAAGATCCCACAACGGAACGCATCAACCGTTGTATACAAAAATGACTTCCAGGGATGAACTACTGAACAGGATTGCATACTTTCAGGGTCAAAGGAGAGCTGTTTCTGGGATGCGATTTAACGAGTACCAATCCTTACTCATACGTTGGAGGAGGAGATGTGGGAATGACCCGAGTGACGTGAATGCAAATGATAATGTCTGGTGGGTTGCAGGGGTTCATGAAAAGTAGTAGCACTACCGATATGTGCTAGTCGGTTGATATCAAAGGAAGCGATACATTGTTGGCCCATGGCGTGAGCGAGGTGCGACTTATAATGTTGTCGCCCCCGTTGTCTACAGTTTTGCAGACAACTGGGGCGTGTTCAAGGTGTATGCTGATGGAAATCGTCAGAAGAGCTTGTTGTATGCCTTTTGCCCGCCACTTCAGCTCAGAAGCCAACCGAAATTTTGCTTCGAGGATAGAGGAGTTGCTGGGAACTCTACAAGCTGCCCACTAGAATGCCGCGATATAACACTGAACAATTTATTTACAACTCTGATCGATAACAAGCCAGCTGTACTACTTAAGTTCTGCTGTGCAAGGCAGCACCGAAATTCAGTATGAGGGATCCCCGGAGTCTTTTGAGGCATCGTGGATTAACGCGTTATATACCCGAGCCCATTAATGACCTCTATGGTTTTCTGGTGTCAAACTTGGATATGCAAACCTGCCAATCCATTTCAATGGCCGCAGAATGCTTCAAACAGAAGAAGATGATCACATTTGGAGATTGAAACACCGTCAACTGAATGCCAAATCTACCAGGAAACCCATCTCTCATTCACTTTGCCTTTTTTAAATTTCATATTTAAAATACGGGGAGTAATAATTTAAAAAATAATTTTTGACAAAAAGAAATAAACTACGAATTTCCATCAAAGAAATTCTCTGTTCCGATGGGACCTGACGTTCTGATTAGCACTGTTCATGCAGTGTATTGCCAATTATTATACTACAAAACATTTAGCGTATATTTCTCAGTATCAACAATGGATAGTGAAGCGTAGTGAATGATCGCTGCTGTTGGCTTCTGTTCGGAGTAAAGTCATATTTTCCCCTACAGGCATTCACCCACTCCGTCACTTCAAAATGGGATGCGTTAACCGTACTAACAACAAGAGAGGAAGAGCACATTCCAGGTTCTCACCAAGTACCGCGAAGCCGTACTGCCCGTCCCCAGGCCTAATGAGTTGTGACGGTCTAAGTGACAGTGGATCAAGTGGGTGCACACCGAAATTGATTGGTTCCAGCCCTGCGTTGTCTACACCAGGATGTAACGCAATGGCAAGACCATTCATTCCGTTGGCTCAGCAGCTCTCTTTGGGAGACACGAAGAACAACAGTAACAACAAGTCTTTTAGCCTCCAGGAGATGTTACAGCTGAGCAAGACACCATCTGATATCGCACTGGGTTCAGATGTTCCGTGTGAGGTTCTTTCGGAGGAGGCCCCGTACTGGGTAGCAGCAGCATTAAAGACTGTGGCCGCCAGAAATGATGATATTGCTTCCAACTCATCTGACGAACTGTCTGCAACTACTCCACCGACTGACAAACCACTTGAAAGTGCTCCACTTACATTTATGAACTTCATGAAGTCAAGAAAGCCACAAAAATTGACAAAGAAAGATGCTTCCGTTAAGGTATAGTTTTTATTACTCAAGTGTTCAATTATAACAAAACAACAAGGACTTCGTGCCTTTGCGTCAGTAGTAATAAAAAACGCAAAACAGGTAACGCAGTCAGTTGCTACTTGTGCTTAATAATTTAGATGGAAGCCTTTAGCTGTCTTGGCTCACAAGTATTGCTACCTATCTTCGCATTTTAGCAAATGCATTTGCAATTATATGTACTTCTTATTTCTGTTATATCCGCTTTAAATGCTTGTATCTCATCAGATATTTGCGTGTGTCAAATTCCATTGTTGAATGAGTTTATATCTTTGTCTTGATGTATTGTTACTAGGAGATAAAGGTTTCTGATTTCTAATTATGGGATGATGCGTGCATTGACGTAGGTGATGGAGCACAAATTCTATGTCGAGCTAGAGTTTTTATAAAGGAAAAAAAAAAGTGAACAAATGAATAAATGAAAAAGGCCCGCAAGGGTCATTGGGTTTTGGGCGGTTTTTTTTTTCGAAAAAAGAAAAGTAACGTTCGCATTTTGAATAAAACAGCCTTTATCCTGTTTTTATCTGTTGGTTCACAAATAATCCTCTCTGTAATATATTAAAATACTTAGTTTCCAAAAATGGTCAATAAGACTGTGTGGTCTTACAACTGTTACAACGCAAGTGCATTGCTGAGGCGAAAATATGGAAGAAATCTTGGTGGATTCAAGCCATGTTAACTTACCATTCAAATTATTTGATTAAACCGCAGTTTTTGGTTGAAAGGCTGAAACCTGATATATCTCTGTGTTGTGACCCTTTTCCCTGAAGGGCACCGGCGGTAGTTCGAGGACTGTTCTGCTTTAAATTACCTTCGTTGATTGCCCGCGGGGGGGAGGTTCGCAATTGCAGAACAAAAAATAATAATAAAAAGAAATTAGACATTTTTGAACAAAAAAAAAAAAAAAAAAAAAGAAAAAGAAAAAGAAAAGAACTTTAAAAGAAAAGACTGACAAAGTTTAAAAGGAAAGTAAAACACCCCTTGTACCATTTCCCGAGTTTCTTTCTTTTGCTCCCCGTTTGCTCCTTCGGAATTACTGCCATTGAAAACTCTTGATTTCCTCTAAATACGAATAGACAGGTGTGAGGTATTTTCTCGTCTGGCAGTTTTTCGCAGCATCATTTCTGCCCCCCCCCATTTCTTATTTATTTTCAACTTCAGCGACAAAAGAGCTGTATTTGGGCAGCTATCAGGTTAGGTAGCAAATCAATAACAAGAAAGGGATTTTTACCCTAGTGCCATGGCACTCTTGGATTCGACTATGCACCTAACGTGACTCGATGCTGTCCCAAAAGCGTCAGGACAGGTTCCTGTCATCCCTGGGCCTTTCTTTCTTCCTGCTAAGTTTATTTTCTCTTTCTTTGTTAGAGGGGAATAAAAAAATATAAACAAACACTTGGATATTCCACTTTTTATTTTCTTTCAGGAGGGCGCACTAAATTCATGTTTTACTAACTAACTAACTATGTTTTATTATTACAAAGTTGTTCCCTCTGTTCCAATAACATTAGACAAGCGCACTCGATTACAATCCTTGCAACGCCTTGATTCGCATGTTCTCACATAGTTGTGCTCTGTAATCAAAGCAGAGTAAGGTTGGGATCGGGATGCCGTGATTGGAAGTGTGAAGAAAATCTTCCGTCACCTGTTCTTCTCCCAGTCACGAATTTCCCCTAGACGTTTCACACACTAAAAAAAAAAAGAAAAGATTTTAAACAAACGAATTCGTTCACAGTCCACACTCATTTTCTCGTGATTCAAAACTAATTATAAACTCTTTTTATGAAGCTTCCTGGACGACAACTAATACTACAGTAACAAGTCCAGTTAGCTGTGCAATCTTTTCTTATTATTAAACTTGATTGAGTTCGAGTATTCAGAAAATAAAGTTTTAAGGGAGCGAGAAACCAAATAAGTTAATCGCTGCCGCCCTGTGCCAAAAAAATAAAAAAAAATAAAGTAATTAAATAAAATAAAGCAGTAACAGACATCCTAGTTGAGGTACCCCTGATTGATATGTTGTAGTGCAGGTGCCAATCGTGCATTTCCCTTCCCGCATGATATCTGGTATTATTTATTTTGTGATGGGATTGAATGAGTTGCTGTCAGTCCCAGTTGTTGAAAGAGTGTACCTTGCTTCAAGACACACTAAAAAAGAACTGCTTTTTTTTTTTTTTTTGTACGTAACTATTTTTTCTATCTGAAAATACTTTTTTACTATTTTAACGGCATTTTCATGGTATTTTTTACTTGTTTTATATAAAAAAAAAAAAATAGTAGATAGTCCCTTTTTTCCCCTACTCCTGGTTTGTGTAAGCTAATGAACATTGTGAAGTTACTTGTAGTACGTGTTCCCTTTGTTATATAAATTTCAACAAAGTCCTCAGCGACCTGTTGAACCCTTTAGAAAATTAAAAAAAAGGTGAGAAGCAAATTGGTGCGTCCTCCAGAAGAAGTGTTCTTTTCCTTGATTCTCCCTCATTCACACCAAAAAAAAAAAAAAGCTTTAAAAAAAACAAAAAAAAAACCAAAAACAACTAACCTAAAAAACGAAAATAAAAATAATTGAAACAAAATAAAGCTCAAAAAAAAAAAAAAAAAAAACACACAACACACACACACACACACTTGTAATGAGCCAACAAGCTTTTTTACTCGTAGTATGGTATAGCATTGTTATTTTATCGTATTTTTATTTATTTTTTGTCTACCTGCATGTTTGTTATGCAGTGTTGGCTTGAGAGAGTGATACCAAATTCCCATCCCCTTTCTTTCTTTGGATCCCTGTTGTTATTACGAACAAGGATGTTAGCTGACGGCAACTGTTGATGCAGTAAGAAGTTTCATTCTTGCGCTGGAAGAAAAAAAAACAACATTTTTTTTTTTTTTTTTTTTTTTTTTGCACTGGCTTCCTTGGAAAGTAGGTTCCTCCGTGCGCGATTTAATTATAATTGTGACTAGAGTTTTGTTGCCTGAACTGTTTCTGTGTGTGATTCGAAATAACTTCGAAACATTATCAGAAATACGCGACATGATTTTTAAGCAACACGGCATTTGGAAAATTGGCAATAGAGTCTAAAAGAAAAAAGAAAGACGTAAAGCTCTATGTGCCCAGCAGCATACTACTGTTGTTTGGTACTTACTGTAGGCGGGAAAACACTTGTGCGGGAAATTCGTTATATTCTTCCCCGCGTATCCCGGTCATTGGATTTCTGCGTACAGTGATTGCTTTGCGGTCCAAGTGATGGTATCGTTTTTTTCCCCACCTTTATAGCATAGTGATACGGGATCGCAAAAGCTCCGTTTCCTGACTGACTAAAGCATTTCGTTTCCAAAGAGGAAACACTAAATATTATAGTCGTATTAAGTTAGACTTGTGCACGCAGTGCTCCGCCCCCATTCTCTTTATTTCTTTCTTGTCTTTAAAGTTTGCATATTGGCATCAGGAAAAATAATGATCGAAAGGAGAGAAGAGCACAGTACCTTCACTATTTTTTTAAAAGTGGTGTTGGAACAAGAATAACTGTTATGAGGTAAGGGTATGCAACCCTCCTCATTCTAATTTATAGATCTCAAAAGAAAAGTGATGGGTGAAAGTGTTTTACCTTGTTTTTCTTTCTTTTGCCTTTGCCCCGACAAGAGTTTCTTTGGGTTCACTTTTACCTGAAAGAAACGAAGTAATCTCAAAAGGGAAGAGGTCGACTACAGCTGTGGTCGGGATTACATTGTGAGAATATCCTGAGAATTTAACCCTTCTTGGCTGTCTTACTTTTTAGTATAGCTTGTGTCAGTTCTTCGCTAATTGAAGTCGCTGATATTTGCGCGACTCCAGTTTGGACATGTCTCTTTTTTTTTTTTTTTGTCCAGACTGTCGTCTTTGTTTATTTTATAGCATTGCTCGTATTCCCACACGTCCCCCCCCCCCCCCACCCTCCCCGTGACTTGTTACCTTGCGAAGACAGATTCCTTAGAGAACTGCAAAAAAAAAAAAAAAAAATAAAACAAGAAAGAGAGTATGAGACATTACAAAAAAAAATCCTACAACTGGCAAGAAGCAGCCTGACCAGAATTTGGTATTGGGTTGTTGTAGAACCGAGGGATGAGGGATTTTTCTGCTTTTTTTCATTGTCACTCTTTTCAAAGAGGAAAATAAAGAGAGTAATAAAAAAAAACTCGTATTCGCCCCTTTCAGTGTACTCGCTCTTGCTATTGCGACTAGTAGAGATAACGAAAGTAAATAAATAGAAAATTTCCCATTTTTCCCTTCTCTGTCCCCGTTTCTCGCGTTGGTTTAAAACGTCGTATTTCGCTTCGTCACTCGAATTGGTTTGATGCAAATTGAGATAGCCAGCCTTCAGATATCATTCATACAGTGTTCCGATTACTGTAAGATAAATATCTTAATTTATACAAAAAAAAAAATAAATAGTTTTGCTTCTCCTGTTGAATGAAGTAATTAAAACTGGTCACCTGTTTTAACTTATTTAATTATTTACTATGTCGATTGTGTAATGATTCTAATAAAGAGATTTTACGAAGATTCTATTGATTCTCCTGTTCTTCAGGTCAGCAGGAGAAAACAAGAGAACGAACAACTGACTTTTCATGATACGAGACGTCAGAGTGTAGCGATTATCGTGTAAGCATTTGCTTAATATTTATAACATATGTGAAAATGATGAGCGTGTTTGGCAATGTCGACCACATAAATAATAAGAAGACTTGTCAATTAATTATCGCGATTCTCATATTTTCCTTTGTTTTCTTCCCCCCTCCGCTACTTTCTTTTTTTTTCCATTTCTTTTCCTCTGTACAGGGGCTTCGATATCGATACCCTACAGAAGGGAAATGTTTTTTTTTTTTTTTTCCTGTTCTTTTTTCACTCATAGTTTTTTTTTAAAAAAAAATAAAAAATAAAAGAAGCAATCAGCCTGTATTGGCTGTTCACTTATATAACAATACGTGCGACAGCAAACTGAGTCTGGTTCTCACTTTCTTTTTTTGTAGCATCGCAGCAGAGCTGTGACGCAATTATAGCATTTCGTTGATTCTTTATGTCAGAGCACTTTGGAATTAATTTATTTCCCTCAATTAAATGTGATTAGAAAACACATTTCTTTGTTTCCCCTGTTCCCAGCCCTGTGTATCCTCGTTTGAAGTAATGTAGCAGGGAAGTGTAACTAACATACTGGTTGTGTTTGTTTGATTGTTTTTGAATGACGCAAATGTACATTCCGTTCTGTGATGTTGTGGTCCTGATGAAATTCTTAAGAATAAGAAGTTATTTTTTCTTTTTTTCGTAGATTTTAAAGGCAATCAACAGCAGCGGAGAGAAGATTTAAAACAACAACAACAACAACAACAACAACAACTGTGTAGATACGTTTAAATTTTCGAACGGTTTATTTTTTCTTTTCTTTCTCCCCCTTTGTCTTTTTCTTTTATCGAGGTAACCTGAGAGAAGGAAGATAGTAACAATTTAAAACATGATTGCGGATTCTACACCAACTTCAAGCTAGTCCGCCCCACGTATTTCACAAGGGAAATGAACGGAGTGTTCGTAGTTTCTTAAGTTTACTGCTTCTACCGACCTTATTTAAGGTTTCCCCACCCCCCCCATCCACTTAAAGCATTGCAGTATCAAATTACCCCCATTCTGCGAACTAGCAATTATTGCTAGTAACTTTTATTAAGAAATGTTCATTTTTATTTATTCTATAGAAATTGTTTATTTCTTGACGATACCATGAGGTGAAACCTACACTCTGCCGTATTACATTATACCCTGGTTTTGGTTTCCCAGGGCTCACGATTAATTCGTAATTGAATAACCCGATTCCGTACTGCACTGAATGGCAACACGGAAAAAGAGATGTGTATGCAGCTAAGTTAGAAACATTTATTATAATGTTGAACCTGTACATCATTTGCAGAGTGTTAGCCTGTAGTAATGTTATTAGTCACTTGTGTCACTTGTGTCATGGGTTTTTTAATTTCATTATTTAGCTTTGATTCTAACACGGATATTTATGTTCGTATGAAGCTAATCAAATCCCCCATCCTGTTACCTCGTTTATGTTCCTTTTTTTTTTTTTTTTTTTTTTTTTTTTTGTGTTCTCATCCCTCCCCTTATTCTACTTTAGGCTCTCCAAGAAATTGTATTCACATAATCCGATTAAATAAATAGGTAAGTTGATAGTTCCTTTATACCTGACATCATTAGACAACAGAAGGCTGTTGTTGATGTTCTTTTCTGAACCAGACAAGCAAAGTTCAATTGCGGCGATCAACAGAGATGTTGTTTTTTTTCCCCCCTTTTTTGTATTATCGCTTACTGAGAGGCGGGTTCCTTAGCGTTAAGTAATCTAAAAAAAAAAACAAAGCAACCTACGTAAAGATAAAGCTAAGCGAGATACTTCTTGTATCCATTCTTCCCTACTAATGTCTTTAGCTGACCTTTGAATTTGCCACTAAAAGCCATTCATTCGCCTTTTGTCTTGTCCTCCCTTTCACAGCACACCCACTGGCGTTCTCTGAGACGCTCCTTTTGCACTTTACATATTCTGGAGAGGAAACTAAAAAAAATGAAATGTTTCAAAGGGACTGATGACAGTAATTAACTTTCTAAAAAAACAGGAGCCACTCTTTAATTGGTGGGGATGTGGATTGTAAATTTCTAAAGGCAGTTGTTGAGTTTACTACTTTGCTTCATTGATGTTTTATTTTCCTTCTTCAGAACAACAAAACTTATTATGGAAGTCGCAGTAGGTATCAATCCGACACATGATGAAGCGAACCTTCCAACCCAGAGCGAAGTGGTACAGAACCCAGCTGTTGGAAGTACAGAATGGCTTGCTCAACACCTAGTTCGTATAAGTGCTGGCAGGAGACCCCACCTGACTATTAATGATCTTCAATTCAGAGATGGGAAGATAATTGTTAAAGGAGATCCGAGGATGATTTTTTACGTCGAGCTGTCGAGACTACATAACACCATTCTTATTATAGCATCAACCGTGTTCTTTATCCTTTATTCGACGACCGAGAAAGAACTTTACTTATTTCTTGGAATCTCCTTGGTTTCTGCTTCCTTGGTAATAGCGCTTTTTACATGTCTTGTGTGTCCTGCGAAGGAGGAATATTGTGCTTCAGAATTCCTTTGAGACACTTTGATGTATTTACCCATTCCTTCTTATCTTTAACGTGTTGACTACATTCTTTCTTGTCCTTAGCACACTAGACTATCTCTGGATAACCTGCAGCCGGTTAAACTGCCGCATTTAATTTTAATAACAATTTACGAATCTCTCTCGCTTATGATAGAATTTCTGGTAATATTCTTTTTTAGTCTTTTATTTGTGCGCTCTGCTAATCTAACTAATTATCTTTTTCTGTGTACGTTGACAAAATTGATGCAAAAGAGAGTTTAGTGTCTTTTTTTTTTAATTTTTAATTTTTAATTTTTTTTTTTTTTTTTTGGAAACCTTCCTCACAATGTGATTAGGATAAACTGTGATTACTTAATAAATAATCTTAACCCTTACACCACCGTAAGAACCCCCAAAACAACGGGTCCAAAATTTTACTGTTTTTTCAAAAAGAGAAAAGGTACCCCCCCAGAAAACCTATGTACCAAACCGGACACAACTACTCCTACAGGTCAATAGCACCTGTCACCCACACACCTAACGGTGCGTACCTTGGTGCGTTGTTGCACATTCAGCAGAACTAACAAAGTCGGCAGTGTCGCAATAACGTGCTCAACGGTTTCCATTCATAGCAGCTGCATGTTATTCCCTTCCTGTATTTTGAAAGGGATGATGTTTCTGCGCAACATCATGCCAGAGGGAGCCCAAGTAAAGAGAATGCCAAATCACGGCCGATATTAAATCGAAAAATCAGATTTCCCCCCTGTTTTTTGAGCTTGTAAAAGCCCTCTGTGGTAGCGGAAAATACGCAAACAACCTGCATCATGGCACAGCAGGTTCAGACACACAGGAAGATTACCGCATCGGGGTTGATGAGCTCGAAAAATATAAATAACATCGATCCCAGATCATGGAACTTCATTAGTAACAGTGCAGCTACTCAGATCAGACCGTGTTGGGCTGGATTTATAAACTTCCACCTCTTTACCCCACCAGCCTGGCATACTGGATTTTTGGGAAGTTGGCGGTTTAGGAACATCACAAGGAATTTTGTAGTTTTGGAGGATGTGATACCTTTTGAAATATGGGTAAGCACAAAGCGCTTGGTTGCATCGCTCACAGTAATCTAGTGATTGTGCGCGCTTTGCGCGAACTGCACACCGACGAGCCTTTTCCATCTTTCCGGGGTAGTGTCCCAAAGCTGGCTTGAGGCGATCAGGGATTGATACTGATTGTGGAGAAGGCGGTACTGATGGTGTTATTAATAGTGTTGGTGCCGCTCTGGTACGTTTAAATGTACCTATAAGCTGCCCAAAACAAAGCCAATTTGAAGGATAAGAATCTCTTGCTTCTCCAACCAGATTCACTACTATCCGTCCAAATTCCACCATGCCCACGTCGCATCAGGATAAAGGAATTCAAAATACACGTCTCCACTTCGGATCCTCATGCTCGGGAGCAGGTAATATCGCAGAGAAGTGTAAGTTCCTCAGTATTTAAGCAAAGCGATTACGTGAAAACACTTGCGGAAAGAACAACAAGGGGGTCAACAGCATGTCATTCAAACCCCAGGAATCCCCCAGGTTAGATTTTATTGGGAGGCGCGTCAGTAGTGTTGTGCCAACAAAGGCCCTTCGCTCCTGTGTGTACTGGTTTTAAATTTTCTTCCCCTCTGTGAGGCATAGACCTCAGAGTTTTTCTTCATCAGCTGGAAAACTGATTATCCGAAGAAAAACTCAAAAACCTGCAGCTCCGACTTGCGTGCAACTCTAATCTTTAACGTTTCTTGGAAACGCGTTTTTATTCTTGGTAACCCTTGTTTCCTCTCCCCGTTTGGGGTCAGATACTTCGTCAAGTGACGAATCGGAGCACACCGACGATGGATTAACAAATACTGTTGCATCCTCATCAGAACTGTGGACCGACATATTTCCCAAGTTGATTTTGGCCAGCTTTAGCAAATGGAAAATTTACCATTTAATAAAAACTATTGCGGCGCAACACGTAAGGAACATAAAAGACATCGCAATAATACCTCTCCCGTGAAATCGTTGTACTCAGAAATGCAAAATTTTCACTTAGCAAAAAAAAATTTTTTTTTCAGACTGATATATCAGCTCCGGTGGTGTAAGGGTTAACATATATTACAATATATTCCCTCCTTTCTTCTCACTGAAACACAATTGTTTTCTTTTGATTAACAACTACAAATGTTTTTTTTTCAGTCGAGTATTTGATATTAATAACTCTGTTGAGTTGTTAATATTTTTACGGTTTTCCCCATTCTATGGTAAAATATGAAACAAACTCAAGCAGCATTCCTATTTTATTATTATTCTCCCATATTTCGTTTCATTTCACTTTCTCATTTCCTATTCTCGTTTTAGCCAGTTTCAAGTCGCTTTCCATTTAATATTAGTATCAAAGTTCCCCCCCCCCCAATTTTTTGAGCTTGAAAATGCAGTATCAAATTACCCCCCCCCCCCCAATTTTTTGTGCAAAGACCTGCAGTATTCTTCCCAGATAAATCTTTTCGTATCGTATCAAAGGTCCCCCCCAACCTTTAGTCACTGTATCTAAAACGAATGCTAAATTATCGTTATGTTGTTTATGATAAAGCACAGTTGTAATTTTTACAAAATCGAACATACATCCCCCCAACCATTATCACAGTACAAGTGAACCTTTAGTCACTGTATCTCAGAATTAATGTTAAATTATCGTTATGTTGTTTATGATGCAATACATTTGTATTTTACGTACAAACTCTAACAGTTAACCCCAACCATTATCACAGTACAAGTGCATGATTGCTGCGATACATTGTGGGTGTCTTTTTTAGTCATTTCTTATTTTGGTACCGAAAATGTCTTAAGATGTGATGTGTGCGAATTTTCCATGTACACAAGCCTGACTGAAAGGTTATTTGGGTAATTGTTTTGTAAGCCAATCCGACAATACGAAAGGTCACTTACTTCTGGTTATGTCTCTTCTAGCCGCAATTCGTATTTTACGTACAAACTCGAACAGTTAACCCCCCCGTCAGATCTAATATATTTAAACTAATCTCTTACCATTATTATTTAAATGAATAATCCAACACTTGTGTACCTAAATCATTTCACCCCATCAGACGAAGAAGTTGTTGAACCCATAAGAATAACATATTATGGGAGCCACTAAAGCAAAGAAGAAGGCGCAACAGGAGCCAAAGCCTGAAGAGGTTGTCGAGATGGAAGAAGCTGACGAGACTCGTACTCCTGGAAGCTCAGCATGGATTGATGACGAACTGATCCGTTTGAATGGTGAGAGACAAGGTAAACAGCCACTCACCAAGGATGATGTCGAGTTCAAAGACGGAAAATTGGTTCTTACTGAGGAAGCTCAGCAGGCTGATATTAACCAAACTGCCAACCCAAAGAAGAGTGGAACTCAACTGAAGGCCAAGAAGGGTGCTGAAGTAAAGTACTGGCAGGCAGC
The DNA here is from genome assembly GCA_964019425.1 of Flectonema sp. DT1601. Lineage (NCBI taxonomy): Eukaryota > Euglenozoa > Diplonemea > Diplonemida > Diplonemidae > Flectonema > Flectonema sp. DT1601. Next base: position 732,662 of record OZ025797.1, read on the forward strand.
AGCTAAGATCGAGAACGGGGAGGTCGCAATGTGCTACAACAAACCGACTGGTAGAATTGATGACCAAACCAACTTGAGACAAGAATCCTGTGGTTTCAGTACAGATATTAACCCAACGAGACCTGGTGACTCAAAGGGTTTGAATGATGAACAGGCTGAAATGCTCCGCAAATCTTGGGGTAAGAACGAGATGACCCCAAAGGACTTGCCGAACACTTTCATGAGATTCCTTCACGAGTTTACTGGACCATTCACCCTCCTTCTTATTGCTGGATCTATCATGTGCTTCGTTGCCTACGGTATTGACACCTCGTCTCCTGAAAACTTGTATCTCGGAATAGTTCTGATTTTGGTTGTCTTCATAACTTCGACTTTCACCTTCTTGCAATCCGAGAAAGCCAACGACATGATGAAAAAGTTTAAAGAAATGGGAGGAGCGACCAACACCGTTCGAAGGAACGATGGTCCGCTCCAAGCAGCTCGTGAAATCAGCATTCAAGCAACTCAACTTGTTCCTGGTGATGTTGTTGTGTTAAACCTTGGAGACAAGATTTCTGCTGATTTCCGTATTCTGTCAACTGTTGGTGAATTCCTTGTCGAACAATCTGCTCTTACTGGAGAACCTGATGCTATTGCCAAGGGTAACAAGGTTGACGAATCTCGTGTTGCAATGGAAAACAGAGGAATTATCGATGCTGAATTGTCTGGTGACGTTAGAGACACCGTTCTCGAATCCGGAAGAACTTACCAATCACAGACTGACAATCCTGGATGCCCTGACGCACTTCACTCAAGAAACATTATCATGACCGGAACTTCAATTAAGGGAGGTGCATGCACTGCTGTTTGTGTTGCTACTGGAGATTGGACCGTCATGGGAATGCTTTGGTACATGTCTGGAAGCAATGCTGAAGAGACTCCACTTAACCAGGAAATTGAACGTTTCGTATTCTTGATCTCTGTCATTGCTCTTATTCTTGGAATTATCGCTTTCGTTGTTGCCACCATCGTTGAAGGACCAGGGAAGATGCTTTCAGTTATTGTGTTCACAATTGGTATTATTGTCGCAAACGTTCCTGAAGGTCTTCTTGCCACTGTTACTGTCTCCCTTACATTGACTGCTAGCAGAATGAAGGATGTTCAGGTTTTGGTTAAGAACTTGGAAGCCATTGAGACCCTTGGATCTACTGCTGTTATCTGCTCTGACAAGACTGGTACCCTCACTCAAAACAAGATGACTGTTATTTACTCGTGGACAGCAAACTTCTCTGAGGATAACGGAAGCATTCAGGAAGGAACTTACTGGAACACTGCCCCAGATGGTTATGAGGTTAGAAACCCGTTCCCTGGTCACTCGATGAAGAACATGCAACCTACCGAACCATTCTTCGTAAAGAACGAGGTTTGCCAGGACCTTGTCGCCGCCGCCTCTCTTTGCAGCAGTGCTAAGTGGATTGTTGAGGACAAGATCGACAGACGTACTCAGAAGGTTTTGATTAAGTTCAACGATCTTCCAATTCAGGAGAAGCCAGTTGACGGTGACGCATCTGAGTGTGCCATCATGAAGTACGCTGAAGCCCGTCTCACTGGAAAGGATGGAGGTGTTGAAGGATTCAGAAGCAGAAACCCTGTCTGTGACGGAGGAAAGCTTCCATTCGACTCAAAGAATAAGTTTATGATTGAATCTTGCTACTACACTAAGGAGAATGGTGACAAGGGAGTCAGATGCTACGTAAAGGGAGGTGCTGATGGAGTATGGGAGTGGGTAACTCACGTAAAGGCTGTTGATGATGATAAGAATGTCGTCCTTCGTCCAAAGTCCGAGTACGATGAGTCCTTCCAGGAGTGCCTCGCTCTGATGGCTTCCCAGGGTCTTCGTCTGTTCTGCTTCGGATACTTTGATGTCCCTACTCACATTGCAAGAGATGAATCTAAGTTGTCCCACGGTGATGGAACTACTGAGGGATCATTCATGAACATGTTTAAGCTTCCTCCAGGTCAGGGTGCTGATAACTGGCCAGAAGATCCAAGACAGCCTAACTTTACAAGAAGTCACGGTCCATACTCTGGTCAGGCATTCCCTAACGGATTAGTATTCACAGGTATCCTCGCCCTTCAGGATCCTCCAAGATTGGGAGTACCAGAAGCCGTTAAGATTTGCCACGAAGCCTCCATTCACGTTGTCATGGTTACAGGTGACATGCCTCGTACTGGTGCTGCTATTGCCAAGAGTATTGGTATTTTGTGGGGAAAGACTATTGAGGAATTAGTTTTAGAAAGATGTTTAGTCGGAGAGAAGGGATACGAGTACAGTATTGAAAACAATGACCTTCCACAGACCGTTATTGACAGACTCCGTGCTGACCCTGAATGCAAGTCGAGCTTCTCACCAAGCTTCCAGAAGAAGACTGAGGCTCAGATCCGCAAGGAAGAAGCCGCCAGATCTGAAGGAGACAAGGTCATCACTTCGTTGGCTGTTGCCGGTCGTTCTGAAGTCAGCAAGTGGGACACTGAGAACTACACAGAGGACTGGTACCGCGCATTCGAATTCGTTTTGAAGCCAGGAAGACGTGGTCTGGTATTTGCCAGAACCTCACCAATTCAGAAGTTGTTTATCGTCGAGCACTTCAGAAAGGCTCACAAGTACATGGACACTGACAGCGTTAAGATGGAGGATCAGGCACCGTGGGGATTTGTTCCACAGGGTGATGACGAAAAGTACCCAATTCTTGTCAGAGACGAAATGGTGACCGCTGTTACTGGTGACGGTGTTAACGACGCCCCTGCTCTTTCAAAGGCGAGAATTGGTATTTGCATGGGTATCGCTGGTACTGATGTTACTAAGGAAGCTGCTGACATGATTCTCATGGACGATAACTTTGCTTCTATTGTAAGAGGTGTAAAGGAAGGACGTCTTGTCTTTGATAACTTGAAGAAATCGATCGCTTACACTCTTTCATCGAACATTCCTGAAATTGCTCCATTTATCTCATACATCGTTATTGGTCTTCCATCACCTTTGTCAACTGTTTTGATTCTTTGCATCGATTTAGGTACCGACATGGTTCCTGCTATCTCCCTCGCTTACGAAGGTCCAGAGAGAGATATCATGAAGAGAAAGCCACGTCCATCTGATGATAACCTTGTTACTGCAAGACTGATTTCATTCTCTTACCTGCAGATTGGAATGCTTCAGGCTCTTGCTGGATTCTACGCGTACTTCGCAATTATGTACTCTGAGGGTTATAGTCCGGTTGATCTTCCAAACCACGGAGAGACTCGTAACTACTTCGAAGACGGAGGAATTCCATTTGGTGGATTCTCAATCACTGAGAACAAATACTCCCTCGCAGTTGCTCAAACCGGTTTCTTTGTTTCGATTGTCATCGTTCAGTGGTCTGATATTCTAATCTGTAAGACTCGTCGTCTGTCTTTGTTCACTCAGGGAATGAAGTATGTTTTTATTATTTTTTGTTTTTAAATAGTTTTTAATAATCCAAAATAATTACTTCTCCACAATAAAACACCAACAGGAACGATCAGTTGAACTTCGGTCTGTTCTTTGAGACTGCTCTCGCCTGCTTCTTTATGTACTTGCCTGGATTGTCTACCGTATGTTATTTCTATTTAATACTTTAGACTATTACGTATTACTGAGGGCGTCAACGGGGTGCGACATAAATACAAAAAAACAGGTCTTCGGTCTTGCTAGATTGAGATTCGTCTACTGGCTTCCAGCTATTCCATTCGCAATTATGATCTTCAGTTACGATGAAACCAGAAAGTGGATTATCAGACGACATGATGGTTTGTTTTTTTTTGTTATTGGAATTTCTTTTTTCTCTCTCTTTTCTTTACCAGCGTTTTGTCATATTGAATTGAATGATATAAAACAAAAAAAACAGTTGTGCAAGACTTCTTCAGACATCAGAAGGAGAAGGGATTAATGAAGTCCGAATACGACACTGAACTATTCTGGGAGGGTAAGCCACAGGATCTTGAGGGAGCTGACATGAGCATGAACCCTGACTGGACTCAAGCTGAAATCGATGAATACGAGGCCAACAAGGTTGCTCTTAACAGAACTGCCACCAACCTTGAAAAGGCTGCCAGGTGGTTGGACACCTTCACCTACTGGTAGGAGTTGTTGTTATCATTTTTCAATTCTAATTTTATTTTCTTTCCAGTCTTAAACACGCCCGTTTCCCCTTTTAGAATATTCGACTCCAGTAGCGTTGCCAAATCTCTTTTGAACAGGAACAGTAACCTGTTCTTAGCTACCAGTAAAGGTAACATTGGACCTTTTGTCGAAACCTTCCCCCTTCCCCCTGCCTGAAATAAACCCGTTTTCCCCAGCACCCCCATTCCCCAAGAATTTTCTCCTATCTACATTATATTTTTCCTATGTGAAGCCTTTGGAAGGGTGAACCCTATCGAATGAAGTCTGAAGAAGTAAAATTGTGAGCAAACATGGGCAGTCTTAATAAAGTTGGTTTTCTTTTCGGATAGGGTCTATTGTGTTTTTTAAAAAAATATTCCAGCGGTGTCTCAAAAAGAAAGTAAAAAGTCATTCGACCGCCCAGGTTGAACGACCTATTTGCACTTTTTTGGCGTCGAAGTGGTTGGCGTACTTGCCTAATGACTATTTTCTTTTTTTTTTTTTTTTTCGAAAGAAGCAAAAAGAAAAAAAAAAAAAAAAAAAAAAGGGAATTTAAAAAAAAAAAAAAAAAAAAAAGAATAAGTAAAACACCTCGATTAATAAGATAATAAACGAATGCTCGCACAGCTAGGCTGACAGAAGTTTGGCAGCTGCAGACGGTTAAAAAAAAACGAAAGCAAAAAAAAAAAAAAAGTTGTCTACCCCTCGACATTTAAAGAGTGTTATTACGGTTATGGGGCCAGGCACGTACCAGATTTTAGATAACTGTTCTTAAACTTGAGCCCCGCTTTTCTTTCTAATTCATCTGTTCAGCAGCCTAAGTTAGTTTTAGCCTTCTTCTTCTTCTTTCGCGTTGTAGGTCATAGTGGGCTTCCGCAAAATAAAAAAAATATTTTCCAGAATCTTTTTTTACTTTTCATTTTTCCCGTTTTTTTTCTTTTTTTTTGGGTGTTTATGACTTGCGGATAGAACAAACACGAATGAAACTAGTGTTGTACCCCCCCTCGAAAAAAAAAAAAAAAAAAAAAAGAAGATATTCCCCCGACCCTTCCCCGCATAGCAGGAATAAGTAGTCCCCTCTTCCCATGCCTCATCCCATGTTCTTTTTCGTACCCTAACTTGCGATCGTTGGCAGTTGCACGAGCGTGTGCAAAAAGTAATATTACATCGTCGAGATCGTCTTGTATTGTTTTCAAAGATTTCGTTGGCGTTTTTCGAAGCACGAAATCTTTGTTTCCTTCTGAATAAATATACCTGTCGGTGGGTGTCCAATTCTGTTGTTATCTTATCTTTATAAGTGCGTGGAGATAACAAAAAAAAAAAAAAAAAAAGCACCACTTATCAGAAAAAAAAAAATCGTAACCAATCAGACAGGGGTTGTCTTCCTTATTTTATTTTCTCTTCTATATTGTTATTGTTTAGGTATGCTGACTTCCTGCGGGACTGTTGTCTGAAGGCTACCAACTGATTGGTTATGTGTATTTACATTGGTCCTGATTTGGAAGCCTTTGTAGGGCAGAAGCATGTAAAAAAAAAAAAAAAAAAAGGAAATTGAACATCACCCCCTTCCCCCCATTGAGGAGAAAATCATGTGACGGTAAAACAGAAAAAAAAAAAAATAAATAAAAAAAAAGATGTCGGCAAATTGCTTCCTCTCGATTATAAACCCCACACAAAATATTATAAAAACAAAGAAATGTAGGGAGTTGTCCCTGTAGTGTGATCGCATGGTTCTGCAGGGCTTAACTGAGGGTTGTGCCAGTCGCCTTTTTGATATATTTTTGTTTTCTATTTTTTCAATTTTTTTTTCTTTTCTTGTAATTGAACGAAAAAACGTTTCTTGAGGGAAAAAAAGAAAGTTTTAAAAAAAAAAAAAAAAAAAAAAAAGCAGGGCACCTGGCAATACAGCACAACCGTAAAAAATCAAAAAAAAATCAAAAGGTTCTCTCTAAAGTGAAACGTTTCTTTGATCTTGTGCCCCCTTTCTTCCAACCCCAGTGTTGTCCCCCCCTGTACCTCCAAGATGTTTCTCAGGGTATAATATGTACAGTATAGTTCAGGTGCACGGGCAATATTCTTGCCACCCCCCTGAGACCCAGTTAGACTTTGAGTCACGTCAACCCCCCCTGCGCGCCATTATGGAAAAAAAAAAAAAAGGAAAGAAGAAGACCCACCCCTCCCCATCCGCTCCCTCGACGTATTCCTGTTAGCGGCTAGTGGCAGAGTCTGTTGTGGTTTTGTAGTTTTGAATGATTTATTATTTTCAAATTCAGGTTACAAATCAAACAATTTACTGTCTTCCAAATGCAACCTACCTGACTGGTTATATATTTCTCTCTCTCTCAGCCGCGCCGTGCAACACACAACACACAAAGATGGAGTCCATGCTTCACGCAATCCACTCGAATACGAAGAAGGAAGCTTGGCGGCAGCTTTATGAATACATCTGTACTCACGAGTCAACTTTATCGAGAGATGGAATGATGGCAGTGCTTCTACAGCAGTTACCAATAAATAAATATGCTACCGCTTGGTGTATGTTGTTGAGCTGCGCTCTAGCAAAAGGTGAAGCATACCTAAATCAGGTAGAGATATTTCTGAGTGAAATGGACGTTGAAAAAGTTGTCAAATCGTGTCCTGAAGAACTAGGCCGGCTCAGTCATAAATACACCGATCTTTGTAGAGAGTTAAAAACACCTTGGAGGGGGATAGCTACTTTGCTTGGAGCAATTAGTAAGGTCCGACCTACTCTGAATCATTTAACACCATTTCATTCTGACTTTATTTGTTTATGTTTGTTAGATAAACAATATGCTGTAGCGAGAGAACTTTTATCCACAACTATTTACTCAATAGTACCCGCTGCCACTGGTGTGACCCCCAGAGACTTCGCAACGTATTATTACTACGGAGGTATCATCTGGTTAGGACTCCAGGAATACCACAAAGCACATTCATTCTTCGAAACAGCTGTCTGCCTACCAGCGACATGTTTGAGTGCTATGGCTGTTGAGGCTTATAAGAAATATGTATTAGTTTCACTGATGTTGAAGGGAAAAGTTCAGCTTCCTAGACACTGTCCTAATGCTGTTGTAAAATCACTTGGTAAGTATTGTCATATATACTACAAGTATGCAGGGTTATACGGTGGTAAGGGAGTTACTAGACAATCGCTATTATCATTTATAAAAGGTGAACAACAAGGTAATGAAGGAGTTGAAAAACTACTTAGATCTGACAACAATTTTTCACTTGCAAAAAAAACAGTATCAGCGTTTGTTGAGCAATCAATTATTAAATTAACATTAATATACGAGACTCTTACGTTGTCTTCAATCTGTGAAAAGGTTGGAATTGAAACTGAAGAAGAAACAGAAAAAATTATTACTAAAATGATTTCAAGCGGTAGAGTTGTTGCTCACATCAATGACCTCACTAGTGTAGTGACGTTTGTGGATTCCCATCCGAGTAACTTTTGCAATGCTATTAGTACTGAACTCAATTCAGTTAGTCACATCACCGCCAGAATACAACAAATGGATGATAATTTACTGACGAGTAGCGACTACGTTTTAAAACAAATGTCTAAACATCCCTTACTCAAGGATGACTTGGCTGCTATTTCTAAAGCAAAGTCAAAGACGATGTTCGAAAGTGTGATGGGTGTACTAAAAGGATAAAAAAAAAAAGATTTAAAAAAAAAAAAAAACGATCTTGATCTACTAATTCATAAACTACCATAAGCGTATGTGACTCTTACCCGACGCAGGATGGTAATAATGTTAGTTTTTAAAAAATAAATAAAAAAAAAGTGTAGTTCATCTAAATATTTAAAAGAGGTTTGAGATGTTTTCCTTTTTTTATTTTTCTTCTTGACATCACTCCCTTGCCTATTGATATCTTGAAGGGGTGAATTGGGGTTGCCAGAGATACGCTTCTTTTTAACCTTTTTTTTTTTTTGAGTACACCCACCCAAGACAACTGTTGTTCTAAGGGGATGTAGTGTACGAAGTGAATGTTATTTTTCGTTTCGTTGAAGTCGTCCGTTTTGATGAGTGTTCCTGCCCACCCCTCCAGCACCCACTCAAACACGAAAAAAAAAAAAAAAAAAAAAAAAAAAGCAAGAATCTGACTAGCAGTATATTAACCAACTTTGACTTGCACATCCTTGGAGTGAAACATCTGTTTTATTATCATTCAGGTTCCTACACAAAATGCGGCTGCTCGGAGGGTCCGGAGGCCGCTCTCGCAAGATGGCGATTGTGTTGGGGCAGCTGCTGCTGGTTGTCGTTTATTATTTGTTCATGTCGGCATCAAAAATTCTTGAAGAACGAAGACGAGCAAACTCCTACGGAGGAGCAGAAATGTCTTCATACAATAACGGCAGAACACTAACCAGCAGCTCACAAGATTTAAGAGGACCACTATCCCGATGGGGTCACAAAGATTGGCTTCCACAAAGGGATAAAGAAGTATTGCTGAGAGGATATAAGAGTCATTTTGAAAATCCACATCACGCAGAGAGATACATTTCATGTGGAGATGCTGCTGCTGATGATGCGAACAAAGTGGCTGTTGAGAAAGTACTTCGACATATTTCACTCGATTATATACATCCAACTAGAGAACTTAGTGATGCGACAGCAGCCTTGCGTGGAGTCTATGAAAAGTTTTCAAAGTGTCCCACCATTGGACTCAACTATGTCATCGCTCACTCTGTCACCGCTGAGAGCAGATCAGAATTCGAACTGATGGAAAAGATCCTTGCAGCAGTTCCGAAAGGTCATCAACTCCATTTAAAATCAATATTCTGGCTCGCTGTAGTCCAAGAACTTCAAGGAAAAGACCAAGCAGCTCATCTCACCTACACCTCCGTCTTCGAGGAAGACAGCGAATACAGCAAAACATACTTTGGGAAATATAAATCTTTCTTTTTTGACCACCAAAGACAGATAAGTTTATTTGGTGACACTCGACTTAAGAGGGAAGACGCCAAACTTGTCGAGAGGAATGCTGTCATAAAGTTAGTTTTATACTACGAGTATGCTCCTCACTTCGCAGGATATTCTCACCTGTCTGCTGACGAGATGCTTCAATTCCACGACGTCTGGTATCAATTTGTTAAGGGAATGGTCCCTCCATATGTTACTCAAGTACTTCAGCAATGTTTACGTCAGTTGATTGACATGGGAGCATTAAAGTTTGATGATAAACAAAGTAAAAGATATTTTCATTACAATCCTCCCTTCGTAAGATTCATGTCTGCAGTATACGTGAAGTTAGTTAGTAACATATTTGCCATGGAAATGAAGAGTACGTACACATACTTAGGAAGCTATCCAGGGGGATCTGAATTAAAGCCACACGTTGACAGAGCTCAATGTGAGATAACTGTGAGTGTCAGTGTTGATGTTAATCCTGGAGAGGGGAGTTGTCCAATTGGACTTCGGTTGGAACCGAAAAAACTTCTCAAGGAAAGATCTGTCGGAAACGTTTTAAAACCAACTGACCCGAATCTCGTTGCGTATGTTCACCCCAGGCCAGGTGACGCTTTAATGATCAGAGGAAGAGGACTAGTTCATTGGAGAAATCCGGTCCCTGAAGGCATGAACTGCTCAAATATTTTCTTACACTACGTCCGTTCAGACTTTGTTGGTAAACAGGACTAGTGGGGGTTCTTATTCTTCGTTTTGTTAATTTCTTTTTGTACGACTCCGCTGTGTTGGATTAGTCGATAATCACTTTGTTGATACTTTTGACTGTTTCTAAAAGACCAAACTAGGCCAGAAATTGTCCTTCGAAAAACAAAACAAAAAACAAATTAAAAAAACAAACAAAAAAACAGCAGCAACAAAAAAGATTAATTTAAGCGGAAAACATGATCTCATCTTCTTTCGTAAAGTCCAATCTCCGAGGAGGGGTTGAAAATTCTTGTTTCGTATTTATAATTCTCGAAATGTGTTTTCTATCGTTGAAACAATAATATTTTGAGAAATAAATAGCCGTTCAAGTTTAGTAAAAAAAATTAAATAGCAATTTAGCCAGGACTGGATGTCCTCAATTATATTAATAGAATTATTTCATTTTTTTTAATTTATTTTCTTTGCGCTAGTCGAAGCAAACTATTTCTGAGGATCAACAATGGGCATTCATTCAATTTTTTTTTTTAAAATTCTTTTTTTTTAAAAAATTCTTTCTTTCCCACCCGGCCCTAATTTCGAGTAACACGAATGCTTTCTAACTAACGACGGTAGTATTTCGTTACAGAACAGTGAGATTCGATGCTTAGTCGCCCTCCCTGGAGGGGGGGAGAGCTCTTACTATATTCACTCCTCTGTACGAATTCGTAAAAAAAAAAAAAAAAAAAGTTTATATTTGATGATATGAAATCTCTCGTTAAGCAAAAAAAATTTATAATTTTTTTTTTCTTCTTCTTCAGGAACCAATAAAAGCGAAGGAAAATAATAATATTTTCTCACATTCCCTTCTCATATTCGACAGTTGATGTTTTTCACAGCAATCAGGTAGCCGAATCTTAATTTGGTTTTAACCAGTTTCAAGTTGCTTTATATTTAATTGCAGTAGTCAATTTACTTCACCCATTCAGAAGACCCCAAAATGGTAAGGGTCGAGTTGCTTTGTTTGGGAACAGGGAAGGCCTCCACACATATTTATTATGGAGAACCCAGTACGGGATTTGTGATTATTCAAGACGGAGAACCAGTACTACTAATGGGTGCTGGATTAGGAATAGTAAGAAGTTGTGTTTACTATTGTAAGAAGGTACCAGACACTATCTACATAAGTCACAACCACTCTGATCATGCGGGAGAGTTACCGTTGCTATTATCAGTTGAAGCGGGAAAGGGAAGAAGAAAGAAAGTAGTCGCAGAGACTCAAGTGATGACTCGAATCTTAAATCACAGACTTGGTGAGTACCACGAAAGTATCGAACTGTCAAATAGAAAACTCAGCGACTTGGCTGACTTTGTTGATTGTCCAGAACAAGAAATGACATCCGTGACGGCAAACTTATCAATAATTCCTTATCGTTCTCAACACTCTGAAAGATGTTTTGGGTTTGTGTTATTTTACATGAACAGACCGATACTTGGATGGTCAAGTGACTCAGGGTTTGAACCAAACTTCTATCAACAGATCTCAACACAAACACCTGTTCTGATACTAGACGCTCGTCAGACTGGTTCATATGACCACGCTGCATTCGATGATGTTATTGAATTTGAGAGAAAACTTGCTGCAGCATGTGATGCAGCTGGTGTTACCAGAACTGCTATCTACGTTACTGTTTATGGTACTCAGGCTGAGGTACCAACTAATCCGCAGGCTCTTAAAATTGGACAGACGCTAATGTTGTTTGAAGACTTTGAACCAGCACCACCTGGTGTCGTATCAAATGGTCAACATCCTCCTTCTGCTAGTCTTCATAATCTAAATAATGGATTTAGTTCTTCTTATCCAGCTGCTCCGACTGAACCTGTTCGACAGGAAACATCTGTCCTTCATTCCCCAGTTCGTCAAGGAGGGTATTCACAGCCTTATTCTCAATCTCATCACAGTAATCCTCCACAACATAATTTCGTACCCCAGCAGGGTCCGGTGTCACCAACGTTGTCGGCGAGGTCGCAACCACGCGGCAGATCAATTCCTCGAAATTCTGCTCAGCAGAGGTCCTCAGATATCAGAAACCTACTTCATCATATTAGTGATACAGATCCTCGTGCTTCAGAAGCTGGTAGTCGGGGGTACTCGTACTCGATACCGGGACAAGTATGTTTATTATTAGTTAAATGGAATGGTGGAGCAAAGTGTTTCACTTAACTTTTCTTTTTGACATCTTTGAACTAATGAGATACAAAAACCAATAATATTTTTAACTATATTTTATTATTAATGAAAAACTGACACAGCGAAGTAGCAGTCTCCACTCTATCAAGAGATTCCCAGCACCCGAACCACTTCCTAGCAAGGTTTGTATATTTTCATTTTGAAAAAAAAAAAATTAATTTTCTCTAACGTCAATAGGACAAAAACAAAAAAAAGAAAATACATATTTCCCTTTTGTGTTTTCTTTTTCCCCCTCCCTGTTTTCTACATCTGTTTAAACCATCACCCTCTCAAGTATATCAACCTTCACATAATTACAGGTATTCGTCCACAGTAATGAAAACAAAGGAGCTCCACCAAAACTTTATTTGTTGAAAAATGTTCGGACTCTCGATCAGTTGAAGTTGAAGGTGTCAGATGGTCAAAATATAAAACCTATAAAACACCTTCACCAAGTAGACGGGACACCAATTAGATCTTTGAGTCAAATCACACATATGATGGAAGTAATTGCTACCAAACATGCTGGTTCTCCTTTTGATGTGAAGGATCTACCTATTCACGTAAAGGTGAGTGGTGCTCCACCAGGCCCTTCATTTTAGTTTCATAAAAAAACAACTATTTCCCCCCCTTTTTTTTTTTCTTCTTGAAATTTTCACGAATGGGTGGTCGAACAGGAAAGGACCTGAACCATGTACTTCATCGTTCCCTTTCCTTGATAACCCTGTTGATTACGTAAAAGAAAAGAAAAAAAAAAAAAATGCAGAGAAATAAAACAAGGGAACAAGAACCTTTTTAGAGTTAGAATTTATTTGAAGCCTTTTGAAGGCTGTTTTAAAAACTTTAGATTTTAGTCTCCCAACTCAAAGTATGTATGTTGTGGTATGTTCATGTTGTTGTTGTTTATGGAATTATTAATTTATATTCATCTTTCAGGGATTAGTCGACACAATTTCAGGTCGTGCGTCAGTTCGATTTTTACTAAAAAGAATGGGTAAAAAAGAGAAATTCTTGTCGGGGACTCCGCCGATGCCGCCACCAAGCGGAGTGAAACCAGACCTGGGGAGGTCGAGTGGGTTATCGGCATACGCGAGTTTAAGAATCGAATCTGATGGTCTCGCTAGTATCCAAAAGCTACAACAGTTAATCCCTGATAAATGGAAGTACATCGGACCTGGAGCTAAGAACTCGATAGTTGAAGATATACACATCACTTTATTACTACAAGTAACAAACAGTTATGATGAGGCTCTGAATGGATTGACTCAGGTAGCTGATCGCAACTGTTCTCCAAAGTTTTTAATATGCCCTCCAACGATAACTTCTTGTGACAGGATAACAGAGAACTCTGTTGTTTGTATTTCATCAAATGTGTCGAGTGATGATATTATCTCATTAAGAAAAGACTGTTTCTCATCAGTCGAATCGTATGTTCGCTATCCAGGAACAGGTCATGTCACGTATGCTTATCTTAAAGGGGAGTTCGCTGATGAAATAAAAAAGTTCCTCAGCGACAATACGTCAGGCTCACCGGTAGAATCTTTTTCTTCGCACATAACTTTGAAAATGCGGTCTGGAAAAGTTCATGAGATCCCTTTTAAAAAATAATCTGTTTTTGTTATTGTTGTCACACACTCGGAGGTTGATGCCCGCTTGTGCTGCGCACCCTTCGAAGGTACTACTTACTAACCTCTAGGTACGTTGTGCGTATTGTTAGACAAAATTAGTGTGTCTGAGGTCGTGTTTATAGCATATCTTGCCCCCCAAAACATTTTATTCAGATCAAATAACCAAAACAAAAAATGGTTAAGGCCGTAACCCTCAAGGACTGTGACGCCGCGAAGTTCGTCGGTGCCTACGCTAAGTACCTGAAGAAGCAGGGAAAGCTCAACGTACCAAAGTGGGCTGATGTCGCCAAGACTGGTATTCAGTGCGAACTTGCCCCACATGACCCAGATTGGTTCTACACCCGTGTTGCGTCTGTCGCCCGTCAGGTGTACTACCGTCCAGGTGCCGGAATCGGTGGATTGAAGAAGAGATACGGTGGAAGCTACCAAAAGGTTTGTTCTTTTAATTCTGTTTGAAGACCATCATAGTAGTAATTTCGTAAACTAGAATCACAAATACCAAATATAACTTACCAACAGAACTGTATCAGACCACATTTCCAGAAGGCTGCCGGAGGTCCAATCAGAAAGGCCCTTCAGGGACTTGAGGACTTGGGAATCCTTGAGAAGAGACCTGACGGTGGAAGACAGATCACCAAGAGAGGAATGCAACAGATGGATCAGATTGCTGGATCCGTTGTCCTTGACGGAAAATAAGCGCGAGATGATAGAGGGGGAAAAAAAAAATAAAAAAAATAAAAAAAGAGTAACCAAAAAAAATGTCAGTGTTTAGTTATCACTTCTGCGCCCGCATTTGAAGTGCTATGCGTGGCGGGTGTACCACAAGTCACTAACGACTCGGCCTGTTGATCATCGTGACATCAACAAGTTAACTTGAATTAATTATTCTTTACGTCTTGCAGGTACGGTAGTCAAATAAGACGATTTGAGTGCAGTAAGTCATCAGTTCAGTTCATAACTGTTTATTGTTACTGTAATAGTTGTGGGTTGGAGGGGTGTAGCTGTTAGTTTGATTTCTTTTCATATCAAATAGAGACGGTTCTACTGTTTACCAATCAATCACTCCCCCCCAGCCAGTAAAAGCAGACTAACAAAATGGTTAAGGCCGTAACCCTCAAGGACTGTGACGCCGCGAAGTTCGTCGGTGCCTACGCTAAGTACCTGAAGAAGCAGGGAAAGCTCAACGTACCAAAGTGGGCTGATGTCGCCAAGACTGGTATTCAGTGCGAACTTGCCCCACATGACCCAGACTGGTTCTACACCCGTGTTGCGTCTGTCGCCCGTCAGGTGTACTACCGTCCAGGTGCCGGAATCGGTGGATTGAAGAAGAGATACGGTGGAAGCTACCAAAAGGTTTGTTCTTTTAATTCTGTTTGAAGACCATCATAATAGTAATTTCGTAAACTAGAATCACAAATACCAAATATAACTTACCAACAGAACTGTATCAGACCACATTTCCAGAAGGCTGCCGGAGGTCCAATCAGAAAGGCCCTTCAGGGACTTGAGGACTTGGGAATCCTTGAGAAGAGACCTGACGGTGGAAGACAGATCACCAAGAGAGGAATGCAACAGATGGATCAGATTGCTGGATCCGTTGTCCTTGACGGAAAATAAGTGTCCAGTTATCAATGTGTTAAACGTTATTAGTTGCTTATCACTGAAGTAGTCTTCTTTTCTGCGGCTGTCTGCATGTTGAGGTCTCATTCTGCTTTCGGAAAGAAGTTGTTTCCCCCCCGCAGTTCATTTCTAATTACTGATGTCGAGAGATTGTGTGGCTCAGCTACTTGTAATGTAAATTAATATTCTTATTGTGTGTTTTGTTATTAGAAAACAGTTTACCTTCCAGATCACGAAGTAATCAACAATGGTTAAGGCCGTGACCCTCAAGGATTGTGACGCCGCGAAGTTCGTCGGTGCCTACGCTAAGTACCTGAAGAAGCAGGGAAAGCTCAACGTACCAAAGTGGGCTGATGTCGCCAAGACTGGTATTCAGTGCGAACTTGCCCCACATGACCCAGACTGGTTCTACACCCGTGTTGCGTCTGTCGCCCGTCAGGTGTACTACCGTCCAGGTGCCGGAATCGGTGGATTGAAGAAGAGATACGGTGGAAGCTACCAAAAGGTTTGTTCTTTTTTTAATTCTGTTTGAAGACCATCGTAATAGTAATTTCGTAAACTAGAATCACAAATACCAAATATAACTTACCAACAGAACTGTATCAGACCACATTTCCAGAAGGCTGCCGGAGGTCCAATCAGAAAGGCCCTTCAGGGACTTGAGGACTTGGGAATCCTTGAGAAGAGACCTGACGGTGGAAGACAGATCACCAAGAGAGGAATGCAACAGATGGATCAGATTGCTGGATCCGTTGTCCTTGACGGAAAATAAGCTGTTTGATTTCTTCAATAAAGTGACGTGTTGCTGCCTACGCGTCGCTAGTTAGTTGTCCTGTTGTCACCCAGCCTGAAAAAAATCTTAAAAAAAAAAAATTTGAAAAATCTCTTTATGTTTTTTGATTATTGCAAACCCTCATCAACACTTCCAACAGGACAGACATATCAACAAATAGCAGGTGTGGGGAGGCATATTTTCTGTTTACGCAATAGTTATTACCCTCCATACTACAGATAACTAGACTGAAGTAAATATTTTCCTGTCCTGTTGAGGTTTTGGTAGTCCCCTGGAACTTACTGATTAAAACAATGTTTTCGATTTAGTACAGCATTCTCATATTATAAAGTAGATCTGGTTTTGTCTTCTCAGAGAGCTTTTCATTTCTCATTTTAAACAACTCCCAGGTGTGTAGGGGGCGACACACATTCAAAGATGTCACATTCAGAGCCTCCAGGACTGCGTAAGTGTGATCGGATATCTCCGTCAACTAAATACCCAAAACTTAATACACAAGTAGTCTACTTTGTGCATCATGTTCATAAAGTAAGTTCTACTGAGAAGGTTATGAAGCCTCCTAGACTGTTAATCGGAACAGCTAATTTATTGTACCAAACAAACACTGCGAACATGAACCTATACGCTGTGGTACCTGTTGAACATATTGAGAGGCTAAAGGTTAAATGTGAACCTGGTGAGCCCGATGAAATCTTAATTGTCATGAGCGAGAGGAGTAACGACAGTGATATGCACATGCAGTTGTTATCAGCTGAAGGTAACGAACCTGCGAGTTCTGCTGTCGATCTTTGTGAAATTATCAGAGCTTTGAAGTGGAGATTAACAGGAAAAGACATCCCAATTGAAATGAAAGTTGGAAGAGAACCTTTATCGAGAGGAGCTCACAAGAAGAAATCAGCGAACTATCAATCAAGCGATAAGAAATTAAAACAGTGGAGACAACAAATGCAAGCACCGACGTCACCATTTCGTAGAGAGTTACTTGAAAGTGTTCGTAGCCATGATGCTCTTCGAGAACGACCTCCATTCAACTTGGAGGATGATGTCGTGTATTTGGACTTTGGTCTTCCTCCCTGGGGTGTAAATGTTAATGTGTTAACTGTGCAAGGCGTCACTCCTGGATCTCAATTCGATAAACTGGGCGGTCGACACCTCGTTGGTCGACATCTAATAAAAGCAAATCAAGTGGACGTTACTAATCCTATGCAGCTTGAGAACTTTAAAAGTGTTCCCGTTCAGCTTGGATTTTCAAAAGTATGTTATCTTAATATTGTTTCCGTGTGTCGCTACTCGAACCTTGTTGATGATAAATAAATATAATCCCAAAACAGCAACCACTGCCTCCTCCAAATCCAGTTGAGGAAAAGAAAAAGAAGAAATCGAGGAAACCAAAATTTGAGTCTTCGGACGAGTCTGAAGAAATTTCGGAAGAAGAGGACTCGGATGAAATCACTTCGAGGAGGAAGAAGAAGTCATCGCGGAGATCTCAAAAGGATCTTCGCAAGGCTAGTACTGTCAGTCACTTTCCTGAAGTTGCTGAATCTCCGAAGTCGTCTGTCGCAATGCAGGTAATCTTTTACTTTGAAACCGTTATAAGAAATCACATAATCACAACTATCAAACAAACAATAAACAAACAGGCGGGTTCTGGACTTGTTGATGGATCAGATCCATACGGTGGTCTGACTCCGTACTCTTTTGGTTCTCCTGAGTCACCACATCAGAGATATGGAGATGTAGCTCCTGATGGAATGACTGGTAGGAATGCTGTCTTTCCGAATCCACAGCAGGTTCAGCCACAGAAGCCGGTTAAGATTAATTTACATCTCAACTTCGTGCAATGTCCTCAACAAGACTCGAGGGTTGAGGAATACTACTCAAGTGAGGAAGAGGAACGCGAGGAGCGGAGGATACGACGAGCGGAGAGAAGAGATCGAAGACGGGAAAAGAAAGATCATTACAAACAACAACTTCAGTTAATGAACGCACAGAATCAGCTTCTCCTTATGCAGCAACATCAGCAAAGAACTCCATCTCGATCACCAAGTACTTACTCAGATAATGTTAATAATAATGCGAGTCATCTTCATCATCCTATGGCTTTGAACCCTTTTAACTCTTCTCCTGGGATGATTCCTCTCAATTCTCCTGTTTATGCTCCGCCTCCTCCTCCGCAAAGTTATAATGTGCAGCCAGCTGCTGTTCCTCAACTTCATTATCTCAACTCGTCACAACAGTTGATGAACCCGGGTAGTGCTAATAGTAGTGCAATGCACTTAATGAAACCTTTTGGTAGTACTGCCATGTGAATAATTATTCATTGTTTAAGATTCTTTTTTTTTTTTTTAAATAAATATCTTATTTGTCTCGCACAAGCAAAGAGCGGTGTTTGGAATAACAAGCTAACAGAAAAAAAAAAATAAATGGTGATGCATTCCTTTTGTGAAATTAATCCTTTTTGTATTCTGATTCCCACCCTCCTGTATTGTATCTTCCCCACCTTTTTTTTTTTTTTTTTTTTTACCTTTTGATTTTTTTTTAACTATTTGTTAAGGAGTTTCGTGTCCCTTAACTTACAGTTGTATTGTAAGCATATTATTGATTGGAAATTGAAGTATTTTTTTTTAAAAAAAAAAAATAAATAAATAATGAACAAATGGGAAGCTTTTGAATCAGTAATAAAAAAACTAACTGATGTTCAACTGCTGGTTTCGAATCAATTCTTTCTGGTGACAGCCTGAGGAATTGCTTTTACTATTTTATTATTATTTTCTTTTCTTTTTCTTTTTCTTCTTTAATTCGTGTGTGTTGTTGTGTTGTTTTGGTTTATTATAGCCACGACTGTGATTCTCTCTTTTTAGCGAACCTGACGTTAGTTTTTGTTGAAATTATTTTTCGTATAAATTTCTTTGTATAAAACAGATACACTGATCTACTCCTAAGTTGTACTTTGTGGGAACTGTTGAGATTTTTCTACGGATTTTTTTTATAAATCATTTTTCTAATTATAAAAACAGATACTGTCACAATGTTCATGCCATACGGAGGTGGAGGCAGGAGACATCATGGTGGAGGACGTCGTGGAGGGATGGGTCTGATATTGTTGTTGGCACAGATGAACAGAATGGGTTTCGGAAACATTCCCTCCGTAACGATGGGTGTCATCATCGCAAACGTGTACACCTTTCTAACCAATAGCGTTCGGTTTTCAGATGTTTGTCTCTCTCTGTACGGAATTATGAGAGGTCAATACTTCCGTCTTTTAACGTCAGCTTTTGTTCATGCTGATGATTGGCATTTATCTTACAACATGACGTCATTTATGTGGAAGGGAGCTCAGTTAGAACGAGCAATGGGAACAGCGAAGTTTATTTCATTATTGTTAGTGTTCATATTATCAACACCAATTATCCACATGATGATATGCTACACTTTACTTGAAAGTCAACTCGATCAACAAGGCCAATGGGCATCTGAATGTGCTATCGGCTTCAGTGGAGTTATCTTCGCACTCAAAGTAGTTACAACAACACATCCTGAAGCAATGCATGATGTGTTTTATGGATTATTTAGTGTTCAGGGGAAATATGTGGTTTGGGCTGAGCTTGTGCTCATTCACTTCATATATCCTGGAACCTCATTTATGGGACACTTGTCGGGTATCATTGCTGGGCTATTATACACTTCAGGAGTGACATCACCGTTGGTTGATGCGGGAGAACGTTTTATAAATGGAATAATGGCTGGTCTTCCACCTCCTCCACAAGGCGGAAGAGGTGACTACAATAACTATCAAGACAGAGATGTTCCTCCCGTCTACAGAGGTGCTGGTGACAACAGAGATGCTGAAGCACGTCAGCGTGCCGCCCGTGCTGCTCAGCAGCGTTGGGGTGCTGGTTACTAAAATTTATACATACTTGACTGTCAGGATTTGCGATATTAGTTGTTTATGATTGATTGATACGTTTTTTTTTAACCCATTACGGACGGGGGTAAAACCCGGTTTTTTGACTTTTTTTGAAAAAAGAGCTAACGGGGAAAAGGGGTAGGGGGGCTCGGAAAGGTGATGTGACAAAGTGAACCGCCATTGCCTGCCCGTTAAAAATACACACACATTCACCACCTAAAGGGTGAACAGAACAAATGAAAACACCACCAAAGACAAAAATAAGCTCAGTTCTTATGACTCCCTGCGCCTCTTCAATTTTGATGTTGTTGTGAGTGCAGGGGTCTTCCCCCTCGTACATTCTTCCCGGATAGCACCTCCCGACACAGAGGTGGTGGTATGGGACGCAAATGTTCTCCCCTTTGTAAGATTTAAGTGGTATTTGCCAAAACAGGGTGCAGGACACATAAAAACCTTACACCCCTGGCATCCATAAGTAGTCCTCACTCGAGTATTGTGATACTTACATTGTTTAGCAGCGCCAAATATTGATGGATAGTGCTCAGTGGTGCTGAACATGTGTGAAAAGTGCGAACCCGAGTCAATAGTAGATGTAGTATTGGTTGTCTTGTCTCTCGACGTCCCGTCACTGACGAGTTGCATAGCGAGCTCCTCTACATACCGTATGTAGGTACCAGTATCCTTACCGCATTTCTTTTGAAGGGTAAACGTGTTGAACATTGAAACTTTCAGCAAGTAGTCGAAAACCTTTAGATGCCATCGTTTAGTTTGAAGGTTTCTGTTCGCCCTTCCCTTCACGCTATCCATCAGGTTAACACCTCCCATCGTTTTGGTGTACCTGTCTACTTGCACGGTAGTTTGATCGGCACTTTTTCTTTTTTATTTCTCTTCCTAATCCAGCGATATACATCGACACGGTGCTCACGTAAGGGAAGAGTACTGAAAAGATGCACATCCTTTGAGTCTCTCCACTTTATATGGTGGATGCCGTGCTTGACTGAAGGTAAGAAGCAGAAAGATTCTTCGGTCTTTCTTTCACTTCCGATTTGCTTAGTCGTCCCGGTCCAGGAGTAGCCTTCGGTTTTGTAACATCAACAGAACTCCCTTTCTGTTCCGTCAGGCTGTTCCAACACAGTGGAACCCTTTCGCTAACATCAAAACAAGAAATGCGTATGACGAATTGAAATTGTCAAACGTCACCCAATGCCCTTTATTATTATGGGGTTTAACAAGACTATGAACATAAGAAGCAGGAATGTGTTTGTTAGCAGTGTGGAAATTACGGAGAAAGCATTTCAGTTCACCAACTTCTAGTGACTTCATGGACGTCTCTTTGTCAATCGGGTAGGCAAGAGTGTGTCGAAATATCATTTTAAGCACATGATCAGTGAAAATGAGTTGGATGCCTTCAATTCGCTCATTTCATTAAAGTCGCTCACACTCTGGGTAGGTCCTTTCCGTTTTTCCCTGGGGATTCTCTTGGTTTTGCCCCCCCACTTTGATACCTTTGCTGTGTTGCTGTCAGATGACGACTCCGATACAGAATCCATCATCATCAGACTTTCATAGGACGCCGAACTTGTATCAATTTCAACAGGCACACGAAACTTCTTGTTAGGTGGTAAAATTTCGATTATTAGTTTTGAATTTCATGAATGAAAACACAGCGAACCACGCCATCCCACCCAAGATTCGTCGCGAAACGGCCTCGATTACACCCCCCCTGGGTAGCGTTAGCCGGGTTTTCCCCTTAGCGAAAATAAAATTTCAAAATAACCACTGTAGTGGACCCCCCGTCCTTAATGGGTTAAATATAAATTCAAAGCCTCCACCAGTAAAAGAATCTACGATTTCCTACCTCGTCAGATTCAAAGCATTTGAACGGAAAGTTCCGGCTATTGGTGGATTCAAAATTACTTTTTTCTTTTTTGGTTTTGTTAGGAAATTTCTGTTTTTACGCCGCCTGCTAACTATCCCTGTGGCGTAGTGTTTGAAGCATACAGCTGTACGAATTTATTAATTAGCATCTGTCTCCCACAGATAAAATAAAATGCCTAATTTATTTAAGGTGTAATCGTGTGTTACGAACTAACATATTTCTTTTAATGGATAAACATACTTGTACCCCTTTAAAGGGGAATTAAAAATTAAAGCGGAAATAAAGGGCTTTTAATATTAAAGGGCTTTTAATTAATTCCCCTTTATTTTCCAATTTAATGAAATAAAGGGGAATTAAAGGGGATTTAATGAATTAAAGGGCCCTTTATTTTAAAATTAAAGGGGATTTAATTCCCCTTTAATTTTGAAAAATAAAAATAAAGGGCTTTTAATGGTTTTTAATTAAAAAAAAAATCCTCCACCAGGACTCGAACCTGCAGCCTAGCGAATGCAAATCCACAATCATACCAGTGGACAACCAGCGTCACTTAAAAAAGTTTTTTTTTAATTTTCTTTCCTATATTCTTATTGCAGGAATTATCCTTGCAAGGAATTTCTCCTCAAAAATCGTTATTTCACAAGATTCTTCTCCCACAAAAATAATTCCTGATCAAGGAAAAATTTTTACTGGGGGTTTCCTTTGGTGATCTGGTAAGGAATTATTATTGTGAGGAATTTTTTTTTTGGAAATTTTTTTTTCAGCAAAAATTCTTGAGTTCCTCACAAGAATTTCGGCACGAGGTATTAAGTTGCTCGACCTTCGCTGTTTTTTTCGATACGTGATTAGTCCGTTAGAGGACTGTCGGTGTGAAAGGAAAGAAAGTCGGAACGGTGGCCAAAGATTAGTGAGTTGACTGAGTTGGTCAGTTACCAGCATGGTAGCTAGCGGTTTCCTTATGATGTTAAATATCGTTATGATGATATAGTTGTATTTTACAAATCAAACTCAAACGCCCCCCTTCCTGGTGTTCGTCTTGGTGATTAATTCACAGTTGAATAACTCGATTCCGTACTGCACTGAATGACAACACGGAAAAAAGAGATGTGTATGCAGCTGAGAGGAATCGTAACTTCAAGTGCTTTTGCATTCTGAAGATTGCAATGGATGATAATTAAATCTGTCAGTGAGTATCAATTGGTGGGTAGACCACCGAAGTTACTGTGAACAAACCAGCGTGTCCAAAGCAGGCGTTCGTCTTGTATTTTACGTATAAAATCCAACAGTTAACCCCCTTCAAGTTTTCAAGACAATATAATTATTAATTAAATACTCATGGGTTTTATAAAAAACTGTTGCGGTTACATAAGCAAGTGGTGCTCAACTATGTTCACGTGGTATTTATTTATCTGCAGTCATTTACTACGCTGCCGCTGACAGTCAAGATTGTCAGAGAAATACCTGGTCAATTTGACTTGACATCATTTTTTCTCGCAATTTTAAAATAAAAACTTTCTCCTCTCTTTAGGCTATTACTACAAACTTTATTTTCAATCTCTCAAGACAAAAGCTTATGTGGGAACAATTAGACAGGAGCATGATATCCAAAAGTTACATGTCTGAAATCATGGAGAATACATTCTTTCGGAGTTGCTTTAACCAGTAGAATCAGATGCGTGGTCCGTTCCGGTAGGACTCCCTTCTTACGAATGTGTGGTGCCTCGTGTTAGCGCTTTGGATAGTAATAACCATTGGCGGCGACTATGCACGGGGTGGCCAGTGGGTTTAATGAGGTTGTTGTGTAATCCCCTTCCATGGCTCTGTTTCGGCATGCTGGAAAGCGAAGCTCTGAAGTTTACTTCAGGTTAGTCTTGTAAGCCTATCCTTCCGGTTCAGTTCTCGGCTTGGTTGATTCCCTCGATCGTCCCATCCAGGAGTTTGTGTGCATGGTGAGGCCCTCTGGAAACCCAGCCCAGCACAAGACACCAGGCTCACGGCGAAGATTGGACCCGAAAGTAACCTTGCGTTCTGTTCTGTTGGCAAGCTCTCTGGCTGAGTGCGTTCGAAGTGAGTGGAATTGCTAGTTTGTTGGGTTATGTTCGTAGCAGCTTCACGGTGACGGCGGCCTTATTGAGAATTATCCCTGGTTGTTACATGTTACGTAATGATTGGGTTCTCAAGACTGGTTGCTTGCTAATGTGAATGCTGACGTTCGAACTGTTGTTCGTAGCAGCTTCACGGTGACGGCGGCCTTATTGAGAATTATCCCTGGTTGTTACATGTTACGTAATGATTGGGTTCTCAAGACTGGTTGCTTGCTAATGTGAATGCTGACGTTCGAACTGTTATTCGTAGCAGCTTCACGGTGACGGCGGCCTTATTGAGAATTATCCCTGGTTGTTACATGTTGAAAGTTGCAGGTTAACTGTGGCTGATTCACGTAATGGTTGGGTTCTCAAGACTGGTTGTTTGCTAATGTGAATGCTGACGTTCGAACTGCCCCGACTTTCGAGTAGTTTCCTTTTCCGGCGTGTAACAATCCCGACTGACGAAAAAGGTTGGAGGAATTGCTAGTTTGTTGGGTTATATTCGTAGCAGCTTCACGGTGACGGCGGCCTTACTGAGAATTATCCCTGGTTGTTACGTGTTGAAAGTCACAGGTTATAGCGTCAAAATAACACTCGCGTGGGTGGTTGCTCTCTTCGGAAAGCATAACTTCAGACCCGTCAATTCGCGGCGCTTATATCTACACACATTAATTAGTTGAACGAGTTCAAGTCACTTCCCTGCATAGCAGATCCGTGTCCTCTGTACTAACGCTATACTAAGTGTGACTGTGACTGATACACGTAATGGTTGGGTTCTTTAAGTACTCAGGACTGGTTGCTTGCTGATGTGAATGCTGACGTTCGAACTGCCCCGACTTTCGAGTAATTTCCTTTCCGACTTAGGATGACGCAGCGTGGTGGGTGCCTTGGGATTTAATAAATAAAGCGGAAATAAAGGGGCTTTCCCACCCCCCTTTATTCCGCTTATTTCCCCTTTATTTCCCCTTTATTTTGGAAAAAAAGGAAAAAAAGCCCTTTATTTGGATTAAAAGCCCTTTATTTCCCCTTTATTTTGGAATTACGGAAATTAAAGGGCATTAAAAGCCCTTTAATTTCCCCTTTATTTTGCCCCCTTTAAAGGGGTACAAGTATGGATAAATATTATTTATAATAACCTGATTCCATATTGCACTGCATAACACCGCGTAACGTAAGACATGTATGCGATACGTTAGAAGCATTCTTTTCGTTAACTGTCTCATAAATTATTAGTTGTTTTTATCATTATAAATATGCTGAAACTATTCTCCTTCAGACAAATAAATCTGATGGGATCCTTAAGTAAAGTTAAAGTGTTTTTGGAAAAGTGTTTTTCGTTAGTCTATAACTCTATCCCAGCAGAGGTCCACTGACATAAAAAAAAATAATGAATCACGTGACTCTCCCTGGCACCCCGCAAGGTATTGGAATACTTCCTGACTTGCAATCACTCGTATCGCAAGAAGTTATCACCGCAGGTGGTTCAGCATTGAGTGAAGCTTTATGGAAGGAGCTTCGAAATGGAAACAGTCAACAAGGAGCTGTTGAGATGTATTTGAGTATAATATCTGCGATGTGTCCTCACGAGGTGGTCGTTGCAACAAAACCTCCCTCAGGTGTTGACGAAGCTTTGTGGCAACATGAATCAATGCGACACTATATCGCTGGATTAAATAAATTAGTTGTTCACTTAGCTGAAACATGCACGCCTCAGACGTGTCCAAAAATGACTGCAACTTCTGAGTGGCTATTCCTTTGCGCCTGTCATAAGACACCGCAAGAGGTATGTGTTACAATCCATTAAAAAAAAGAAAAAAAAAAAACGCATTTTTTCAACAACACATATAAAACAGTGTCCAGCAGTCGACTATGCTTTTCACACTCTTGATGGCGCAGCTACCGTTTTGCATTCATCGAAGTTCTTTTCGGAAAGAAAGGAACCTCCGGCGACGTTGTTTGCTAACATGATTAGAAGACTGTATCGGATATTCGCTCATGCGTGGCACCATCATAATTCATCTTTTATGGAATTCGAAGAAAAGACTAAACTGTGTGATCGCTTTGTTAGATTTTCGTTACACTTCAATCTGCTTCAAAAAGATATTCTTATGCCTTATCCGCAAATTGCAGTTGACGGAAGTTAAGTCTGCCTGTGTTATTTAAAATGGGAATTTAATTGCTATTATTTGTATTTTGTTGAGTTCGTTTTTGTTTATTCTATTCACTCCACGCACCCTCCCCATCATCTTTGGCGAACATTTGGAAAAGACAAAATGTCTTTTCTGAGTGTAAAGTTTTTTAAGGTTTTGTTTGTATCGAACTTCAACTGTGAAAAAAGGGGAAGAAAGGTATTTTTTTTCAAAACTAAAAATACTTTCAGAGAACTATAATGTTAGTAGCAACACACGTAATCACTTTTAGCCTCCATTGGGGGGGGGCCCCCCGTGGTTCAACGATTTTAGTCCACTTTTTTTTTTAAATTTTTTTAAAATATTTTTTTTTGTGGGGAAAAAAAAATAAAATAAAACGCTCTCCATCAGGGTGTTTACTAACGGTACCTTTAGTCAGCTGTCATCATAAATTACTAATTGTTTAAATTAATTATCTTTGAAACACAAGACATTTTATATCAAATGATGTTTAGTACAAGGACTGTCAACTTTATACAAATCCTCCTTCTTCTTCTTTTTTTTTTTTTTGGTAATTTTCAAAACCTTTTCACTCTTTTGGTCAGATTAGTTTAACTTTAAGGGCGGAGAAGAAACTATTCAGATTAAAAAACCGATCTTGCTTGTCATGCGACAGGATTCTGTCTGCGTTCAACCCAATACAAGGCCTATCTGCATGAATTCTATGAGTTAGTTGGATTGGCGGTTTCCCAAAACAAGGGACTGCAGGATAAGAACTAAGTTACTAAATAAATCGGATTTACTGACTTGGCGAATAACTTTTGTTGAATTACGGCGACTACGGTTCGCTATGCACATTTTTTTGAATTCCGTATTTTATTTTATTTAACATCATAGATGGAAGTGCCCTACAATTTGGAGGGCGTGTAGGGCGCTTGTAGGGCGCTTTTAATATAAATATTATTTTGGAGGGCGCTTTTTTTTACCTTTTTTATTACTATAAGACAGCTAAATTGACGTCGACTTACACTGACGCACAAGTATTTTGACGCAGAAGCCAAAAAAATTTTTGACATGCTTGGCAGTCTTTCGAAAAAGAGAAAAAAGGGTGTCACGGGGTTCGAACCCGAGACCTCCAGGTCATGGTTCGGAGGTCAACAATGGCAAAAACAATGGGCCACTCCTTGAGAGCTTCCGGAGCCTAGTGCAATCCCTGAAGCTGAAACTCATTTCAGTGGACGATGCATCCCAGATCTACAAGGAGCTGATTAGCCCGCAGAATGCACCGAGTCGAATATAGAGGGATTCGAGGAGGGAGAGAGTGCGTTCTTGCTAGCCTGTTAATAGGTCGGTCTTCACGGTACCTTGTGAGAAAAAAAAAGAAGTTTACTGGTGGCAAGTAAACTGATATCCCAGAGACGCATTTGATCGGGCGAACCGGAGAAAAGTCAAATAAGATGCGATTCGACCCTCGCTGAGGGCAGGGGTGTGTCAAAATGAGCTCGGCATTATATTAAATTTAATTAAAAAAGCGCCCTACGCGCCCTCCAGCGCCCTATTTTGGCCCTATTTTGGCCCTACAATGGCCCTATTTTGGCCCTACAAATTTTTGTGGCTGATTTTCACCAGGCGCCCTCCAAATTTGGAGGGCACTTCCATCTATGTAACATAATATTTCTTTTTTGTGAAGAATGTCATTATTACGGTGTTGGAATAAAGATGATTAGTAACTGCGGGTGACTCTTTACATTTGATAACAATACGATTTGCAGTACTTTGTTTGTTTCTTCATGTGGTTGCGTGGCATCGAAAACAGATACCCCTCCGCGACCCTTTCTTTAAGTTTAGGTACCCTTGCGTTGATAAATTATAATATCTTATCCCTCAGGAAAGCAAAAACCGTTGACAATGACAGCAACAAGCCGAGTGCTTGTTGCAACTCTCGTTGTACTACTCAGCAGCAACTGTTTTGCACAGACATGCACCGACAATAATAATGTACCTGGTCAGTGCATTGATACTTCTTCTTGTACGGGTACAACAACAGCAGGACTGTGTCCTGGAGCATCAAATATTCAATGTTGTACTTACGGGACTTGTAGAGCAAATGGTGTTTCTGGTAATTGCGTTACTACTACTCAATGTACTCAACAAACTACTTCAGGATTATGTGCAGGTCCTACAGGTATCCAGTGCTGTACTGGTTATGGAACTTGTACTGCTAATGGAGTGCAGGGTAACTGTGTTTCAAGTTCGTCGTGTTCCGGTTTCACAACTTCAGGTCTATGTCCGGGACCTTCCTCAATCACTTGCTGCACAGCGACTGCACCAGTAACTTCTTGCACAGCAAACGGAGTTCGAGGAACTTGTATTAGCACGTCGCAGTGTACTGGCACCTCCACTGCAGGACTCTGTGCAGGTGCGGCAGACATTCAATGTTGTACTATAGGAGCACCTCCAACGCCACCTCCAACGCCACCTCCAACACCACGTCCAACACCACGTCCAGCACCTCCATCAACACCTGTTCCACCACCTGCAACGTCTTGCACGGCAAGCGGAGTTCAAGGAACTTGTATTAGCACGTCGCAGTGTACTGGTACCTCCACTGCAGGACTCTGTGCAGGTGCGGCAGACATTCAATGTTGTACTATAGGAGCACCTCCATCAACACCTGTTCCACCACCTGCAACGTCTTGCACGGCAAACGGAGTTCAAGGAACTTGTATTAGCACGTCGCAGTGTACTGGCACCTCCACTGCAGGACTCTGTGCTGGTGCGGCAAGTATTCAATGTTGTACTATAGGAGCACCTCCAACGCCACCTCCAACGCCACCTCCAACACCACGTCCAACACCTCCATCAACACCTGTTCCACCACCTGCAACGTCTTGCACGGCAAGCGGAGTTCAAGGAACTTGTATTAGCACGTCGCAGTGTACTGGTACCTCCACTGCAGGACTCTGTGCAGGTGCGGCAGACATTCAATGTTGTACTATAGGAGCACCTCCAACGCCACCTCCAACGCCACCTCCAACACCACGTCCAACACCTCCATCAACACCTGTTCCACCACCTGCAACGTCTTGCACGGCAAACGGAGTTCAAGGAACTTGTATTAGCACGTCGCAGTGTACTGGTACCTCCACTGCAGGACTCTGTGCAGGTGCGGCAAGTATTCAATGTTGTACTATAGGAGCACCTCCATCAACACCTGTTCCACCACCTGCAACGTCTTGCACGGCAAGCGGAGTTCAAGGAACTTGTATTAGCACGTCGCAGTGTACTGGTACCTCCACTGCAGGACTCTGTGCAGGTGCGGCAGACATTCAATGTTGTACTATAGGAGCACCTCCATCAACACCTGTTCCACCACCTGCAACGTCTTGCACGGCAAACGGAGTTCAAGGAACTTGTATTAGCACGTCGCAGTGTACTGGCACCTCCACTGCAGGACTCTGTGCTGGTGCGGCAAGTATTCAATGTTGTACTATAGGAGCACCTCCAACGCCACCTCCAACACCACGTCCAACACCTCCATCAACACCTGTTCCACCACCTGCAACGTCTTGCACGGCAAGCGGAGTTCAAGGAACTTGTATTAGCACGTCGCAGTGTACTGGCACCTCCACTGCAGGACTCTGTGCAGGTGCGGCAAGTATTCAATGTTGTACTATAGGAGCACCTCCATCAACACCTGTTCCACCACCTGCAACGTCTTGCACGGCAAGCGGAGTTCAAGGAACTTGTATTAGCACGTCGCAGTGTACTGGCACCTCCACTGCAGGACTCTGTGCAGGTGCGGCAAGTATTCAATGTTGTACTATAGGAGCACCTCCATCAACACCTGTTCCACCACCTGCAACGTCTTGCACGGCAAACGGAATTCAAGGAACTTGTATTAGCACGTCGCAGTGTACTGGCACCTCCACTGCAGGACTCTGTGCAGGTGCGGCAGACATTCAGTGTTGCACGTCTGTACCTGCACCACAAGTACCCCCAAAATCAACAGGTGATGTTCCATATCCAGGTATTGTTTTAATTAAGAAATACGAAGGCTTAGAATTAAAAGCCTATCCTGATCCTCTATCAGGAGGCAAACCAATAACAATCGGTTACGGGTCGACACGTAAACTAGATGGTAGCGAATGGTACCTTGGCGAAAGTATAAGTAGCACCCAAGCTGAAGAGTTGTTGATTACACAGTGCAGGGATGAGTTTGTTTCGAGTCTCGAAAAGATACCAACCTGGGATAGCATGGATGATAATCAAAAGGGTGCTGTGCTTTCGTTTGCCTATAACTTGGGAGCAAAATTTTACGGTAAGATTCCTAACTTTCGAAGTATCAGCAGACTATTAGGTCAGGAGCAATTAAAGTGGGATGACTGCGCGTACGTTGATAGCATATTCGTTCTTTATAGAAATCCTGGCTCTTCAGTTGAGGCTGGTCTGAGAAAGAGAAGGGAGGAAGAAGCATCTTTATTTTGTGGTGGTACTTCAAGTGGGACTCCGCCAGCGTCACCACCCTTGATATGCACTGCGAGTGGGGTTTCAGGAACTTGCATTAGAATCTCAAAGTGTATGGGTACTTCTACCCCCGGCCTTTGTGCTGGTGCTGCCGACATACAATGTTGCACCTCTTCTGGAGCTTCTCCTGCAACTTCTTGCACTGCAAACGGAATTCAAGGAACTTGTATTAGCACGTCGCAGTGTACTGGCACCTCCACTGCAGGACTCTGTGCAGGTGCGGCAGACATTCAGTGTTGCACGTCTGTACCTGCACCACAAGTACCCCCAAAATCAACAGGTGATGTTCCATATCCAGGTATTGTTTTAATTAAGAAATACGAAGGCTTAGAATTAAAAGCCTATCCTGATCCTCTATCAGGAGGCAAACCAATAACAATCGGTTACGGGTCGACACGTAAACTAGATGGTAGTGAATGGTACCTTGGCGAAAGTATAAGTAGCACCCAAGCTGAAGAGTTGTTGATTACACAGTGCAGGGATGAGTTTGTTTCGAGTCTCGAAAAGATACCAACCTGGGATAGCATGGATGATAATCAAAAGGGTGCTGTGCTTTCGTTTGCCTATAACTTGGGAGCAAAATTTTACGGTAAGATTCCTAACTTTCGAAGTATCAGCAGACTATTAGGTCAGGAGCAATTAAAGTGGAATGACTGCGCGTACGTTGATAGCATATTCGTTCTTTATAGAAATCCTGGCTCTTCAGTTGAGGCTGGTCTGAGAAAGAGAAGGGAGGAAGAAGCATCTTTATTCTGCAGCGGTTCGGGGTCACCGCCGTCATCTGGAGGCGCTTGTTCACTGAACAGCTCGCCAGGAAAATGTCAGGACCAGTCATCATGTGCAGGTATCAGCGGGACTTCGTCTCAGTGTTTAGGTTCTGAGAAGTGTTGCATTCCCGACTACGGGACCTGCACATCAAATAATGTTCCCGGACTCTGTATCAGTTCCTCCCAGTGTTCTGGTACTACTACATCTAACTTGTGTCCAGGGCCAGCTGGTATTAAATGTTGTACCTCAACTTGTGCCTTATCGTCTAACAGCCTTTCTGGTACGTGTATGCCTCGGCAGAAATGTCCTGGCGTTGCAACAGATTCCGGCTGCACTGGTTCTAACAGTTGCTGTACTGCTGACTACGGAACTTGTTCAGGAGGAAGTTGTATAAGCACATCGTTGTGTAAGGGAACAACAGTAGCTGGGAAGTGTTCAGGACCAGCAGACGTAATGTGTTGTGTTGGAAGTGCTGCGTCACCTGTTAGTCCTGTTGGTAGTAATGTTGATATTCCTTATCCGGGTGTTGAACTTATTAAGAAATACGAGGGACTGAGGCTCTCTGCTTATCCAGACCCAAAAACAAATGGACCTCCGATAACAATTGGTTACGGCAGCACTCGTAAACTTGATGGAAGTTCTTGGTTACTTGGTGACTCTATCACTGAATCTGAAGCTGAAGAGCTCCTGAACACTCAAATCGGCTCCGAGTTCCTCCCTCCACTGACGTCTTCAATTCCAACCTGGCAGGACCTGTCTGCAAACCAAAAGGGAGCTATTCTTAGTTTCAGTTACAACCTCGGAGCTTACTTTTACGAAAAGACTGATGGGTCATTTGACACCATCAAATCAATGTTAAAAGACAACAAAGCTAAGTGGAGCGATGTTGACTATGTGGTTAGTGTTTTTGTACTTTACAGTAGCCCGGGAACTGCAGTTGAGGCTGGATTAAGAAGAAGGAGAGAAGAGGAGGGAAGATTGTTCGCAAATGCGGACATGCCTTCTGTTCAAACGGTAAAGGCTACATCAGTACCTGAGAGTCCACAACCAGGAGTTGGATTAGATGATTTAGAATCGTGTGATTCTGATGGAGGTTGTAAATCTGGTAAGTGCACGAGGTCTGATTGTGCTTCCGGCATTGGTTGTGGTCGGTGTGAACCAGAAATTGGATGGCCATTAAACCAAGCATGTATAACATCAGATTGCCAGCAATCAGCATACTGCAGTTGTGGCTACGGTCTACTCCCATGTACCTCACCAGGAGTCTGTCTGCACTGTCCATGGGAATGTGAAAGGAACCAAAAACAAGTAATGCTAAGAGGTGCTGGATGCTTCCGAACTCAATTTGGAAACCAGTGCGGCACTCAGTTAAAAGATTTACAAATAAAAGCAAAAGAAAAGTCCGATTCCGCCATTGCAATATTAGAAAAGGTAGCTGACTGTAGTCCTGGATTGAAGAAGCTGTTTCAGTGTGGCAAATCTTTTCTCCAGAAGGGGGAATGTGACATGACCACATCTTGTGTGTTTACGATGACTTGCATAACATTAGAAGAAATCGTGGGGGCTTACAATTTTAAATCCACATCAGGACCTGTGACTATTGAAGGTAAAGCCTCTCTTACGGGAGACGTTTCTATCTCTGGAGACATTGTGACTGGTGATTACACTGTTGAGATACCAAAGGGTCACTTATCTCTGCATGGTAAAGTTTCTCTTGATTGGAGTAAAACTAAATCGGTATCTCAAAGATTTCTACTGACAGACGGTCTTCGCAGCTGCAATGACCCACTCGAGTTGAAGGGCCGTTGTAAACCATTCCGTAAGACATTTGTAGTTGCAGGTAGTCCAATTCCGTTGGTTTTATTAGTAGAAGTTCAAGCATTTGCACAAGTTGAAATGGAGAAAGTAAAAGGAAGTCTATTCGCTTCATTAGAGTTGGATGTCGACATGCCGTTCGACGCGATCATCAACAACATTAAATCAGGCACATTCAATATAAATGATGTCAAGGCGACCCTCCGACCATACCTTGATGTGTCATCAAGTGTTGAGATTAATAGTGCCTTAAGTATTGGTGTTGAAATAAAAGTCTACATTGATGGATTCCCAGTGTCTGTGTCACCTGTTGCGAAAATACTCTCTTCTATTAAAGCTGAAAAGAACCCCGCAGACAATTGCATTACAGGTTCACAAGCAGTTGGGTTGGGATTCGATCTCCAGTACAAAATTGGAAATTTCGATTTCTTAGATCCTAAATTCTCATTACACGAACTCTGCGAACAAGCTGATTGTATAGTATTAAAGGAAGCCTGTTTGTTGCTGAATGATGCTTATGACATGGCAAACGCTGTAACTGATGGGCGACTAGACTCAGCCGGTCGAAAAATTAAAAAATTCTTGGCCGAGAAACAGAAGGAAGGCACAATTGAAGTCTACGAGCCTAAAATGAAGCAAATTGGAAGCTTCTGCATCCCTCCAACGGGTAACTTCTTTGAGAGAGCAAAGGAATTGGGAATGTCATCGCGGATGTTAAGTTTTATGAAGCGTACCGCTACTAATATTAAAATTCTTTTTAGTGATCCTCCTGCAAACGTAGTGAGACCCAATCTACCTTCCCCTTCTACACCAACGACTTCAACGACAGATGTTAATTACGGAAATTGTGAAAACGGATATGGAGTCTGTCTTACTAAAGGTACTTGCAGTCAAAAGTCAGCATTAGTGGGATTTGAGCTGACAGTCAAAAACGGCTGCATCAGTGCT
Source organism: Flectonema sp. DT1601 (assembly GCA_964019425.1). NCBI lineage: Eukaryota > Euglenozoa > Diplonemea > Diplonemida > Diplonemidae > Flectonema > Flectonema sp. DT1601. The sequence goes on from OZ025797.1 coordinate 766,767, forward strand.
GCAGAATGTTGTGTTCCAAAGAATGGAGGAATGCTAGTTCAGCCTCCTTCATATGTGTTGTCTGGTAAATCATTTTCGCCGTTGAGTTTGGCAGTTCTGTCTGCAGTTGCGAGTTCAGTACAGCTCCCTGGAAATTACGAATTCCTAAAAGACGAATGGCAAGTTCTATCTACTGGATCATTAGCAACAGCATTCGGTCATTCGTCAACTGGTCTGATTGTTATCGCTTTCGCTGGTGGAAACACTGAAGACTACGCCGTCTCTGAGGAAGTTGAGGAGAAGTTTCAAATGGCTGATTTCTTTGTTGTCAAAATGATGCAACAGCACCACCCTACGTACAAGTATTTAATTTTTACGGGTCACTCCATGGGAGCAGCATTGGCAGAAACATTAGCTGTGAAGTGGGTTACTAAAGCAATTACCTTTGAGTCCCCTGGGTCATCGGAAGTGATAAGTAATGCTGTTTCTTTAACAAATTATTTAGAAGCAGAATACGAATTCTCATCATCAGCTGCTGTTGATGCCAAACAACTCCTGACTGTGTATGTCAACTCACCTAATTGGGTTAATCAAAAAGCTGTTCAAAGTTCTCAAAGTGTCATTCGAGTGTTTACATTTTTTGGAGCAGCATCACTAGTCGGAAGACAAGGCTTCAGATCCTTCAGTTGGTATGACCAACACCCAATTGGAAGAATGTTAGCTGCTTTTGACATCGACAGCCGCTATCCAATCTCATCGTCTACTTATGAGACGAAGTCATGGCCTGTTGTGGGTTCGCAATGTTCTGGAATTACATTCTTTTTATCTTTTGAAGACAATACGGCGTACTATCACGCTCAGCGTCCATTTAATGATAAGCAAATCACCTCTCCACAAATATCAAACCATCTTGGGTTGTTGGGTCTCTCTAGAATGGATTCTCTTGAAGTGGAACGCGATGCTCTCATCACTTGGAAGCAAACTTCTTCAATCACAAGTCGTGTTGCCTGCACTGGTCGGGGTATCTCAATTGTGAGTTCTGTTCCTGCGATTGTGTGGGGAACTACGAACTTTGCTGATTCTATTTCGACTGGTATGTGTATTATTATTTATTATTATGCATCCTTTAAAAAAAAAAAATTCAAAAAAAATATAACAACACACAGGACGTGGTGATGACATCGTGTACGTGTACGGCGGAGACGACATCATCCACGATGAGGGAGGTAATGATGTATATCTGTTGCCATATGAATCCTGGGGTCGTACAGAAATCACAGACATTGGTGGTGTTGGAACCATACTGTCTGGCATCATTCCAATCCGTGGAGAGATTTGCCTAATCGATAATCAATGCGCTGTACTTGACTACAGTAATGGTGATATCCGTGCTAGTGCACAGTTCTGTTTGTTTATGGAGGAGCATGATTTAATTATCTTAACAATCGAAAATGTGTTGAATTCCTACAGACAAGGACACCAAGCAACCCTCCCTGATACGAACACCGTAGAAGACTACCTGCGAATTAAGAATTTCCAAACTGGTGACTTCGGTATTACAATAATGTGTACAACTCAACAGAAACAACAACAGCAGTACATTAATTCTAACAACGCAAATGTCTGCTCTGGAAGTGCGACATCTTGTGCAGTGACACCTGACTACGAAGCAACTCAGCTGAATGTTCCTCTTGGAAAACAAGTTGACATTCACAACAACGTTGTACCAACAAACAGAAAATACGTATTAAACCCTTCTTCAACAACAAAAAGTAGGATTACAACACTAGCTGTATCATCACCATATGTTAATGTGTTTGGAGTACGAGATGGTGATACTGTTGAAGCAGGCAGTTCTGATGTTGTTATCACACAAGACGGAACATCATGTAAGTGGACTGATGAAGGTACACAAGTTCAATTATTATCTGATTATCATGGAGATTCTGAAATTATTGAGTGTTCACTCAAAGGTAATATTATCTCTGTTACGAGTTCTCCACTCCCGTCGGTTCCTTGGGACACTCCAGAGCCTTCATCTGGTGATGCAAATATGACTGTTTCTCCTCCTACGTCATCACCAACTTTGGTTAGTGATAAAGATACTGACAGTAGCAGTAGTAGTAGTACGGTGTTGAATGTCATAATCATCGGATCTGTGTTAGGACTTATCGGACTATATTTTTATTATAAACGCAGAACTACAAAACGTAATACCGCATGCGCTGAATTTGATACTTTTAGTTCTAAATCAGATAATCTTCCTCTTCATGAGTTCGATCCAGTTCGAAGACCTTCAGTCACCCTTCACAGGATATGATATTTAAGAAGTGGTACTGAGTTTATTATATTACGTGTTGGTATCATTTCGAGGTTGTTTTTCCTTCTTGCGACGTGACTTGAAATACGGATATGATAACAATCCCTTCTTTTCTGAAATGGGTTTTTTCACTTTGTCAGTTGCGTATTTTTTGTCTTGTTTCTTTTTTCATTGTTTCTTGTCAAGTGTAACAACGATAACAACAAAAAAAAAACGATACTTTTAACTTCGGAAGGAGTTGATTCTCTTTCAGTTCTTAGATAACAACGAAGAAAAGTTAAAAAACCAAATTAGGCTGTAAATCGCCATCTCCTCCTCTTTTGCTACTCTGTAGGTTTGCTATCTGTATTTTGGGTTTGAAGATTAGGCTCTTTATATATCAGTCATTCCTTTTTTTTGCGAACAAAAAACACCATTTTCTCACCGCCTGAGCAAGGTTACACGATATGTTACTTTTGCTCGATTTTTTATTTTTTGGAATCGGGGAGGGTGCGATCTGTAAAATTAGGCATAGGGATATACTTTTAAACATGGTAAGTGCTGCTAAAAAGAGATAAACGTCTCTTTGCAAAATTTCCTTGGTACTACTCAATGATAAATATTAATCCCAGACCTGGAATGGAAAGATCGAGAAAATCTGAGTAAAAAACACCCCTAATTTTTTTTTTTCCACTATTTTTTCCCCCTTCTCCCGCACTCAAGAGATATGCACCTTTTTACTAACAAATCAACCCTAGTAGCAATTATGTAAGGAAAATGTTGCATCTGTGGTGGTGATAATGATCATTAAGTATCAAAGTAGGTCCAAAAAGACAGGTAGTAACAATCTGCCTCACCGGCACATGCTTAGTACTCTTTAATATATTTTTGCTCGATTATTTTTTCTCTGGATCCCGCTGGACCGGCAGTGTAAAATTAGACCCTTCGATTAATTTTTAGTTTTGGTACTTGTCCACGGCTGAGCTGATTTAGTAGACCACAAAATCTCTTTTCTCGATTCAGGTGACAAGTATGTGATGCCAACCTCCCGATTTCGGACAGAAATGAACCCAACGATGCAGCGCATTAAAATGCCGCTTCGATCGAAATTTTTACCATTTTTTTTTGAAAAAAATTTTCATTGTCCAGAATTTGTTCGCAAAAAAAAGGAATGACTGATATGTTTTTTCATTTCTCCGGATTTATTTATTGGGGAACCCCGCTAATACGTATTTACGGGCAATTGTTGCTCTGCAAAAACGTGTTTTTTTTTCTCCCTATCCCCCCGTATTTCTTATTCCTCTTTTAACTTTTCATTTCTGATCCTTAAATGCTGCTGTTGGATTTGAAGAAGAATTTAGAAAAGAAAAAGTCAAGCGTTAGCCTCTATTTTATTGGGAGGCAGAGTCAAAATCTTTATTCCAAATTCCCAAAGGAACCTCATAGAGATGAACTCTGTTTGAAATTTTTCTTGTTCTTCTTCTGCTAAGTCCGTCCTTTCTATTCTTCTAAGGAATGATCCGATTTTTAAAAACTTTTTTTTGCACCAGCAAATGGGCTCTTTTTAATTTTCTTTTTAGCAAGTAAACGTTTGACTCATCTGATGAGTAATGCTGCTGCGTTTTGAGAAAAAGTTTGAACTTGTGCAACAGAAGCGATTTCTTGTCGCTTAATCTTCCAGCGTTATTGTGCTGCTGGACGGTATACGGTTCTTCGTTGCTGTATTTTATTTATTTCGGCATGTTCTCTGGCAAAAGGTATCTTTTTTGTGTACATATTGTGTGGAGTGTTGCCAGTTCCTTTCCCATTTTGATTATCACCCCCGGTCTGGGCAAGAATGGGAGACTCCGTGCTACCCACCGTAGAAGTGGACTTCCAAGGGTCAATAGTAGCTAAAAAACGGCGGCTAATCCGCGTGGTGTCCTCTCTTGTGTGAATTATGAGGATGTTCTGCTCCCTTTTTAGTTTTGGAGCGGCATGACCGAAGACAAACTTTCTTTTCCCTCTTTTATTTTCAGTCCCGTCGCCTTCGGGGAGTTTAATTATAGTGACTAACCAGTAGGGCGTTTTGATTTACATTTGTGACAGCTGGGGGGGAGTTGAGTAGCGAGGGAATGGCACTATGCCACTTACCAGTTGTTGACCGTTTATGTGAGTTTTCTTTTTAGGGTTTTGTTAGTAGTAAGATGTGCTACGTTTATTTATTTCACAACGTGTTTGCCATCTTGAACTACTTTTAACACAGTTCTCGTATCAGGTATAAACGGCGAAGGCCGTCCCTTAACAGATAATCCTTTCGTCAAATCCCCCCTCCACGAACCAGCGTATTTTTGTCTTGTTATTTTTCTTTTTCTTTTTTTATCTCACCTGTTTCTACCCAGAAGTTTTTATTAAGTTCAATATTTTCAAGCAGTAACGACCTGCATGGGATGTTCAACCTGTAATGCGTGGTCCCTGGGTCAGTTTGACTTGACAACATTTCTTTTCTGGTAGTTTATTTGAGCATGCGATTTTGTGCGGACGGAACTCAGCTATGATGACTCATGTCTAATTAGTTGCGTGTTAACCTTAACCTTGATTTATTTATCCAAGTCCCCTCCCTGTTGTTGGCTATATTTATGAGTTTTATAAAAAACTGTTATGGTAACATAAGCAAGTATGTTCACGTGGCCTCCAGTGGCATTATTTATTTATTTATTTGCAGTCATTTACTACGCCGCCGCTGACAGTCAAAGATTGTCGGAGAAATTGTTGTTCCTTTGAGCTTGATAATGTATCAATTTACCCTCTACCTTTTTTTTTTTCTTTTTTTCTTCTTTGATGAAATCAAGTATTCATTCAAACGGCTGAAACCCTTCAATTGTAGAATAGCATTCTCTTTTTTCAGGCATGTACCATTCCAACAATGGAAGGGTACACACCAATTCGTTACATAGACAAGGAGAGGGGTCCTGGCAACCAAGGTATCATGCTGGCTGAGAGTGATAGTGACAAGAAGAAATATTTAATAAAGAAGGTTGACTTGGCATTGCTGTCGTCAGATGATCGTAGGAAAAGTATACAAGAGTGTAAGCTGTTAGTAGCACTTAGACATCCTAATATTGTGAAGTACATTGAATCAAAAACTACAACAAAATGTCAATTTATCGTAATGGAGTACACTGAGGGAGGTACTTTGGAACAGTACATCGCATCCCGCAGAAAAGCAGGAGCTGGACCCTTTACAGAGAATCAAATCCTTAGATGGACAGGTCAACTAGCATCAGCTGTTCAGTATTGTCACAACAATAATGTCCTTCATAGAGATATAACTTCAGCCAATTGTTATTTATCTTTAGATAAACAAGATCTTTTACTTGGTGACTTTGGTGTTGCCAAAGTATTGTCTCACACGATGGCGGTCGCACGGACAATAATTGGGTCGCCTTGCAACATGTCCCCGGAAGTCATAAGTGGAATTGCCTATAATCAGGTGTCTGATATTTGGAGTATTGGATGCCTCATATTTGAAATGGCCAGTCTTCGCCGTCCTTTCAATTCTTTGAATTTGAATCAACTTGTTAAACAAGTAACCATTGACGCTCCTCCTCCTCCTCCATCATTCTGCAGCCCGTTTTTACAAAAGCTTATTTCATCGCTGCTTCAGAAAGACACTTCAAGACGACTAAAGCTCACGGAGTTACTCGCTGCACAAGAAATCCAACGAGCGACTTCAAATAAAATGTCTTCTGATCCTCTCGCCAAGGCGACATGGACTTCAACACCTACAACAGAAGAAGATATGGGAAGTTGGCTTGAAAGTCATTATACATCTCTAGCATGCATCCAGTCGTACTTGGAATTGACTAGAAAAGATGATGAAAATTACGTTCGAGCTCAAATGCAACGGGCCAAGCCCCGAACTCCCGACATCAATCAGGACAGACTACGACGGGTTCAGTCTTCACCAGTTGGAGCCATGCGCAAGAAAGTTTCCGAAAGACACTTACAACAACAGCAACAACAACAACAGCAACAGCAACAACAGCCACCACCTCAGCCACTTAATCCCAAGCAGGCCCGCGAACAGCGTGCTGAAGAATTAAATCAAAAGCGGGCCCGTCTTGTAGAAGAACGTGAGGCTCGACGGCTCGCCCAAGAGCACCAAGAGAAAGAAAAAGAAAAAGACAGGCGCTCTAACGCAGAAGAACGCCGCAAAGCCAGCGATGCTCGGAAAAGCAACCAACCTAGCACACAAGCTGCTAAAGAGGCTGTCGAACTTGCTGAAAAGAAGAAACGAATTCTAAAAGAGCGCGAAGACAAGAAACAACGAGAAGAAGCTGCGCTGCAACGCGCCGCCCTCGAGAGGAGGCAGAACGCTGATTGTCGGAAGAAAGCTTCTGAACTTCGCCGTGCTGAGAAAAAGGTACCTGAGAGAGATGCAGAGGTATGTAATAAATAGGAGTTTACCTGTGATCAAGAGTGACATTAGATAATTATCTTCAACTAAAACAAACAGGTGAAGGGTCTCGCATCCACATACAAAGGCCCAGCTACCTCTTCAGCAATGAAGAATGACACACCACTCAGTGTATGTTTTGTGGGTTGGTTCAGTACGCTGATTAACTGTTTTCTAATACTCAAACTCAAAACAGGGATCCCTCCGATTAGGATATAGCGGTAAGGACACACCTCCATTGGTAAATCTAAAAGAGAGAAGGGGTAATTCTGGAGGAGGATCGCGAATTCGGGCAAAGAGCGAACCTTTTGCGAAACCGAAACCTGTCGAAAGTGGTAACGAGAATGTTCAACCAGCTGATCTCGATGACAGACGTGCCGCACGTAAACAAGCGCAGGACGCATTCCGACAGAAATTGGCGCAGGATAGGCAGCGGGCGATGGATTTGAAGAAGTGCGCTGAACAAAAGGATGCAATTGAAATCTGTCTGCCGAAGAACCTGCGGTAGTAACATAACATTTCAGTGATCCCAATATCGATGGGAACTTATGCGTTCTTCACCATATCACGTTTTGTTATGTTTGTGCAATTCTTTTCCACCCTCCTATCCCCAATTAATATTATTTAAAATGTTGCTGGACAGTCATGCAAACATGTGTATGTTAGAATGCCGTTTTTTCTTCTTCTTTTCTTTTATTTTTTTTTTGTGTGTAAAAAAAGGAAGGAAAAAAAAAAGAGGTCTCAAATATCTCTTTATATGTTTACACAGCGGAGGAAATCATTTAGATGGATGTCATCTTTATTGTCCCAGACGGTGTCATATGATTCTCATTTCCCATTTCTTGGTTTATTGTTTGTCATATGGCGCTCACTTTTCGTGCTCACCAATTTCAGAACTGGAATTGAAAATAACTTCGTGGCTCACGGGCTCACCGAATACCATCTACATGTTTGTATTATTAATTATTTAAGAAACGATTTGATTGTGAAGCTTCCACTGCGCACTGAGGCAAACCCTTTCCTTTTTCACTTCCTTTTTTTACAATTATTTTTATTTATTTATTTATTTATTTGTCTTTTCTTGTAGGGTTTCGTTTTGTACGAGCAAGTCCCATAATCGAAGTGGGAGTGCAAAAAGAATTTTTAGTTAGAAATATTTTCCCATAGTTTTGGATACTATGGTTTCGAATGTGATTGAAACTTTACTTTTTTTTACAGAAAAGCATAATACAAACAAGTTGATTCTTAAATCTTTCTACTGTTATTACGCTGTTTCGACATTTATTCTACAGGTCAAGAAAATGGATCACCCGCATTGCTTGGGACGCAGGAATTTTCCGGGTCTGCAGGGTACCGAAAGAGTCTGGCCTTTTATGGAAGAAAAACCAGCAAGAGTACTGGAAGATGTGAACGATTTTATAAACGTTTTGATGTACGGAAATCACATGAATACCATCACAGTGTTATCTGGCGGAATAAAAAAACTTGGTCAACAAGATGGATTACCAGAAGGCCTGGCTCGAGGACTTCGAAAGAGCCAACGGGTGCGAGACTTACTAGATAATTGCTCAAATAGTTTCCTTGAAACTACTAAGGGGAGGGTCTGGCAATACAACGAAGCCGGTCGCGAAAGTGAAATAAAATCTGCGGACAAACTCGAGAATCTGATCGAAATTCGCGAAGCTCTCCTATCCGAAGAAGAGGCGGGTAAATATAGTAGAAGTGTTCCTCTATACATTTCAGAAGTACGAAATTCTAAAAAGAAAACGCACCCTATAACAGGAGAGATGGTGAAAACTGCAACACAAATAGACGTTCGTGATGTTGTTTCTCAAGCTACCCTCGTTCCATTTTGGGAACGAGGCGAAGGAGGAATTTTTATTGGAGAGCGTGGTGCAGGTTCAGGACTCCATGTTGACCAGTGCCTCTGGTCCAATGTTGGTAAACAGTGGCATGGGTATAAACTTGTGGCACTATGGCCTTGGGAAGAGCGAATTAACATTTTAGAGGATGCAAAACGAGGATCGATCTTCCATTTTCCACTGTCACAGGAAAATATCGATCACCTCAGTCGGGCAGCCGTAGTGGCGCTGATTAAACCTGGTGATGTGTTTATCTTTTCAGGCGCTATTCCCCATATGGCAATGTGCATCGGTGACGAGATAAACGTAACGGCGTACGAGTCATTTGTTCCTCTAAATGTCGAAGCAGTTACAACCTTGTCTTTGACTAATAGTAAGGATCATTTTAAACGTTGTTGGATGGATGATGACGACCTGGATGAGATTTTTGAAGACGTTGTCGATGCCATTGCTGGAAATATAGACGACGACCGAATTGACCCTGATACACACAAAGACCTGAAACGTTGCGAAGAAGTGATGATAGAACACGGTGACTCTTATTGCCGCCGACTGTGGAACCGGGAGAATGCAAGAAGAAAGCGTGCTGCCGGAAAACCTCTCGTTCATCGTCATGCTGAACTTACCTTACCAATAAAGCGTCACAAGAGCAGGGCATGAATTAAGTGAACTGTTTCATTCACGCAGTTACCACCGAATCTTTCAGAGAGGGCTTCGCATTGTTTCGCTGCTTGACATTTATGCTTTCCACAGTATTGACTGTAGAGATCTGTTATATCCGATACTCACCAGCAGGTTGCTCATTTTATTTCTGTGCAATTCTTGTGAAAGGGTGAGATCTTTATTTTTTCATTTTATCCTTCTATTAGAATGTTCTTTATTTCCCCGTTTTTTGTTTTCAGTTGTGCTGTGTGTTCTGAAAACATGAGCATCTTCATAGGCATAGAAACACGTGTGCAGTTCAAAGGATGTCGTTTGATTGCCGTGTTTATTCTCGAAGCCTAATTACGTTCATGATGTAACACAATATCAATCTTTTAAAGAGAAGAAACTTCGTGAAACACAGTAGGGATGCTTCCCAGCATTGTCTTTTGCAATACTTTTGAGGTTCTGATTGTTAGCGGTGTTCCCATTGCAAGATTAGAGGGATCATATTCAAAGGGATTTGCAAGGCGAAGCATTGACTCAAATGTGTTTCGTTTTTTGTGATTTGATCCACAAAAGGTGTCGTAATAGAGGAACACGAGATAGCACAAAAGACAGAAAATCATTCTATTTGTCAGGGCAGAAAAAAAAATATGTGAACGGCTGTCAAAGAATGCAAGGTTTTTTGTGCAATATGCTGAGCATGTGTAACCCTTTTGGCTTCAATACAGTTTTCACATGTGCGTTAGTTGAGATCATTTATGTGGAATTTTGTTGACAGCTTAGGTTCTTCTGTAAGGCTGGTGATTACTCTTGGGAAAGGGAATTGACTGCAGACATTTAACACTCCATGTGACCGAACACACGTTGTCTACACAAATAGATTCCGTTAAGAGTTTGTCCCAGGGCATCAAGAACATTGATATGCTTGCGGAAACATCTGTCTTTCCTTTCTTTTCTTTAAGTCTCAGCAAACTCCTCTTTAACAAATGGGGAGTCACCAGCAACAACTGCTGCAATGGTGTTCATAATTTCTGGTGCAAGCTGAAACCTACAGCGTGTGAAAAAGTAAAAAAGGCTTTGGTAAGGATATTCGGGCTCAATAGCCGCCACACAGAAGAGTGATGAGTAAATCAGCGGCAACGATGAGGCCCAGGGTATATGGATTACTCTCGAAGACCGAGCAGAAATAATTCCGACAATGAAGTGTCAAGATATTTGACAACTAAGTTGGAGGATGTGACCGCGTCAATGATAGAACTGTGTGATCTTGAAACATGTAAATGCCATGTTTCAAGATCATTGGCGCCCTCCAAATTTGGAGGGCGCCTGGTGAAAATCAGCCACAAAAATTTGTAGGGCCAAAATAGGGCGCGTAGAGCGCTTTTTTAATTAACCCTTTAATAAGACTGTTTTTGAAGAAAAATCGAAAAAATTGACAAAGGAGAAAAGGGGTGTGGGGAAAAATACAAAAAAATTACAGGGTGAATGACACCCCCCCGTTAACCTTGATTTATTTATCCAAGTCCCCCCGCGCATTGAAAAAAAACTGAGGTCAGCCCATAAGGGGGCCAAAATAACTTGAGAAAATGCAACAACAGCCTAAAAAAACACTGTTTAGGACCCCTGGGTTCACTTTGATATTAGCAATGTTGTAGGAGTAGAGTGCTTCCGTTTCATGTTTTTCGGTGGGATATGATTGTGTGTAGCAAAGGTATGGTTGTTGCAAACAGGGGCTGAATACTTGTCAATATTTTCGTGATATTGTTCGAAGCAGGGATCCATGCATAAGAAAACCTCGCTTTTTGAACAAGAAATCGATGACCTTACTTTTTTTGAGAACAAATCTGTAAACTGCAGTCCCCAAAAATACCGAATTTTCGTAGGTAGTGACATTTTGTGTGAGTTTGGTGTGTTCCGTGATCAATAAGTTGAGAACATAGCCTCTTTTTGAACTGAGCATATGTCCCGACGTCTTTTTCAGACTTCTTTTGGAGGGTGAAAACATTGAAGATAGAAATCTCTAACAAGTAGTGAAAGACTTTCAGGGTCCAGCGTTTTGTCATAACCCTATAAATATTATTTTGGAGGGCGAAAAAAAGGGTGTCACGGGTTCGAACCTGTGGACTTGTCTTCCTTGAGTGAAGTTACGCGCATTGGCTATGGCTTTACTAGTAACTGTGAGTCCCTCACCTCCATCGATGTTTCAGGTTTTCAGAAACTGACTACAATAGAAAATGGATTCTTAGAAAACTCAAAGTCTCTGACTAGCGTGGATTTGTCTTCCTTGAGTGAAGTTGCGAACATTGGCTATAACTTTACTAGTAACTGTGAGTCCCTCACCTCCATCGATGTTTCAGGTTTTCAGAAACTGACTACAATAGAAAATGGATTCTTAGAAAACTCAAAGTCTCTGACTAGCGTGGACTTGTCTTCCTTGAGTGAAGTTGCGAACATTGGCTATAACTTTACTAGTAACTGTGAGTCCCTCACCTCCATCGATGTTTCAGGTTTTCAGAAACTGACTACAATAGAAAATGGATTCTTAGAAAACTCAAAGTCTCTGACTAGCGTGGACTTGTCTTCCTTGAGTGAAGTTGCGAACATTGGCTATAACTTTACTAGTAACTGTGAGTCCCTCACCTCCATCGATGTTTCAGGTTTTCAGAAACTGACTACAATAGAAAATGGATTCTTAGAAAACTCAAAGTCTCTGACTAGCGTGGACTTGTCTTCCTTGAGTGAAGTTGCGAACATTGGCTATAACTTTACTAGTAACTGTGAGTCCCTCACCTCCATCGATGTTTCAGGTTTTCAGAAACTGACTGCCATAGGAGGTGCATTCTTGGCAAATTCAAAGTTTCTGACTACGAGACGAGGTGATGAGATGATTCCTGAGATCGGTTCCTCTAAATTCGAACCAATCTAAAGTTTTACACTGTCACCAACCCCGTACCTACTGACAAGCTCTACAAAACCCACAGCTTTTGGGAAACAATAGTTCCGAGATTAAGGCGGGGGGCGCAGGGACGGGTGGAGAAGTTCTCTGCCTCGTACTTTCAGTCCTAGCTACTTCGCCAAGTGACGAATCGGAGCACACTGACGATGGATTAACAAATACTGTTGCATCAGAACTGTGGACCAACATATTTCCCAAGTTGATTTTGGCCAGCTTTAGCAAATGGAAAATTTACCATTTAATAAAAACTATTGCGGCGCAACACTTAAGGAACATAAAAGACATCGCAATAATACCTCTCCCGTGAAATCGTTGTACTCAGAAATGCAAAATTTTCACTTAGCAAAAATAATTTTTTTTTTCAGACTGATATATCAGCTCCAGTTAATTTAAATATAAGTTTTCTTGTGATGAAGGCAGGGGTGTGAGAACTGATAAAGGGATAGAAATATTTGATATCGTCAGAAAACTAATAGAGACATTGGCTTATATAAATAAAAAGAAACACCGCTCTTCTTACGTCCTCAGGCGGGGCCTACCTATGTTTCCTGTGTTTTCCAATTGTCAGACTTAAATTAAAAGAAAGTATAAAAGAAAGACAAACCATAGAAGTGAAAAGAACAAAAACAAAGAATCTGGAAGCACAGACGTGTAACCAAAAAAAAAAAAAAAAAAAGAAACGGCGATTATGTGGCTACATAGCTCAATTGATAGAACGCCGGTCTGCAATGGCGGAGGGTTCAAAAACCCACCGACGGCGGTTTTTGTTTGGTGCTCAGTTTCGGTGGCAAATTACCTAAATGGAATTTTGTGGGTAACCCAGTGGTCTTTGGCCACCGTCTCCGTATTGATCATTTGCTTTGTACTTACAGTGTCGTGAGCCCTTCCTGTCCGGGGAAGTCCTCCAACGGACCCACAACAGTTGCACTCGTCGTTGCTTATTTACTTAGTTAAATAATAAGAAGAGCGAGTATGCTCAGAAAGAATAAAAACAAAGTAGAAAGACAGGGGTTAACTGTTTGATTTTGTACGTAAAATACAAATGTTTTGTATCATAAAAAACATAACGATAATTTAACATTAGTTCTGAGATACAGTGACTAGGTGTGATGCTTAACTTAGCCTTTTAAAGTAACTATTAGGTTTCGAGGGTAATCCATATACCTCTTACCTCTATTCTCTCATCATCAGTATGGTGTAGAAGTAAGTCAATCATCTGTTGTGACTGAAGCATCTTAGTTAGCAAGGCTAGGATGTAGTTACTTTGTTATAATGTTTATAAAAAAAACATTCTTCTTGTCATTACTAGTTCGTAGCGCACTACTAGTGGAGCACTCTTCTACAATAAGTGTAGAAAGTATAAGATGATTAATTATCAAGATCTGATGCATAATCTGATACATCTTCAAAATCATGTAAAACAGGAGTCGAAGGAGTATCTAAGATGTTCGTAACGTTCTCTTTATCTTCACTTTTAGGTGTGTTGATATCTTCTTGTTTGGCTCGTTTCTTTCGTACATCTTTTCTTAGTAGCGGCTGCATAGGGCTTTCAGAATTTAATCTCTTTGTATATTTCGACTTCTCCTTCTTTTTTGCTGAAGCGACTAGCATCTTATTAACCTCAACTTTGATCTTGCGTTTACTTTTAGATCCGTTCTTATTCTCTAACTTTTTTCTCTTGTCCTTGTCCATGTATCCATTAAATTCGATTATTGGAATCGGGCTTTCAGAATTTAATCTTTTGCGGGTATCTCTTTTTGGTGTAGATAGTGTACTATCCTCTTTCTCAAGAATTTGTGTTACTAGTTTTGCACCTCTTTTGATAGACCGCATGTTTAGTTTCTTCTTCTCCTTGATGACCATTGTGACCTTGTTGGGGCCATCACTGTTGTTAACTTCATACGTTGTATTATCATGATCCATGTAATATGGAAAGTCCTTTGAGGCTCTGAATATTGCGCATATGTGGACATGATCAATAATTGATTTTTTAGTCTTGAAGCAATATTTACATTTCCTCTTGATATGCGTTGTATCTTTGGGGTTGTATCTTTAGGATGGTTCTGACGAGGATGTTGTCGTTGGCACGTCGGTCATTGAGTTCTCAACTATTGTATTAACTTCTGTTGCCTTTTCTAGTTCAACATGCGACGTTGTCTCATCTTTCTTACTTCCGGTTTCATCTTTAAGTTGGGGAAGTGTCTTACTAGATTCTTCATTGATAGGTTCCGATGTTTTATCCTTAATCTGCGTATGTGGTTGCGTAATGACTTTAATTTTAGGGATAATTGACTCGTGAGATCCATTATTGAAAGCTTTCTTTTTGGATTGCTTCATAGCATGTTTATGAGACAGTATATTGGACTTTTTGTTACGTTTTGAACAAGGTTCAAGGGTATCACTTAAACTTTCCGGCATTGAAGTTACGGGGTTCATACTATCTTCTGTGTCTATGACAACAGTGTTATTTCGTGCTGCTGTTTTCGGGGTTGTAACTTTTAACGATGGTGCAGTGTATGTTGTAACAATCTTGTTAGGTTGCCTATTCATTGCTAAATCATAAATAAGCTCCCGATTGTGTCCATTCCAACAAGTTAGTGGTTCTTGTGGGACAGTCTTGTTGGTTGTCGGGGTTTTGATTTTGCCTCCCGACTTTTGTTTTACCGGTGTTTCAAGTCGATGTTCAGGTGTTTCTAAACGGTGGTGATATAGCCTCAGTCGCAAAGAGGCTATTGTTTCTGACCTCCATATGAACATTAGTTTGTAGTGGTGAAGCAAGTTCGTTTGCGTTGATACTGTTGTTGTCGATAACTATAGGCATATGAATACCAGTCTGCGGTGGTGAAATATACTCGAATGTCTCGAGACTGTTGTTGTTAATTACCGTATGAACACCCGTATGTGGTGGTGCAATAGGCTCAATTACGTTGAGATCATTGTTATTGATCAACATATGTACATCCGTTTGTGGTGGTGATATCTCGTTGTAGCTATTGTTATCGACATCGGTAAGGCAAGTTTTATGAATTGAGTCGTTACTCTTTTTCTTGGCACTTATAAGGGTATCCACATGTGGTGGTGGGATGATGTCAATATCATATAGACTTCTGTTATTGACGGCAATCACCGTGTCAATATCAATATCCATCCGAGTTGGTGAAGTAACATCTGTTGGGCTCTTAGTATCATGGGTAGTTGGCGGTGAGATGGCAACAATGCTGTCCCCGTTGTGATAGACTTGTGGGGGTGAGATGGCAGCAATTGTATTTACTTTGTATATTCTCGGGGGTGATACCGCCATGACTTGACACCCAGATGAGCTGTGATATAGGTTACGAAAGTTTGGGATGGTTGGTATAATCTGCGGTGTTGCAATTATAAGTGTTGTATTTTCGTAATTAAATTGTGTATCCGTATTATAAAGTGGACCAGTTAGAATAGTGGTCATTGGTGATTCCATATGTACATCGGTATTTGATGTAGCATATTCCATATGACATAAGTTAGTATTCTGATTGGTGTTCAAGATATGATTGGGAAACTTAGTGAGCTTTGTGGTTCCACTTACAAAATCATTTGACTTTTGATCTTCAGAAGTTATGTAATCAGTGATGTCGAAGTGAGTATTGGGTTTAGAAGCCTTGTTAGCAACAACTATTGCTTCCTTATCGTCCAAATCCACATCTTGCTGACCTATTTTTGGATCTAGGTGTGTATCTATCTCTGGGTTTTGAATGACTTCCTTTGGATCTTGGGTGACTTTCTTTGGATCTTGAATGACTTCCTTTGGTTCTTGAATGACTCCCTTTGGTTCTTGAATGACTTCCTTTGGTTCTTGAATGACTTCCTTTGGTTCTTGAATGACTTTCTTTGGTTCTTGAATGACTTCCTTCGGTTCTTGAATGGCTTTCTTTGGTTCTTGAATGACTTCCTTATGAGTAGTATTTTCATTCGAAGATCTCAAATCCAATGGATCTGCAGCTTTAGCTGTTGTAGAGATATCATCCTCTTCAAATTTCTGTAACATCTCGTATAACAGTGCTGTGTCATCGTTATCATTCGTCTTTTGACTAAGAGTATCTTTCTCTTGTTTGTTTTCCATGTGGGGCTCCATTGTTGGATAGTCGAGGTTCGGAAATTGGGGTTTCTCCATGATTGTTTTTTGCAGGGCAGAATGCGAAGTGATAGTCAAATGTTTCATAACTTGGAGTGTGTTGAATGATATCATATCCTGTATACTCTGTATCTTTTCCGATAAATAAGATATAGTGAGTGTATGCTAATCTACGTGTAATTATAATGAATGGAAAGTGTTTTAGGTTTTGTTCTTTGAGTATATTGTTGACTTTATCTAAATCTTCTGTGCTGGTACAATGGTGTATTTCTAAGGGCAGATGAATCTTAATTGTCTCATATATGACTAATTGGTGAAACCATCCATCAGGATTAAATTGGAACATTTCAACCAATCCTAACCACTTCATTTCTTGTGTTGCCAACTCATCTTGGATCTTAAAGGCTTTAGATATCTGAATTCTCTCGATGTTCAGATAATCAGCCATAAAATTAATGGTGGCCCAACCACACTCACCGCTGTTAAGGCCTTCAGCTGGTTTAGTGTGCATAGAAATAGGAAGCCTTTTATCGATCGAAATATCCCATTCAGGACCTCTATCATTCTTCATAACCAGTTTATCAGTCTGAGATTTTGAATATTACTTTCCGTATATTTACTTGTAATTGGGAAATAATAACCTCCATTAGTACGACCAACAACCATGTGACATTCGCATGTTTGTTAATTATTTCACGGGTTGTCTTACCCTGGTCGTATGATAGAATACTGATGTTAACAGGTAGTATTTTGTCGAAGTCTTTGCAAAATTTGGTTATTTTAAATATCCCATTGCGATATTTAATATCCAAAGCATCAATCTGTGTCTCAGTGTTCTTGTTTATTGCGGTGGAACATATTAGACATTGATCTGGGTTGTTAGTGATTGAGTGACTTGCAATCCGGAATGCAGTAACCATGGTGTTATTACATTTTTTGGGTTTTGCATACCCAACGTTCTTATCGAGTAACATGTTATAAATGTCATCTCGTCCATTCAGTTGTAGTATTACAGTATTGTCCGATAGCTGTGCAGTTCGGTGCATGCACTTTGCACTCATCGAAGGTGCAAACAGCTGCAGCACCAACCGCGTTATCAATTGAAGGTGGCTGACACTCGCAAGTGAAATCGTTTTGCGACGGACAGGTCTTGTCAGCATCATAACAAGCCTGGCTAGCAGTGGTGCAGGTGGGGCTTGTGAGACATTCATCACAGACACATTCAGCAATCTTAGCAGTAGCCGATCCAACAGCTGGTGCAACACAAGTACAGGTCCAATCAGAAGTGCTAGTTGGGTCTTTGTTCACATCAGCACAAGTCTGGCCAACAGCAGTGCACGTAGTGTTAGCACAAGTTGGGCAGTTCATAATAGTACACTCATCAAGTTCACAAATAGCATTCTTGGCGTTGCTCATGTCTCTTCCAACCTCAACGTTTGGAGGAAGGCAGTGACAGACCCAAGTGTTGTCATTCAAAAGATCTGGATCATTACAGTATTGTCCGATAGCTGTGCAGTTCGGTGCATGCACTTTGCACTCATCGAAGGTGCAAACAGCTGCAGCACCAACCGCGTTATCAATTGAAGGTGGCTGACACTCGCAAGTGAAATCGTTTTGCGATGGACAGGCCTTACATTCATCACAGACACATTCAGCAACCTTGGCAGTTGCCGATCCAACAGCTGGTGCAACACATGTGCAAGTCCAGTCACTAGTGCTCGAAATATCTGCGTCCAAGCAAGTTTGGCCAACAGCAGTACAAGCTCCATTGGAACAGGTTGCACAAGTTTTATCACACTCTAATAATTCACATTCAGCTAGTTTAATAGTCGCCACAGCCATAGTTTTTGGTGTTTGTGGATCAATACATTCACAATACCAGTCACCAAGAGCTAGTGGATTGGTGTCAGGGTCAACGCAGTTTTGACCGTTGAGGAGACAGAGGTTTCCACTGCCAGAGTCGGCACATGTGGCGCATTGAATTTCGCATTCATTTAAGGTACAATTTGCTACTCCGGTAAGTTGTGTGTTCGTTGGGAATAATCCTGTTGCTGGAGGAACACATTCACAAACCCAGTCACCAGTAGATGAAGGTGTCGGGTCAAGATCATCACAAGTCTGTCCAGCACTTAAACAGGTGGCCTCATGCATTGGACATTCACCAGGGTAGTCACACATAGCTGGCCCACCTACATTAGAAGTACCCGCATTTATAGCTGGGGGTACACATTCGCACTCCCAGTCGTTCAAGCTTGTAGGGCTGGTATTTGGGTCAACGCAAATCTGTCCAACTTGGTGGCAGTCCTTTTCGTGTTCATGACATTCGTTAACAATACACGTTGCAGCCTGGGCTACTGCGAAATCATATGCTGGCGGTACGCAGGTACAAACCCAGTTAGTTCTGTTTGAAGCAGTCAGGGTCATGACAAGTCTGTCCAACACCAGTACAAACATTATTAGAACAAGTAGCACAAGACTCAACGCATTCATCAATTGTACAATGCGCTGCGCTTACGAGTGCTGTTCCAGACTCCGGGGCAGCACAGGTACAGTTCCAGTCTCCAGTCTTATTTGCTGAAGTGTCTGCATCTAAACATGTTTGACCAACAGCACTACAAGTTGTATCGGCACAGGTTGGGCAATTTTTAACACACTCATCAAGAACACAGTCAGCAGTTCTGCCAACAGCTTCACCCTCTGATGGTGGCGGACAAACGCACTTCCAATCATCTTCAATCAGTGGACCAGGATCCTCACAAGTCTGACCAACATTGGTACAGGTGTCCCCATGCAGGGTACATTCACCAAAGCTGCAGTCAGCCACCATTGCAATAGCCGTAGTGTTTGCAGGGGGAGGACAGATGCACTCCCAGTCACTGAGGGACTTGGAATCCTGGTTGGTGTCACGGCACTCCTGAGTGGCATCACTACAGGTGGTACCGGCACAGGTTGCGCACATCTCCTTGCACTCATCAGGAATACAACTTGCAGTGTTGGCAATTGCACTTCCGTGTGAAGGGGGTGGGCAAGTGCAGACCCAGTCAGATGTTGACTTGTCAGATGTGTTTGGGTCAGCACAGTCCTGTCCCTCCTTTGAGCAGGCATCTCCGGCACAAGTTGCGCAAGTCTTGGCACATTCATCGAGAACGCAGTCGGCAACGTCGCCTACCTTGTTCCCAACAGAAGGGGCAACACACTTGCACAGCCAATCATCTTCAATCAGTGGACCAGGATCCTCACAAGTCTGACCAACATTGGTACAGGTGTCCCCATGCAGGGTACATTCATCAAAGCTGCAGCCACCATTGCAATAGCCGTAGTGTTTGCAGGAGGAGGGCAGATGCACTCCCAGTCACTGAGGGACTTGGAATCCTGGTTGGTGTCACGGCACTCCTGAGTGGCATCACTACAGGTGGTACCGGCACAGGTTGCGCACATCTCCTTGCACTCATCAAGAATACAACTTGCAGTGTTGGCAATCGCACTTCCGATCGATGGCATTGGCAAGTGCAGACCCAGTCAGATGTGTTTGGATCAGCACAGTCCTGTCCCTCCTTTGAGCAGGCATCTCCGGCACAAGTTGCACAAGTCTTGACACATTCATCAAGAACGCAGTCGGCAACGTTGCCTACCTTGTTCCCAACAGAAGGGGTAGTACTGTTGGATTGTTTTCTTCTCAGGGGTGACGGGTAGTTCCTTGTCATATCTCCAATTTGTCTTGAAAAAGAATTGCTGGAGGTTATCTCTCTGTTTCGGAAAATCCCGTAGTATGTGCTAAGAATGAAATCTTTGTATTGTGGGAAGAGGCTCTTCTTTGAGTCGCCTCGGCTGCGTAGCCTGTAAATCACCCGTCAAAATAGACTTCTCGAACGCTTTCAACTGCGTCCATCGTGGAGCATTCATCGAAGCAACGACGGGCTCGCAGCTCGAAAACTGGGTGCGGTGGTGCTACGGTAGACAGTCGTGGTTACTATTTGGCAAACACGCCCTGTCCTCCGCTGAGGGTGCACAACAAGGGGACCCATTGGGACCGATGCTGTTCTCATTGGCCTTGAAACCAGTACTTGTGGAGGTGTTGAAAACCAGCCCGGAGTTCGCCTGCTTCTACCTGGACGATGGATTGATCGCAGGATCATTAGAGCAAGTGGATCAAGCCCTACGCACCCTGGATAGGGAATCGGCAAAGATTGGACTGAGCCTCAGACCTGCCAAGTGCCAGACGTACGTCTTACAGGAGAACCCAGTCGAGCTCCCGTCTGGTTGGGGATTGGAAGGCATGGGGAGCCCCCTCTATAATGGAGACTTCCTGGGGTCACCTTTCGGATCGATCGCCCACGTTCAGAGCTTCGTAGCACAGAAGGTCAGTAGGCTGCAAGACAAGGCCCAGCTGATCGCAGGCGTGGAAGACAGACAGACAGCCCTTGTCCTTCTAAGACAGTGTTCGGGCTTCTGTGAGGTCACACACCTGATGCGGAGTTGCTCGTTTGATATAACAGAACAGCTGCAGAAGGTTGACGAAGTAGTCAAATGGGCGGCCTCGGAGGTGCTAGGACAGGGCCTGGAAGGCTCGAGATGGACCCAGGCACAGCTCCCCACGCGGATGGGCGGACTCGGCCTCCGTTCATGTACAAAGCACAGGAATGCTGCCCTGTTAGGTTCGCTAGGACTGGTAAAGGATACCTGTGTTAGCCTTTGGCGGGACTACAAATGTAGCCTAGGTGCGCAGATCCAAGAGGCGCTGAACAAGGTGCTGCCGGCAAGCCTAAAGCTGGAGGGCACATACCACCCACAACGACTTACCTCGGCCAGACTAGACCAGGTCGCGCGAGATAAATTGCTGGAAGACGCGGCACCAACCGACAAGAAGAGACTCTTGTCTCTCACCATGCCGAAAGCAAGCGCGTGGTTACAATGTCCAGATGAGGAATGCTACATAGGCTCCGACATATTCCGTATCGCCTGCGGATTACGTCTCGGGACAGCCCTGTTCTCAGAGGATGAGGCCTGCCGTGCCTGCAAGAAGACGCAGGACGCATTCGGGTACCACGCCTCCGTATGCATCGACGGAGGGGATATCCACCGCAGGCATGATAAAGTAAGGGAAGAGTTTATCGGCATCTGTCGTTCGGCGGGCTTGGCAACGATGAGGGAACCCAAATACCTCGTTGGATACAACAAGCAGCGACCCGCAGATTGGTACTGCCCGCAAGGGTTGAACGAGGGGGTCGGGCGGGCCTTCGACGTGACGATCGTCAACCCGGGGGCTTCTAGAAACTACAACAAGCCGGGACAAGCAGCCAGTGAAGCAGAAGCCGCAAAGTCAGGCAAATACTCGGCCCTATGTGCAAAGTTCGGATTAAACTTTTCCCCGATTGCACTTGAAGTCTATGGAGGTTTAGGCCCACAAGCTGTGAGGACTCTGAGCCGACTGTCGCAGCTGCGAGCCATTGCCACAACAGTACCCCTACGGGAGGTTGCAGGCCTGTATGCCAGGAGGGTCTCAACCCAAGTGGTGGTCTGCACTGCAGAAGCCCTCAGGGCAAGAGGAGCATCGCTCATACACCAGGCAGCGTTATCCGCTAGTAAGCCGCACACGCCACACATGCCGCCTGCACCGAGCACATCCGATGACGTGTCATTGACCGCATCGACCCCACAACCTATGGATCCAACTCCAGACCCAACCACACCGGATGCCGGAGGGATCGGCCGGTCAGCGGAACCCGAGGGGGATTCAGTTACCAGGCCGGCCACGAAGCCAGAGGAACCCGCAACGAGTCTAGTAACTCCACAACACAAAGCTGGAGAGCCGAGTGAGTTCGAATCGACACCAGTGCCGGCCCCGCAACCGACCACGACTGACGACGGAGGATCCGTTCCGATAGCTACATCGGTGTCCGTTCCAGCCGCTACCCTGTCAACCGAAGGACGGAACGAGACCACATCGATTGATCCAACTACCGCTGCCCCGACACCTCCTGGCCCAATCATATCTACCGCCGGAGGTTTAGAGGTATCGGAGCCTGTGCTGAGTCCTTCGACTAGTCCGCAAGGGGTGTCCGCCGAACCCACTACGAGCCTCACAACTCCACTACACAAAGCCGGAGAGCCGAGAGAGCTCGAACCAGTGCCGGCGCAGGCCCCGTTACCGACCACGACTGACGACGAAGGATCCGACCCGACAGCCACACCAGTGTCCGCACCGACGGCATCCTTACCAGCTGGAGGGAGAAACGAGAAAACATCGACTGAACCAGCCACCGCTGCCCCGACCCCTCCTGGCCCAACCATATCCATCGCCGGAGGTTTAGGGATATCGGAGCCTGTGCCGAGTCCGTCGACTAGTCCGCAAAGATTGCCCGCAGAACCCGCTACGAGTGCCGCAGTTCCATTACACAAAGACGGAGAGCCGTGTGAGTACGAATCAACACCAGTGCCGACCCCGTTACCGTACACGACTGACGACGGAGGACCCGATCCGACAGCCACACCAGTGTCCGCTCCAGCTGCCTCCTTGCCAGCCGTTGGACCGAACGAGTTCACGTTGCACGTTCCAGCCACCGCTGCCCCGACCCCTCCTGGCCCAACCATATCCATCGCCGGAGGTTTAGGGATATCGGGGCCTGTGCCGAGTCCGTCGACTAGTCCGCAAAGATTGCCCGCAGAACCCGCTACGAGTGCCGCAATTCCATTACACAAAGACGGAGAGCCGTGTGAGTACGAATCAACACCAGTGCCGACCCCGTTACCGTACACGACTGACGACGGAGGACCCGACCCGACAGCCACACCAGTGTCCGCTCCAGCTGCCTCCTCGCCAGCCGTTGGGCCGAACGAGCTCACGTTGCACGTTCCAGCCACCGCTGCCCCGACCCCTCCTGGCCCAACCACATCCATCGCCGGAGGTTTAGAGGTATCGGAGCCCGGGCTGAGACTGCCACTCAACAGACCTCTAGAAGCGCCGGTTGATCCGGCATCAGCTGTAGACGTAACTTCCTCGCCAGCCGCTAAACGAACCGAGACGGATCAGACCGCTCCAGTCACCGCTGTCCCTACTCCTCCGGGCCCAACCATATCCATTGCCGGAAGTTTAGAGTTACCGGAGCCGGAGCCGAGACCGTCTTTTCGCCCGCAAGGAGCGCCGTTTGAACCCACAATGGAAACAGGCAATCCTTCACTGCCAATAGGCGGACGGAATGTATTCATATTGATCGACCCAGCCGCTGCTGTCCCTATGCCCCCTGGCCCTTCCAAATCCACTGCCGGAGGTTTAGAGATATCGGAGACCGGACTGAGGCCGCATGAATCGCCCACTGATCCAATCGCCACGCACGGTGGAGAGATAACGCCGAACGAAGACGCCCTGTCTGTTCCAGACTCTGCCGTCATGCACCTTCCTGGCCCAATAACAACTTCTGCCGGACGATGGCAGGAACCGGAGTCGGTCCCGGGTACGCCTTTGAACGCACAGAGAGGGCCGTCACTCACTTCGAAACCCGAGAGTCCAGCAATAGAACATCCTCCGACCTTCATACCCTTTGGAGTAGGCCTGGAGGGGATTCAGAATCTCGGGGATTCCTGCTACATGAATGCAGCGCTGCAGTGCCTATGCAAGGGCATGCCTCTTCCGGAATGCAACAAATTGCCGGAACACTCAGCAGACTGTGTCTTATGCACCCTGAGGGAGCTGAAGCGATCGGGGTCTGTCTTGGCAGCGAAGAAGATATGGGAATGGATGAAACCACGCTGCGGTCCGGGACAATCGGAAGCCGAACATGCACTGTCAGAGCTGCTCGAAGCAATCGTTGAGGCGGGAGCTCCACCAGTCGACTTCGTGTCCACGGTAACGCAAATCCGCACGTGTCAAGTCTGCGAAGACATACACACGGTACGGTATAGAACGCCCATCCTCAGACTGGAACCTGACCAAAAGACAGCTACTGCCCTTGACGAAACGACGACAAGCCCGACAGACTTCATCTGCCCGAGTTGTAAATCGTGCTCAGCGGAGATCGTTACATCGGTAGACGAGCCAGCCCGTTCGCTGTTCCTTGGGTTCAAAGAGGGACATTTTGGAGATACCAAACCCGATGAAGTCATCCTTCCAGAATCCTTCATAGACGCATCGTGCCGCCTCTACACCCTGACTGGAATGATCCAACACATCAGGTTTAACGAGGTCTCGGGGCACTATGTGTCGTATACGACAAATGGAAGGGGGGGATGGCTGAAACAAGACGATTCAGCCGAGGGAATCTACACGTCGAAGGTCACACAAGTAAAGCCCTGCGTCGCCCTGTACCTGAGACGAGAGCAGCTACCCTCCTCCACCCAGGATCCAAGACGGATTTTAGCACCCTCCAACAGGAAGCCATCTTTCTTCTACGGAGTCGCCGAAGGCAGATCCCCGGGAGTCTATACCACGTGGGAGGAAACGAAGAGGGAGGTGCACAAATACAGAGGCGCCGTCCACCAAAGATTCGTCCTCCGCGAGTCGGCCCAGCGATTTGTCGAGAGGTACAACCCACTATCAGGGGATACCAAAGTCGCTCCACCGCCGGGCAGCAGATGGTACGCAGTAGTCAGGGGCCGAAAGTCCGGTCTGTACGACTGCTGGCGCGAAGCGAGCTCGATGGTAAACGAGTTCACCAGAAGCCGGTACAAGGCCTTCAACTCGCGATTGGAAGCCTCTCTATACTGGTGGGACCACATGGCAGGGGGACCTCAACAGGACTCGCCTCGCATGTGCCTATTCTTCGCCAGCCATAGGAACTTGAACACTGGGAGGACGGGGGCGGCCGCCTGCCTGTTGGACACGCAACTGCACAAGTTGACGGCCAGCTGGGGTGCGACGCTCGACACTGCAGACCTCGGGCTAGCCTCCTACCCTCAAGGGGATACAGAAGATGAGTCAACAAGATAGAAATGCCACCTGGAGTTGCAGAGGAAATATGAACACGTGGAGTGCGACAACACGGACGGGACTGGCGGAGGCTGTGCCGGCCACATGGAGCTTCCTCAACACACCAAACGTCGCCAACAACTGTGCGCAGTTCAAGGCGGAAGAGGTGTCCTCTCGAGATTACTGCTCGCTGATGGACGTGTTGAGACGTACCTCAGAACTGGAAGGGGAGCTGGGATTACGGTTAACCAAGAAACCGAGATCCCCAGATTCCGATTCGCAGGGAGAGTCTGCCTCGGTCAAAAAACCAAAGGCTGAGGCAGACCATCCACCGCCCGCCATAGCCGACCCCGATAGAAGCCCAACGCCATCGGCCAGTCCGAGGAGCAAGAAGCAGTGGTCCCCTGGTTCGGATTCGCAAGACGAGCCTGCATCAGTGAAAAAGCCGAAGACGTCCGCACCTGAAGTGGCCCGAGAAGACTCAGTGACTTCAGAAGGCCCCCCACTAGAAGATAACCAACGGAACCCGACGGTCACGACGGAGGTAGAAAGTGTAGCGCCGACCGCCTCACCTGTTGAAACCGCAGTTGCAACCAATGTCGGCCAGAGTAAGCCGGAGCCAAAGGAAACCGACATCCCACCGCCGAATGCAAGTCAGGAATTGGAAGATGCCACGGCCCGCACCACACCAGTCACTAAACCGACAGACTTGCCCACCGAAGGCAGTCCCCTACCGTCAACCGGTCTAAGGACGATAGTTGCAACCATAGACCCGCCGGAGAAAGTTGAACACGATGCCTCCGAAGATCCAGTAAACACCCTCAAGGAAGAAGTATATGATGCCCCTGGAGTACGGACAGACACCCTAACCGGGGAAGTACGCGATGCCTCCGTAGAACCAGCGGATATCCTTACCGAAGTAGAACATGATGCCGCCGGAGAACTAGCAGACACCCTCGCCGAAGAAGTGCGCGATACCGCCAAACAACCAGCAGACATCCTTACCGAAATAGAACAGGATGCCTCCGGAGAACTAGCGGACGCCCTCGACAATGAAGTGTGTGACACCTCTGAAGAACCAGTAGACATCCTCACCAAGAAGGAACGCGACTTGTCCAGCCCATCATCGCAGTTACAAACATACGACAAGGAGACCCACACACCCCCTGTGGCCAGAACGCTAGACCTCGACAGCCATAACAGCTCTACAGAAGACCCGACGCCGAAGACCAGAAGAGCAAGGAGCAGTCCACCCCGGACGGGGACAAGTAGCTCCGATGTCTCCACAAACGATACCGAAGTTACCCGACCGACTTGTGACCATGCACCGCCGTTGCAAAAGGGACCAAGGGTCAAATGCGACTTCTGCCATAGATTGTTACAACGGAAATGGTTCAGGAGCAGATGCACGAAGTGCCAGATAACCACCTGCCGAAGATGCTGGACCGCCGGAGTGGAGACCGCCTCCAGAGCCTTGGATCACCCAGACAGTACACCAAGACACAGGAGGACGAGGTCGTGCCCATCCTCGAACGAGAAGACAAAGAAGAAGATATCGCCATACAGTTCAGCGGGCTCAGGGAGGACTAGCCTGAGCCCAGGAAAGAGACTTAAAGATGACCGCTGAGATCTGTGGGTGTACTCACCCGCCCCCTCCCTCACCCCCCCCCTTTTTTATACCCACCGGAATAGATAATTTCTTTTAAAAGTGTCACTGTGAGACCTCAAAGAAAGCCGCACGTCCTCGGCAAAAAGAAGCCTGAGATGCTGACAAAAAGTCGATCTGTTAGTGAAACCTTGCCACTTAGCTTAGCTCTTCCAAAAACAACCAAGGCGGAACAAGATTGACTGCATCGAAGGTGGAAACCGACAGCGTGCGAAGAAGAAAAAAGTAAAAGACTTAGGTAAAGCATACAACAGGTTATTAGGGAATAACCGCCGTCACATGGAAGAGTGATGAGTAAACCAGGGGCAATAATTACAACTTGGTCCACCGGGCTGGTGACAATGTTCCAACGTAGCATGCTAGGGCTAAGACAAGAGATGCGCCTGACGCGGGTGGAGTAGAGTCTTGTTATATTTTGGAGCGCAACGTTTTCGAACTACCCACAATATACCCGTCAGGAGGCAACTTGTACTTGGCTTACAATTTTAAAGACTACCGGTTTTCTCAGATAGAATTCCAGCAGACAAAGAAAAGTAAAAGAACTGTACTAGCATGTGGTTTCTTCCCGGCATCTTCGCTTCGGCGAAAAAAAAAAAAAAAAAAAAAAAAAAAAAAAAAAAAAAAAAAAAAACTGAAAAAAAAAAAAAAAATGCCCTCACCCAGGATCGAACTGGACGGTTTACAGCCATTTTGGATTTTGTAATGAATGGTTAGTTCTGAAACTAAGAAAAAGATTAATGCAGCCCCTTTCAGTTACAAACGAAATGATTCACATTCCTCAATGGCTATTAGAATTCCCAGAAACCAAGTACACAAGATTCTGGAGTTTAACAATAACGACCCGGAGACCGACAAACCTAAGAATGTATTTGTCAGAAACCCGAGCTGGTCAAATGGAAGCGATGTCTGGCCAACTCTTCAATTCAATAACGATCTTGGATTCTTGGCAGCAAAGTCCAAGACATCAATACTGGAAGGTTTCGAAGGTAAATTCTACCTGTGTAAGTTCAAAACCTGTTATGGACTCCGAGTTCATCCCGACTGCAACACTGAAGTGCGTATTAAGTTAAGCGCGTCACTCAAACCTGCACTGCCTTCCGGTGACAGGTACATTATAAAATCAATGGCGATACGGAAATTCTCAACAGCGCAGATCAGCGACTTTATGAAGTCCTCTCACAACTGGGAGCACACAGTGGTCGCATCGTTTAACAAAGGTGGAAGCACTACGATTGTGGCGATTTCAAACACGCAGCCTCCCAACTTCGTGAGCATAGGCACCAATGAGTACCTTGTGATAAACAAGGAAGTCAAGAAAAGTGACAGAAAACCGCTAGGCCCAACCTACAACCCAGGCGACGCGGCTCAAAAACTGACAGGAACCCTGAAGAGACAGAAGACAGCTCCTCAACCACAACAACCAACTCAGCTACCACATCAGACGGCAGCAGCACCGACACCAGCGCCAGCACCCACACCAGCATCAGCTCCACCACCCACTGAATCTGCTGTTAAACAAGAAGGTGATAAGAACGGTGATGTTGAAATGGAAGATGATGACTCGGATTTTGACCTCAACTGACTAGATGAAGATGACGATGATTTAAATCCGACCAACTCACTCACAGAAAAGAATACGGCTCGTGAACTGCTGCTTCAGGCAGGCGATGTCGAACGCAACCCTGGCCCTGACGACTCCCTCATATCACTACTAAGCTGGAACTGTCGATCAATGGGGAACAAAGGTGCCTACATACACAAGCTGCTCAATGCCTATGCGCCGGACGTACTGTGCCTGCAAGAAACTTGGACAAAAGATGTAGTCTCACACACGGATTATTTTACCTATCGGAATGATAGGGCAACACGGGGTGGTGGGGTTATTACTATGGTGAAGAAATGCCACACTCAGCAGCGTTCTGATATCGTACTTCCGCCTCACTTAAATGATGTTGAAGTTGTAAAGGTCAACATAGGTGGAAAGATTGACATCTTAAATATTTATGCTCCCCCGGGATGCAAGATCAGAAAGTCAGATCTTCCAGTCTCAACGAAAGCAATCGTCGCGGGTGACTTTAATGCCCATCATCCGGTGTGGTCATCAAAATCGACGCCAGCAGGTTCTACTCTACATGAATGGGCAGCACACAATGATCTACTGGTAGCCAACAAGATGGGGTCAATCACAAGGCCTTTTCCTAATATCCCGGGGGGCGGTACCTCGCCGGACGTAGTATTTTTTCAAAACTCGATGATTCTGGAAGAATTCTCTGTAATTAGAGAAGATAATAAACATGGATCTGATCACCGACCTCTCTACACCGTACTGGATCCCATGTGTCAACTTACACGTGCCACGATAGGTTCTAAGAAACGCGTAGTGTGGGACTTCAAGTCTACGGACTGGAACTGCTTTGGAAATATGCTCGATAAGAGAATTAGAAAATCGAAACTCTCCAACGATGCAACTGCGAATGCTAAGCTCTTTAACAACATACTGCATGAAGTAGCGGCTAAATTCATTCGTCGACGTGTCCTTTTCAAAGGGAAACGGAGACGAAAGTGGAAGACGTCAACTCCAGATTCTACCAAATCGAAGGGTGTCCACCTACGTGATCAACTTGACAAGGGTAACAACTTTGCCTTTGCGTTTAAGAAGATCAAAGAACTGCAGCAAGATGCTGGTAAAGATATCAGTGTCAACAACATCTCTGACTGCGATCTCCCATCAGCATTCTTGGACATGTTTGTCTCGAAATCGGAAATATTATCGCTAGAGGCCCCCGCACTCTCAGAAGGTGATAATGAAATAGATATTTGCTGTGATTTCACAATGGCTGAAATTAAAGCTGCGATTAAGAACCTGAAGACCCGCAAGGCTGCAGGACCTGATGGAGTTCACAATGAGATGATCAAAAACTTCACTCCGGCAACAGTGGAATACCTCTTGAGAATTATTAACACTTCCTGGAAGACTTCAAAAGTACCGTACCAGTGGAAACAAGGTTTAATCAAGCCTATGTTCAAGGCTGGAAAACCTCGAAATGAACTGAAGAGTTTCAGACCCATTACGCTCACATCGGTTGTTGGGAAACTTGCGGAGAGGCTCGTGTATGACCGACTCATGCACTGGCTCACTAAACATTCGTCACTCAGCCCACTACAGGCTGGATTCAGAAGGGGGAGAAATACCTGCGAACAGATCACCGTTTTGGTAGATGCCGTCGTAAGGATGCACATGAAGAGAAAGAGATCGGTGTTCTTATCGTTTGATTTTACTGCTGCGTTTGACAGGATCAACCATAAGATACTTTTATTAAAATTGGTAAAGATGGGTGTTCCGAATGTTATTATCAGATGGATCACAGACTTTCTTACAAACAGGAAGGTTAGAGTTGAAGCGAATGGTTATCTTAGCGAATTCCGTACTCTGGCTAAGGGGGTTCCACAGGGATCGATCCTGGGACCTCTTCTCTATCTTATCTACGTTGATGACCTCTGCAAGATTTTGGAACTGGAGAAAGAAACAACGACGTCTGCTCTGTATGCGGATGATACAGCATGTGTAGTATCTGGACATAACATGGAAGAAGCTCTTTCAAATGCTCAAATAATACTTGATAAAGTGGATCAATGGTGTTCTGACAACGACATGGCCCTGTCGGTCTCAAAGACCTGTGCTCTTAAGATGAAAGTCCGTACGAAGGATACGATTCTCAACGACACCTGCAATCGCGAATTACTATTTTCCAGATCTGTTGTGGAAAACGTTATCAAAATGGACTATAGTGACATTGAAAAGAGTATCAACTTAAACTCTTCTAGACCCATGCTTCAAAGCGGCGAAACTATTCTCGAGGTTGATGGAACTCCGATCAAAACGCAAGACGAACTTGACAACGTGATGTTGCGGAATATTGTTCTCGAAGACAACGTGATGGTGGTGAAAGCCAGATTTAAAACCGCATTTCTGTTGCCAATCGTGGACTCAGTGAAATACCTCGGAGTTCACATCGACGACAGACTCACTTTCCACAAACAGGTGGCTAAGATTCATGAAGAACTGAAAAAGGGAATATCTCTGCTTCAATGCCTTCAACCGTATGATCTTGACTACAAAACGCTAAATATGGTCAAGAACCTTTACGTAACTGCGAGAATCTCTTATGCGCTCGATAGCTTTGGTTGGTTGATAAGCAACAGCGTTGATAGTATTGATTTCGAACTGAGGAAGGTTGCCAGGCTGGTTACTGGATGCAGCAGGTGCACACCGAGAGAACTTCTACTGTGGGAAGCGGACATGCTTCCTTTTAAACGTCAGATTGAAAAGCAAACCAAGATAGCGTACTACAGGTATAAAGCCATGACTTGGATACCTAGTACCAACAGACTCGCCTCAACCCAAAGCTACTGGGCTGGCCTCCTTCCTGGCATTGACAGCCAGCGTGAAAGCCAGTGCCTTGTACAGCCTGACTCGATGGAACCCTGGGTATCTCCGACAAACCTTAGGATTAGCAACGGCTGCGGATTTCCGAAGTCCGCGAACCCTGCGGTGGACAAAGAAAAATTCATGTCGTACATTGGAACGTTACCTCCTGTCGACATGGTAATCAACTGCGATGGCTCCTACTCTGCTTCCGGCGCGGCCGGTGCGGCTCATATTGCCAAGTCACGTAGCGGCCTTCGATCTGCTTACGCGTCTAGGCTTTATCAAGCTGACTGCAGCTACAGGGCTGAACAACATGCTCTGAAGAACGCGGCTAGACATCTGAGAACAGTGTTTAGCAAAGATCCTTCAATGAGATCTGTAAGGCTATTCACGGACTCAAAATCCCTTCTGGATGAACTGCTGGGTGGAAGGTGCAGACAGAGGAATACTGAGTCCCTCAAGATACTAGAATACCTGCGCATGTGTGAAATGAAAGTGCATTTGCAATTCATCCCCTCGCACATTGGAATCGAGTTTCACGATGAAGTTGACGCGCTTGCAAAGGAAGCAGCGCACAACAAGAACATCCGACCTGTGCTAGTCAAAGGCACGTACTTCTCGCGATCATCACATGTTAAGCGCTGCATCAAAAAGGATCTGCTTAACGTGAGTGGTTACACCTGCTACAAACACCTCATCAGAGGCCGTTCCGTTAAATACCCTCCTGGGATGGAAAGAGCCGACGAGATACGGATAGCGAACTTCCGGACAGGATGTCACCCGCTAATTCAGAACTGGCGCAAGACGATCGACTGCCCATTTTGTGGCGAACCGTCCTCACAGGTTCACCTGCTGCAGGGATGTCAATCTCCCAAACTCGACTCGGCCAGGTTCAAAATCCTGGGCTTCTCAACACTGACCGACAAGTGGGATCGCGACCGGGAACTTATTATTGCCAACGAAATTCCTAACCTTGAAGCCCTCTTCACTTTAGCGTGGCTTCCATCACTCGCGTTGATCATAAGGTGGATGGAACAAACATCTAACCTTAGACTTTGGAAGTAAAGTAGGTGACATGTAGTCGCCAATATCAATTTGTTATTATTTTAGTATTTTCATCATTATCAATCATCTCCTGGTTGGGTAACTGCACATCACCTTCGGTGTTGTCGCAGTGTCTCTTCCAACACTCCTGTCTCCTTCTTCTCCTATTCTCCTTACAAATTTCTCTTGAGGGCAGGCCTTCGGGCTGTTCAAGTGGTCTTTGACCACCGCTCTAGTTATATGCTCGACTCTTTGTTTTCCTTATCGATGGTAGGAATGGTAACCGAATTAGCTTCATGTGTCCAATTTCAAGGACGCGTGACCATTTATTTTTCCGTTGCCGCTCTTCTTACGTCCTCAGGCGGAGCCTACCTATGTTTCCCGTGTTTTCCAATTTGTCAGACTTAAGTCAAAAAGAAAGTATTAAAGAAAGACAAAACAAAGAAGTGAAAAGAACAAAAACAAAGAGTCTGGAAGCACAAACGAGTGTAACCAAAAAAAAAAAAAAAAAAAATAGTTCTGAAACTAGGGGTAAGTACAGCGCAGTGGTATAACTCTCGCCCCGGAGCTGGGTGATCGCTGGTTCGATCCCCTGCCACTGCAATAACCCATCGCGTCCGTACACGCAATTAGTTCAAATCCCGCACCCGAAGGGCGTCCAGGGTAGGCACCTGGTTGACTCTCCTACGTTAAGACTGGAGGGAAGGGAAAATGGAAGGATTTCCATAAAGAAGCCAAGAACACAAAAAAAAAAAAAAAAAAAAAAAAAAAAAAAAAAAAAAACTATTTGTGTAGGAAAGACCCCTTTACCCTATTTATAATAAATAAAAGGCTAAAAAACAAAAAACCTGCTGCAAGCCAAAATCTTGGGTCAAGTTCCAAGTCCTGGTGGGCAACTTTTTTTTGTAGGGAGTTGGCGATTTCACAAACTATTTTTGTTGAATTAGATGGCATCTACATGTTTCAAGATCACATGGTTCCATCATTGGCACGGCCACATAGCTTTTGGATGTTAACAGTCTTCCCGCATGAATTTTTTTGGTGTTAATTTTCTTCCCGCAGGCAATTTTTGAGTGCTAATTTTCTCCCGCAAGCAAATTTTGGATGTTAACTTTCTTCCCACATGAATTTCTTTTGGTCCCGCAAGCAAATTTTGGGTGTTAATTTTCTCCTGCAAGCTGGTGTCCATGCTTTATTTGATAATGGTGAGTCAAGAAAGCTTAAGTCTTTACTTAATTTAAGCTGCAATTATATAAGTTGATAAAGCTGTGACAAGCTACTTAAACTTGTATCCTCGGTTGAGTAGTCTGTATGTTACGAACTCGAGCTCTTGTAGAAGATCTGCCTGACTAGTTCATGGAGTATAATTCTGCTGGTGGTGGGTTGCAGTTCCATGTAAGGAAATCGTCTATATACCGGCAAGAGTAGTCGTGTTTGCGTGCTAAATCTCCTTTCGCTACAAGGTCATCCAGTAGAGATTAGCTATATCGCTACTTGCGTTGCCGCCCATGGGAATGCCAACTACTTGTCTCCATAGTTTTCCTCTCATTGAAATTAGAGAATTATCCACACAAAAGCCTAGAAGCTCTACATTCTAACTGTGATAAAGCACGGTAGGTCGCAGGGTCATTAGATTCAAGTCGCATAATATTCTTGAATTCGAATACTTCTTTAATTGCTTCATTCACTTTATCTTTGATCTCCTGGTGGGGGAGTCGTGTATACATCGTAGTGAAGTCGTGTGTTTTGGGAGATAGGCTTTTTAGTCGAGTTGTGTTTAATTTAATATCAGCAGCTATGTCTTTATCAGATTCGACTATCCAATAACGTTTGTATTTTGAATTCATATCTTTTCCTTTTAGTAAAGCCATCACATTTTTAAGAATACTTGATAGATGCAGATGGGCGTGTGTTGTGGCTGTTGCGGGTGCCGTTTTGTGCTCCTTGTCTAATTGGCGTTGCTTCTCCGTTCCTGTGAGTGAAGAGGCTGTCCAGTAGGTAGGTAGGTTGAGTATGAAACAAGAGTAAAAAAAAGAAACAAACCATCAAGGTGATCTAGGTCCAGAAAAGCAAGAAAAAAATGAGAATCTCCAATCTGCACAAAACCACTTCATTCAAGGGTGGTATCATTTGTTTCTGCATCGCCTCATATAAAGTTACGAACACATTTTGTGAATTCTGTATGGAAAAAAATTAATCCGAATCGCGGGAAACGATGAACAGTGTTTGTTATATTTCAAAAAGATTCATGATTGGAAATCGGACGAAACCGAAAAAGTTTATTTACATTTCATTTTATCTCCGACGTGAAGGAGACACTGTGTGCTTCATATTTGGGTACTTAAAACTCGTACTGCGTCGAGTAGGCCAATGCTTAAGAATTGCTTTTCCAAAATAAGGAAAATACCGCACCTTGAAGCATCTCAAGGAACAAAAAATAGCAATCACGCACGATACAGCATCTGTCGAGATCTTTAATTAAGATCAGACTTAATAGCAGCTTTCCCCCCTTGACTTTCAAAGACTCCTCCTTACAATCAAAAGGAAAAGCGACCGCCACCAAGTACCAAGTAATGAATGGAGTCTCCCTAGTCAAATAAGACGTATGAACGCTTTAATTAAAAGGCATTTAACCCCACTGAAGAAGCAAAAAAAAAAATTTGCGTGAGGCAAACAGGAACTAACAAAATAGAAACTAAAAAAAAGGAAAAACTTAATAAAAAGAAACCTGCCCAAATCGAACTTTTCTCTGCATCTCAGTGTTCTCCAGCATGCTATTATATTTGAGAGCAGGCAACAAGTACCGAGATTTATACTTTTTCTCGAATTCTATTTCAAGAACAAAATACCTAATCAATCTACAACTTTTTCTAGAATAATAACCCTTGAGCCATGACAAGGATTTTATTGTTCTTTCGAGTGCAAGATCACTCCTCAGATGCAGAACAGAATCTTGGTGAGAAGTGACTCAGCGAAAAGAATATCTTAATCGTACAAAGCTTACTTAGAGAAAAGAAAACTACAAATGGGGAGTACTTTGATGGAAGGGGGGAATCAACTAAATACGAAACAGTAATAAAATCATCTCTGGCATCGAACAGCATTCATAAGATAGTTTCATTACAACTGCATTGAGAAACTTGTTTACTAACCTCAACGTCAAATGGTTGCAAATTATGTGATGGGCAAGTGCCACCAATTTAGAGTATTACCAAGAACGCTGTGATACCTCACAATTAATTTGTTGTTTGTTTTCATGTCATAATGGAGCATGCGTGCACACTCAAAAAAGACGCATATGCCGTTTACGACAAGACTTGCGTTTTCTGTGGTCTGTTTTCTTTTTTTTGATGTTCAAGTAAGGACGAAATAAGGGAAAGAATTGACTTCACACAACGGTATCCGCTTCTATTGTATTCTTCTTTTAGTTTAACAAAACTCGACATCACTTTCTGAAAATACTACTTCCGTCAAAGCGAAAGCATCAAATCAAGTCATTATACGCTGAGCAGGATTGCTACCAGTAGTGTAAGGTGTCATAGGGGTGCGAGGTGTTGTCGGAACAGGCCTTCGAGATCCAGCGGCGAAGGGAGTACGAGGTGTCCCAACGGTTGTAGATGAGCGAAATTGCCGAGACCGGGGAAGTTCATCTCCTGGTGTGGGTGGTAAAGACTCGGGAAAGGGAAACTGTGAGTTTGTTTCAAATGGACTTCCCAATGACGAGTTGTGATCTGCAACACGAGGTAACGATCTTCTATTTGAACTTTGAGTTCTCACATCGGAAGTACTTTGTTCATGTTTCCAAGTGTCGACTGCTTCATCAGTAAAACCATTTTCCATTACAAGACGAAGTTCGCGTTTCATGGTGTCGATTTCTCGCACTTTTTCAGTATCTTGTACTGGGCTACCATCATCACCGATATGACCACCGTGTCGAAGTTGCTTGAGAGCCCGAGAGGCTTCGAGTCGGTTTGAATTTCTCTTTCGACTTTCGGTCATATCAAAAACAGGCGGTGCTGCTAAAATCTTATTTATCGAGCGCTCCTCCTTTGATTGGATTGGATTCAGTGGATGGTAAGACCCACCAGAAGCATCCTCACTGATATCACCGCCAAGCTCTCGTTGCTTCTCCATCACATCTTTCTTTTGCTTTACCCTTGTGAAGAACCAAATGACAGCAAGCACACAACAGGTGACGACTACAGCAGCAACAATTAAAATTATATGGATAACAGGAAATCCATCGTCTGGCGATGCGGCAGGCTGAGAAACTGAGGACGGCGAAGAGGTTGAGCCTGCAGGGAGTTGGGTAGAGCCAGCAGGGAGTTGGGTAGAGCCAGCAGGGAGTTGGGTAGAGCCAGCAGGGAGTTGGGTCGGCGATCCAGGCGGTTGTGAGGTGGGGGACGCTACAGTAGATGGAGGGATGGGTGTAGTACCTGCTGCACCGGGAACCGAAGTTGGGGCTGTCGTTGATGAGCTTGGGGAAGTTGACCCCCCCGGAGAGTATGTGTCACCTGGAGGAAGAGGTACTCTCGTTGGAACGGTAGTTGGGGCAATAGTTGCAGGGACAGGTGTTGGTATTGCTGTTGGAGGAGCATCAGTCTCTGGAATCACTAACGTACATGACTTGTACCTCAATATTGGACCAATGGCTTCAGTCCCTGAATACTTTGACTCTGCAGCACCACCACTAACAGACTGGTACATAAGTTCAGTGCCACTAGCGAAAATAATTGTATCATCTGTTGCCGTCAGAGACCCGATAGCAAATGCTGGCTGTCTGATTGTTTTTCCATTGCCAGGGGTGTAGAATGCCGGGAGGTTTGTTGCAAGTACTTCCACTGTAGTACTGTCTTGAAGGAGTCGCATTAAGACAGTTGAGGTATCAGTTATAGATGCATAGTAGATCAAGACATCGGTGTTTTCTGTTGAAAGGATGTAACTCGGATCTCCTTCATTAGTATCGAAACTTGTGATAGAAGGATCATTTTTCACCGGAATTGTATTCGATCCCACCGGAGTAGATGCAACACCTGAAGAGTCGAACTCACTCCACGACATCCATACAGATGATCCTTCAACTGCAATACCACCACCTTCTGGCTTCGCAGCCCTCATTGATGCGATTTCTGCGCCAGAGTTTAAACTGCAGGCTGTTCCATCCCACACACATGACCTTCTTATATTACAAAGTCCTGCTAGTGTCATCACAGCACAGTTTTGATAATCAAAAGGGTATACCCTCCAACCAATATTTTCAAAGGACATGTAATATGCTCCGAAACCGTCTCTTATCGTTATCGATCGAAGATCACCCCTTCCAGTCGCTCTACCTATTTGTTCTGAAGTAAAAAGATTGTGCGAATATACGTCCCCATTCTCACACGACCACACTAAGATCTGTTCGCATGGATCAAAGTCGAGTCCTCGAATGCCACAGTCCAACTCCGGAATTGCAGAGGTTTTTAGCAAAGCCTGGGTCTTCATATCAAGTATCATGACCGCATTACCTTCCTTCACTAACACGTGGTCATCTCCGAACATTCTGACTTGACTCTTTGCAAATGTTGCTAGCAGAGATATAACTCCTAGAACTCGGGTAATTAAAGTCATCATTTTATTTTTGCCCTGACTGAACAAGTGTGAAATAAAAGTTAGCTTACTGAACAACAGTTGCAGCCACAGATCCAGGACTCATGTACCTGTTAATGATGTTGAATAGAATGAATATTTAAAACGGGGAATATATTAAACGCCAACTGGGGTCAATTTATATTATGTATTTGAAGAAGACACATTCGACACTACCAAATATTCTATATAACTTACTTATCGTCACCCCCTATCACACATGCATTGTCGGAAGCAGTCAGGATTTCAAGACAACTTTTTTGATTAAAAGCAGTGCGAAAGGGGTGGATTTTCTATTGCTTTGCCCACGACGTTTGATGCCTCGGGCACCGCTCGTAGTTGACAGAAATCTCGTGAAGGCCGGAGTGCTCAAATGCACTCGACCACACACAGTCTCTCAAATTGTAACAGTATCTACAGCACCTCGGCGTAGAAACTTCCCAAGTGTTTTAATCTGTAGTACTCTTTGCAATAAACATGCACTGTCTGGGGAGTGGAATTCTTTCGATTGCTTCGAAGTTAGTAAGTAAGTGCGGCCAGCGAGTAGGTCCATATTCCCTGTGAAGATTGTAGTAAAGCTTGTCACGGAACTTGGAATTGCATTCAACGCCAACAACGATCGTTGCGGACTTCTCTAACACACATGCTGCCTTCGCAACAGCTATCACATCACCCCACGGGTTAAGCGTATCTCCATAGCGGCCAAGACCACTGTGCTCAAGTGATGAGAATGTAACCATTCCATCAATCTTTGGTACCCTTCCCTCCCTAAACATTTGATTGAATTGCCACGGAGTGTACGATGTTATCTTTGGATGAGTACTATTGATTTCTCCGTACTCGAGAGTATACACATGCGATGCTCCTCGCTCTAATATGATTGCTTCCACCCAGGGATTCTCTGAACCAATAACTAAAACAGACTTCCCTTTGTAATTGGCTTTCTCAACAGCCTCTGCAAGAGCCAAGGCCGTGGGACGTCCATAGTTTCCATCTAGGGTTGAGGTTTTCGCTTTCTTGATGAACTCATTTACATACTCCTCAGTCCAAGAGTGCACCATTGCAGTCTCACCACTGTACTTTTGAAATGTGTACTTGTTTTTAATTCGAACTGCTCCCTTCAGAGAATACGAATCAATTAGTGTGTTGGGAACATCACGTGGAGGGGGCACATGTACGCTGGGCATGTCAAATATATCTGTTTCATACAACTTTTTACAATTAACATCAGAAGTGACGACGTCGAGTACAGTTCCTGCTCGCCGTTTCATTGATCCACCTGACTGACTGCACAAATCACCACAATATGATAGTTGTTTGGCATACAACTCCTCATAATACTTTTCAGCATTCTCTGGGCTTGTGTCGGTTTTCGTGTCTGCGGGAACTGCTTCAATTTTCTTTTTGCTAATAGCTGCCGGCTGTTGTGTCCGCGTTACTGGATTTGAAGTACTTTGCTGCCGCTTTTTGAGAACCGCCTCGTCTTCGATCTTTAACTTGACTTCCATCGGTCTGGCTTCATAACCGACTATCACAATTGCTACAATAAGTACAACAACGAGTAGTACTTTACGGCCTTGTGCTTCTGACATAGTGTGATTTATATCTGTAATAGAGATTGTATTTAAACGACATCGTGCAACTCTTCCATAGGAAATAAGAAAATCAGTCAAACGTGTAGTTTAAGAGATTTTATTTTATTACTTTTAGAGCAAAGCAAGTAGTTCTTAGTTCTTCCTTGAACACTCAGGAAGAATCCGAATTTCGAGACGCTCACTGATTACGTTAACTCTACTTCGAAGACACAACTGAGGACAAAATCAAACAATCAAAATCAAACGTTCTCTTAAGTTCCCTTCAACATCATTACTTTTATAATATATTTTGGAGGAAAAAAAAAAAAAAAAAAAAAAAAAAAAAAAAAAAGGTTTTTTTGCTCCCAAATAAAGGAAAATTTATTTTTTATCACCCAAACAATTCGTTTGCGAGCGCAACCGCCAAAATCCTAATAAAGGAATAGGATAGTTACGCTGCCACAATTCTCTTACCGAACAATGGGTTTGTTGCTACAAAAAAAGAAAATACATCACATTTAGTACCTGAGATACAATGAGAATTCATGCAAAAAGAACATCAACTTACTGTTGTCCATTACTGGCTCTTTCACAGGCGGGACCTATTAAGTGGCTCCGCGGGAGTCTTGCAATCTTTGTACTTAGGATTATAAACGTATTTTTAGGAAAAAAAAAAAAAGTGATCACTAAAATCAGGGACATAAAGGTAAATCCCCACATTTTCAAAAATGATAATAATCTATTTAGGTTCTCACAATCTACCTCGACATTCCTGTGAGTTCTTTGTTGTGTTACTTTATTCTACTCAGATTAATGTAATTTCAAGGAGTAGTCTTCATCCAGCAGCATGAGTTCGATCGTAACTAATTGGTTCACGGTGTGTGAATAACCCATCTCCATAACAGTGAGGCATTGCTCCTTTTGCGATTACATAATTCGTTAGGAATGTTTCAAACCGCCGCCCGTACCTCCCAAACCAAGGTTTATGAGCAAGAAACGTTAGTCCAGAATCAACACGAGTACGATAACTCAAACAGGCAAATGAGAACAATTCCTTAACCCATGAGAATCGATAAAGTGCCGGCTCATTATTCCACCAGTTGACTTTTAAACAGGCGATTCTGGTAGTGTTAGCAGAATACTGGTCGCTGTAGGGATATGAGAAAGCGTGTTGTGATACTACAGTCGCTGCAAACTCACGAGTCTGCTTAAAATTACGGAGCATCGCAGGGTAGCACATTGACCCCCAACCAGTACCTGTTTGAAATGACGCGAGTTCCTTGCAAGTCCAGATCTCACACTCTGGAGTTAAGACTGTTTCAATCTTACTAAGAATTTTCTTACACTGCACATGTGTATTGTCTTCACCAGACTTTTTGGAATCAGCAATTCGTGACAGACAGTTGGACCAGCAATTCACACCTGTTGCATCATGTGTATCATTTTCTACACTCAGAGAGTTGTTCTTAATGAAAATGTCTTCGTCTTCTTTGCTTACAAACTTCTTTAAAGATATGAATGGACTCTCGTGAGTAGATATTATTTCAACAGCTTTCGTGAGGTAAGTCCGAACGCGGATTTGCTGCTGTTGTTGTGTTTCTCCGGCCAGTCGTTGAATGGGACGATCATTTTCCGAAAATAAAATACTGGAACTGGTAGTACTACTGAGCGCGTTGTAGAAGGCGACAGTCCAAATACGATTCCCACTATTACAAAGTACCTTGACGGATTGCACACCTTCAAAAAGTATTCTTAATACATCGATATCATCTTCGGTACAAGCATTAACATGAATTACGGTCTCACGATAAGATTGATGTGAAAATACGCCAGCAGCTTTCCACGTTGATAACGTATGTTTTATTATTTGATGACCTTTGTAGGTAGTCATCACAACAGCGAAACCTACCTCTCGGTGTATGTCGACTACTTTTGCAAACTCAGAACATGCTGCTTGACCAGTTGATGTATTAATATTCGTAACAACAAAATGTGGATCAGTTGTATTTTGAACTCTTGCTGATGTTGTTGGTGTCGGCGTTGACTTGTCCGTATTCACAACAGTTTCTAAAGACTTAGAAATTTTAGTACTGCTAACAGAAATATCACCAACGACGTATTGCAATTGCTGGTCTTCTACACCCGCCATCCCGTGCCAGAATCCCATAAAAAATATGATCAATATCAACACCGTTATCCGCAATAATACGCTTGTAGTCATTTTTTCTCTTCTACAAAGACTACCAAATGTGTAAATGGACCTTAAGAATGAAAAGTTAACTAAATAACATCCTCCAATGTCTTAAAGGAGCTCATATATTAGAAAGCAGCGGATGATCAAATTATGTGAGGAATCTGTTCTCGTCGGATGGGCGTTTCCCTTTTTAAGTTCACCTGTCAGAACATCAAATTAGATAATTATAAACATTTTACTCACTGCAGTCTCAAGACGGTACATCTGTTAGAGTTCCCAAAGAACACTTAACATAGTTACGATCCATCTGCTGGTCTTATCCTCAAAGAACTGATGAATTCTTTACATCGATATACGAGTACATATTACTTTGCGGGTTTGTAAGGCTCTTCAAATATAAATTATCAACAAAGGTTTTCAGTGCCGTGTGGATCATTGTTGTATCCTCATCGATAGGAAGTGTAGTCAGAACGCTGAGAAATTCAGAAGCGTGGGGCGCAGTGAATTCGTGTAGAGAGGACAAGCCGGACATCAGTTCCAGCAGGCTAACAATTCTTTTCAAAAGAGAAGTCGCAAACAGATCTGGAGATATGCGGAGTCGGAGGTTCTCAAGAATGATGTCCCGAAGAGAATATACGACCTGCAGAGTTAGAGAAATTAAACCAACTTGGACACACTCAACTAACAAACGATCTCCAACAGTATTCGTACAAACAAATATTAAATCGAAGAGGGAAAGCAGCAGTTCTAAGTTTGGATACTTTTTCGCAGACTCACTCTGCAATAATGTTATGATACCTTCGGTTAATAAATCATCAATTCGCTTTTGAAGGTCATCACTAAAATTACGACTCGCTACCAACAATGAAGATAAGAATCTAAATCCAGGAATGGTTGACATACTTTCTTCAACAGTCAGTGCCACAGCTTCAACTGCTCGCTGAATATTTTCTTCCGAGTCGATGTGTTGAATATCACCACTCGAGGCGAGGCACATTCTGTTTAATATCTCAAAAGATGCCCCGCGAACTCCCTCATTCTCCACCTCACTGCGGCTAACTCGTAATACCACATGGTATAAGTTAGAATTATTTATATTTTCCCAAAGATACCTGTCGTAGTCTTCAGACATGCAACTCATCGCCATGTGTCGGAGACACCACAAAGCATGTCGACCGAGTTCTTGGTCGTATCCCCATTCAGTAATGAGTTTTACAAGGATCTTCCTTATCGATTCATTTATTAAAGGAATGTTTTGAGGTCTCATTCGTTGTAATCTCTGCAGACTATCGAGGACACAAACACGGTGCTCGGATGACAGAGACGCAGAAAGCTCATTCAACAACTGAGCACCGTCCGACTCCATTTCATATCATGAGCGTAGTCAGTACTGTGAGAGAATATTATAAAAGTGATCTCTCCATTGAATTCAGTTGATCAGGTAATTGCTTAACAACCGTGGCAAAGTGACCACGTTTGTTGCTGGAATCGGAAAAGCCACCATCACAGACTCCATTATATCTCACTAACATATTATGTTAACTATTGTAATTAATAGAGTAGAGAGTTATTGCTATGACTGAAGTTGAGTCACTTCAAACAATCTAATAAAATTTCTTTCGAGGGACAAAAAAAAACTACTTTTTTAATTTTATTTATTTCTCTCTTGCTGCTGGGGAGTTTTCTCTGAAAGTTCCCTGACAAAATATAAGACACCCCTGACCGATTTCAACGAATGATCGTTATCGGATCTTGTTAAGGATCGGATGCTGCCTTAGACTGGTTCCAGAGCCGCACAATAATCCGACACGTGAGACTCTACGAAGTATCTAATGAAATAAAAAAATAGAAATAGCGGCTGCCGACTAGGATGAGACAAATATGAACAGAAATGGCACCGAGTAAATATCAATAAAGTAAATCTAATCTATTCTATTAAAGAAGTTATTAATCGTTAAAATAAGAAATGGAAATGTGGGTATCGCTTACAAGTGTTCCAGGCAACAGCAACTGTTTTTAACAATAATTAGTTCCTCGCTGTCCACATGGACAACAACAAAGTTAGTATCTGAACCATTTCAGGGCTGCATTATAGGTTTGAGTCCTCCCCTGGACCCTTTTCTGGGTGGTAAAGATATACCTGACAGCGCCTCATCATCAAAGAATAAATCATTATCAGCTGAGAGTATTTCTTGTAGAGACGGTTGCTCGGGGTTCACAAAAGAAGAGTTTCGTTGCCCGACATTAGAATGACGGAGTTCAGATGAAATCGGTGGCGGGGCGTTGGATTCTCTGATCCAAACCTGACGCTTGAGCTGCTCTCGAGAGTAGCCATCCAGTTCGCCGAGTAGCTGTTTTACTTTTTTGTCAATTGTTGACTTCGTTATGCGTTCAAAGGAGTCGTCAACTTTGCAGTTTATCGATCGGGTGATCTTCTTTTCAATCGCTTTGGCCCATTTAGACAGCGTTGGTTTAATCCATTCCAGTACCAGACCTTGCATTTCCGCAGCAGGGAATCCAACGCTTGCTAGAGTGGTTTCTTTTTCAACTGCAGCTGTTCGCTGCTGTTCTTCAAATTGCTGCTGATTTTGCTGTTGTTGGGCTTCTTGTTCTCCGCGAACTTCAAGAATAGCGAGTATACGCTGTACTTGGTTCTCACACCTCGCTAGTCTATCATCATATGATTTCAATACAGTTACCCATGCTGGATCAGATTGGTAATGAGGTTGTATAATATGAT
Organism: Flectonema sp. DT1601; assembly: GCA_964019425.1. Classification (NCBI taxonomy): domain Eukaryota; phylum Euglenozoa; class Diplonemea; order Diplonemida; family Diplonemidae; genus Flectonema; species Flectonema sp. DT1601. The sequence goes on from OZ025797.1 coordinate 811,243, forward strand.
GATGTGTTGTACTTGTTTCATGTGGAGTACTTGAAGCAGTTCTAATTCCGGAACAGTTCTCATGATCAACAAACCCGCTGGTGTTGTGCGCGGCTCTGGCGCCAGGGTTGATACGAGAAGCAGATGGATGACTGACAGCATCGTGCATAAGGGTACTACTGCTTCTCGGACTTACATCAGATTCAATTTGATCACCAAGATGACTTGGACAGTGAGCTGGTAATGTCGGTGTTGGAGAGTGCGGAGCAGGAGAGATCCCTCCAGATGAGCTTTTTAAGATCGATGAATGTCTCACTTTGTGCAGCTTTCTAACTTCGCTGTCGAGTCCATTTAACACATCCGACAGTTTCGTTTTTTGAATTCTGCGACGCACTGATCCGTCAGCAGAGTCTTTGAGACCTGGTGGGGTTGGGGCCTTTTGCTCTTCAGGTTGATGAGACTGTTTTGCGGGTACTCTCAAACCATTTGAATATATTCCAAGTTCTTCAGCTAATGCCATTATATTTGATCCTGGAGTAGCTGCCGGAGTACGTTGTTGTTCAAGTACTCGCTCCAATTCATTAACGCTACAATTCGATGAGCTGCGCAGAGTCACAGGTTTTGGAACAGATGGAGTCGGGCTGTGCTCAAACAGATATAATCTATTTATAGGAACAAATAGGTCATCCATAAATTCCATTGTCACAAACTGATGAGTCATTGGAATGCAACGCTTTAGCTCCCAAATTTGATATCCCTTCCCTGGTAGTGTAATACCTTTCAGTCGTCTAGTCATGGTGTCAGGTGTTACTCCAGAGTAAAATATGACTGTTCTTTGCACCGAGTCAGAACCGTCCCATCCGATGTATTGAAGAGAAGGATGTCCATTTAGTAGTTTTATTGTCACCTTCTGTTGTTCTCCTTCACCACACCAACAGCCTCCCTCAGATAATATCTCGTTGGGGTTATCGCCTCCAGCCTGTTCTATGCGACAGCCGTTAGACCAGCTTGCCCAGTTTGGGTTTTCATCCGAGTCGTTTCCTAGCTGAGAGTGGTGTACGGGACTGACAAACGGACTGGCATCCGAAACAGACATCTTGTGTGTTCTAATGTTTTAAATAATTGATAATTGATATATTCAAAACTTTCATATCCAGCAGTAGTATCCCAACAACATATTAAATACCTGAATGAGAAGATGTAATGCACAATTCCAAAAAAAAAGTACTCCAACCGAATATTAGCGCTTTAGGGGCCGGGGTCGGGAAGGGGAGGCAAACTAAGTGCACTAAATCATTTTCGTGTTTTATAACGAGAAAGTAAGTAACAGACATTAGGGGAAGGGAATAGTAAATGTTTAAAATAACAAGAATATTGTAAAGAATTCCTACCAACCTCCTCATTGATCATTATAGAAATAATGCCATGAGGTGTGGTATAAATTAAGAATGGTTTTTTTGGGTTTCCTTTTACTAACGAGAAAACCAACCCAGTGTAGAAAGAAATGCTACAACCCAGTTAATGGATTGCTTAACTTTTTTTAAATTTTTTTAAATTTCTTTTTTTTGGAAACTTTTCAAGACAATTGCCATCGCGCTCAGCGAGAGAATTGGAGGATTTGTAATTCCCAAAACAAACAGAACGGCACTAATGTGAAAAAAAGAAAAAAAAAAACATTTAACGAACAACATTACAACAATAATTATTTGTTTAAAAAGACTCAAAGCGATTCGCAATAATTTCGATACACGATATCACACTGCTTACCAACATAACCCAGTGTAGTCCCCCCCGGGAAGGGTTCAGGTAGCAGGCAATTCAACTTATCAATGAAGATCAATTTAAACAGCAACAACAATCATCCTCACGATATCGTATCCGTGAATAATAAGAATGAAAACTTCTTGAAGAGATTGACAAACCGCCAGAAGCGGTATTCAAATAACCAAAAAAAGTAATTCAAATTTTAATATTAAATGAGACTAAAAGAGGAAGAAGGTAGACAGGTTCATTTCCTCAAAAAAAAAAAATAATAATTTAAAACATATTTAGAGAAGGCAAGACTAAAACATGAGAAGAACAAAAAGAAGTCTTCCTTAGTAAAATAGAACATTTTAGTACTTGTGTGTAAGTAGCGCGGCATTACACAAAACCAGAGATCCCATTAGAAGATCAAAGGACACTTTCCGTATACGGAGTAAGACAGAGGAGAGAAGACGACTACTAAATCGAAGATAACAAACTACTAGTGACAAACAAAGGCTGTCAGTAGTGTGAGAAGACAGAAAGAAGACGTTTACTGTGAATAAATAAAAAAACTTAAAAACGTCAAGAACAATGAGGAGAATAAAACAAAATACCTCTAGTCTTCTTTTCCAAAGAGAAGTGAGGGAGAGTACTCTGGTTTCGCGTTCTTTTCGTTGTTGTTTTCCTTTCCCCTCCGTAACCGAAGGGGGTACAACATCTAATTATTAATTTTCTTCTAACTGAAAAGGTACTACAGAACGACAAATAAACAAAAAGAAAATATTAGCATTCAGAGACGCCTGAAGATGAATAAAATTTTACAAAGAAACAAAAGCTCATTTATAGAACTTTGTTTGCAGAATGAAAGGAACTAAAACTTGATGTGGAGGGCAACAAACTAAAAAAAGGGCAAGACGTATGATCTTGCTTCCAATAAACAAGTACAAAGAACGAAGGAGGGGAGGGATGATCTTAAGAAGAATCGCACATAACAACTCAACAAAGAAATATAAAAAATATATCATCCAACTGTATCCCCACGTGGGGACATCTCACGTGTCTGAGTAGTACTCGCAACTGCTCCAAATACGTCTGTTGGTGAGTCATCAAGTTTCTTAGCACCTTCATAAGGTCGTATGAATACCCACCAGGTACCAAATAACATTATTACTAACAGTACTCCAGCTACAACAAAAATCAATACAAGTACAGCACCAGAAACTACATCTTCTGATGATGTTTTAATTATGACGGGTACTTCAGTTGGTTTCTCTGTTACGACTGGAATCTCAACATCATCTCCTCCTGTTTTCGGATCTTTCTCAACATTAGAACCCGTCACAATATGATACGGAGGTACGTAGTCACTGAATTCTCCAGAGCGTTGTGTCGCTGACTTGTTTGCTTCTCTGTTTTGATATTATTAGAAACCTCCCTTCTTGGCAATTAAAAGAAAACAATTATAACAATTCGATTTACAGTAAAAACACATACCCAGTCAAAGCTTCACTACATTCAAGCAGCTGAGAGGTGTTTCCGGTAAGTGAAATGTCAAGTGTTGTATTCTGTTTGTTTGTTTTATTATGTCTCGTCTTTTCGCAATAAATCACTAAAACTAAAAAGGATTTAAGTAAGTTAACATACATATATCAACCCATCCAAGGTCACTACAGATCTTGAAGCTCCAGGTGAGACGACACACTGTGACCATAAAGTCTTTGTTAAGTATTCAGGGCATACTCGAGAGACAGAGACTATGATATCGCTACACTTTAAGAGATTCAATATAATTGAAATAACGTCTTGAGGATTAACATTGATGGGCTGCTTTTGAATATGAATTCTATAAGTAGACGACAGAGACGACTGATCCGGTACATCAGTTTGTACAACATCAGGAGATACCGTCTGTGGTGTTGGAGTTACTGGAGGTGGTACTGTTGGTTTATTTGGTTTCCAATCTGAATCGCTACCCGTAAAGAAGACTGCTAATGTTGCTGGTAATCTTTCAACTTGGCAACTTGCTTTTCCGTTGCCAACATGTGCTGTGACAACACCTGTTTGACTCCACGTATTGTCCGATTCTTTTATCGCACAACTAAAACCTGTCGACAACATCTGATGCTGACATCCTTCACAAGTAATATCAATAACATGATATGACTTTTCTATTTCTGTAATATTCGGTGAGGCATTCTTGACACTCACGACTCCACTGACAGCTTTCCATGTGGAGGGAGTCAGGTAGACATTAGCAGAGCGACCCATCACAACAATCGAAAGCCATTTCTCCCCAACGGGATATTCAAGTTTTCCAAATGATAAATGAATTGAGAACTCATTCACAGATATACTTCTCTGAACATTACGACCAGCAGTCAAAGACAACTTCACAACAGATCCAACGTGTGCTCCAGCAAAGCCAGCAGGAGTAATGTAAGGCACTTCATTAGTAACACGACTTGCAAGGACTGCATAAAGAAATGCTTCCATCACGCTATCAATTGCAAGATTAGCTTCCATTGTACTCGCCGCAGATCTGTTGATTGACTGCAGATAATATTGCATATTACTAACTGCGCGCAGAGTATTACTTTGGAGAATCTCAGGATTTATATCAACGAGTGCATCCCAAGTAGGTAGTACCACTACAAGTAACTGACAACAGGTAATAATGTCACTAACTGATGTCACTGGAGTTACATCAGACAGCTGTGCTATTGCTGATATAACTTGATGTGGTGACAGAATAATTCCAGATCGAATCTGAGCATTCTTCACATCCACATACTGTTGAAGTAATGATTTCTCTCCCCCAACCTGCAACACAGAAACATGTCGACTGAGTCCCGTCCCAAGTAAAGTAGCTCTCTCAGTGTCTAATATGGCTGCACACATACTCAGGTAAGCGGATGGATCTCCACCTTGTTGTAAAATGCTATTTATCGACGCCATACAAGCGGCATTCGTATCAGTCGTGGGTGCTGCGGTCACATAAACAAAAGTTGCAATTTCCCCAACAAGTCCATTCGCATCCCTCACTTCAGCTTTGATTTCAAGACCTTCAGGAGCTTCAGGAAGAATGATGTTACTCAGTACTGTTGCTGCTTCAAATCCATTTGTGAGGAGCTCCGTGGTACCCGGCAGGTAGGGCATTGTTGCAGGACGAATGTATGAAATTTGATAAGTAAAAGGTCCACTTCCAACTACTTCACCAACAGTGAATGTCCAGGGAGATCTTAAAGCAATTCCAACAGTAGTATCAGTCTCTGAGCAACCCATTATTGTTGATGTACATACTGCACTGAGTCTACTCATTTCTGGTGGTGCAAAAATATCAATTTCTCTTGTCGCGCACACCGGAAATACTCCAACTGCCGCGCATAACTCGAAGACATATCTCCCAGGCTCTAAGACCCCTCCGTTTACCTTTATAACACGACTTCCTACTATTGGTGTAGAAGTCATCGTGTCTTGTAACTTCAATCCAGAAGGGGATGCTATTCTCCAATAGAACAAAGTATCAGAAAGTGGCAAGTTAGCACCGCCTGTCATGACAGTTGGAGTCATGTGACTTTGAGGGGCAGTGTCATGTGAAATAGTAACAACGAGATTAGGATCAGCGCTTTGATAAGATTCGTAACGATTAATAATTTCAGTGGTATCCTCCGCATGAGGACAAACATATATTTCATCAATCGCTACATTTGGAGTACCAATTCCAATCTCAAACTCATGATCGCTTTCCGGTTGTAGAGGAGTTGAACTCAACGAAGCGCCGTCGCAAACCTGATTAACGCAAATAAAGACGTTGTTGCTCTTTATGATAGCCGTCAAGTACTGCCAACTGTTGGTGTTGAGAGCCTGCGTTGATGTAACTCTTGAACTGCTATCAACTTCAACAGATGGAAACAGTTGCTCATTCACTGGGTCAACGAGAATTGTGTACCCACGCTGTCCATTAGAATCTGTCAGCCGAATAAGTGGGCATCCTGACTGCGATATGCACCACTCGAAGGAATCGAACTTAACCCAAAACGAGACGGTAAGCTCTGGCCACCAGAACTTAGCTCCGTCAGCAGTAAATGTTCTCCCGTCGAGACGCATTGCATAGTCGGTGAGGCTGGGGCCGAATGGTGAACTCTCAAAGTTAAAATCACCAGGTACTACTGATGATAACATGTATGGAATAATTAATCCTTCAACAGGAACAACTTGAACGTCACCCGATGTAGAATAGCTCTTCGTGAAGGAAACACTTTTAGTGGTTTGTTGCATGTGGAAGACGTAACAAAGTTCATTTCCGGTATCGTAACCAGCGTATTGAAGCGAACATGTTCCAGCAGCAGCAGATGAACAAGCAACGGCAGTACAAGTATCATCCTGTCCTGGTAGATCACAATGAAGAACTTGAATAGGAACAGTTGTTCCAGAAGCAAGGAATCCATTTACAGCCATCGGGATAACAATCACAATAGCTGAGTCAGAAGTAGAAAGAATTGTTGCTTTACGAGTACCAACCTTTACAATAACTGAACCGTCTTGGTTAGATAGCGGAAGATTCGCTCCTTCGATTACAAGTTGTCGACCTCCCTTCCAGTTTGACACTCCGGGAGATGTCTTTTCGATGATACGAGTGTCAATAACTTGAGAGTACTTGCGAATCAAATCGCTGGTGGAGTAACCCTCATCACAGATAATTATTTCTTCTAAATTAGCAAACAGGAAGTCCGATTGCGATACACCCTTTCCAATAGTCAGACTGCTGACATCAACATCCCATAATAGTGTTGGTGTAGATCTTATGATGGCAGACAAATCACAATTATTATTAACGCAAATTGAAATGTTTGAACTTGTTAACGACGCAGCTACAAAGTAATAATCATTCTTCAAAGTTCCCGTAGTAGATGACAACAACTCTGAAGAACTAATTGAGTACACTTCACCACTACCATCGGACACAGAGAACGTAACAGAAGCAGTACTGGTAGCACCTTGTCTTTGAAGTGTTAAAGAGTAAGATGCTTGAGAAGATGTTTTGTGTAGGATTGTCACTACTCCGTTATCACTACCGAGGTTACTGAAAGCATTAAATCCTGGAATCTGAATCCAGACGATGATCGAAATATCATCAACGAATTCAAAGTCAGCACTCGCAGACGACAACTGAGAACCGCTTTGAGTTGCTGCATCATAGCCGTTGAATTTGAATGCTGCTCCTCTGTCAGTAGTGACATACGCATCACAAGTGCAAAGAATAACAGTTTCACACCCACACTCTGCCGTAACAGTCGGAGACAGTGAGGGGTACATAGGACTTAGTGTTTGTTCATTAAATTGATAAGTATGACACATTGATGCAGGTTCTGGAGGTGTTTCAGAACAATCAGGACCAGAGTAACCAGTACTACACACACAGAATGCTACTTCAGTAAGAGGGTTTTCAAAACATGATCCGTGACTGCTACAAATAGTACCACTTGTTGTAACTCCCGGACATGGTGATGAACAAGATAATCCTTTCCATCCTGACTCACATGTGCAAACACCAGTTCCAGTAATGCCATCATTACAAGTTCCATGATGATTACAAACTTTACTATCAACTGTTGGACATTGTGATCCACATGACTGTCCAAATGATCCCGCGAAGCAAATACACTCACCGTCTCCACCAATACCATCGTTGCACATTCCGCTATTGCAATTCAAACAAGGAGTGCAGGATGGACCAAAGTAATTAGCAGTGCAGCGATCGCATAATTGTCCAGCAAAACCTGTGGCCCCACAATCACAACCTGTTGATGAACAACTTCCATGACCAGAGCAAGGCGCTGATATTGGAAGAGAGTTAATAACTAAATTAGCAGTAAATGTGTGCTGACCTTCATAGATATCTTCTAAAGTCACGTCGACAACAAATGTCTGCTTCCAGAGGGAAGCCGCATGATATTGCTCAACTCGTAAGTCAGAAAGATGAATATCTCCATTTGCTTCCATTATTGACATCAGTTCGGTACTATCTCCTTCGACATCATTTGACTTTCGAATACGTGAGATTCTAAAGGAATTCAGAATGGATGTATCAATTAATAACAATGGCACTCCATTAACAACATGAGACACGTAAATTCTTCCAATTCGATCCCCTTTTATAAACTGTTGTCTGTCTGCAGTACTTGTGACGAATATCGCTGAAAATTGTGGTTGCTCAAGGCCAACCTCAATCGTGAGAGAGACAGTTCCGTCACATGACGACATTTCGATCTGATTACCAGCTGTGTAAGTACCAACGGAAACAGGACTGAATTGATAATCTGTCGCAATAATGAGGGCTCCATTTGGGTACACATCCACTAGTAGTGTGTTTGTACCGCTCGTCAGTGAGATGGTTGTTTTCGACGAAAGTTGAATCCCGTTGATGCTGAGCACAATACCACCTGAGTTGATTCTCCAATTGCGATCAGCCTTCGATACCAATCCGCGAGAAGATGGAACCGACAAGTGACTTCCCTCTCCAATCTTAACACCAAATTTATATTCCGGACACTGCGGTAATGTTGTAACTTCTTCAGCTGGTTGTACTTTTAGATTTCTAAATATCGCATCCCTGCAGTCAAATGAGAAGAATCCAGTCCTAGAAGACTCCAACAGCTGTAGTCCTAATGGTAGTACTCCGGAATATATCTTTTTATTGTCAGCGAATACAATTAATTGCTGAGTTGTTGGATTAACGTAAGCCTCGATATATAAAGAAGTTTGTTCCAACTTATTAACTTCTTCATCAATCGCAAGTATTGTAACACCAGCTTGCGTCTCACCCATGAAGGCATTCGTCCAAGAAAGCTTTGTTTCAAATGTTCCCTTTAGTCGAGCGACAACTACTTCTGAGTTTCGTACAAATATTGTAACACAATCGACGTAGGTGTCTCGGAGTTCTTTTGGTGATGAAAGTCCTACAGTTAGTCCGTATGCACCCCCGTTGTTACTTTTCGTTACTTCACTTCCAATTAAAGCTGAAACTTGATAAGTTCCAGAAGTTGAGAAAGGAGTAACGTACCATCGAGGTGATATTGTTCCGACAGATAATTTTAATTTTGTAGAAGTTGAATCAGCTGATGGTTCAGGAGCTGCACAAGGTTCAGAACATGGACCAACAGTAAGGAGATTTCTCATATCAAGTGTTAGTTGAGAAGTGCTGACTGCTTTCGATGATTGCGGTGAAAGTAGAACAGCATTCTGAGTACATATCCATTTCTTCTTTGTACTACAAGGACTGTCAACCCACTTCTTCCTTCCCAGAGATCTGATGTGTGAAAGAGAAGCGCATCTCCCGTAGTTGTCCGGGCGTCCATCTTGCCAGAAAGTCATCGACGGCTCTACATAATCCGTTCCTTCCCAATACCATCCATTCCACAATCCTGTTGGAAGCTGCAGTCCAAACCAAACATCATCACGTGAGAGCTGTCCAGCAAAGAGCGACTTTTCTTCAGCATCAAGTCTTCCTAATGCTGCACTCATACTGTGGCATGACCAAAGAGCTTCTGACCAAGTTCCAACTGTGGTAGACTCTCTGTAACAAGTAGATCCTGATAAATGCCATCCACTACTACATTTATACTTAGCTCTACAGTTAACTTCACATCCATCACCTGACCAGCCGTCTGTACAAATGCAGCTGCCAGTATCGGTACAGATACCTCGTCCGTTGCAAACACCAAAAGTTGAAGAAGAAGCTGGGCATTCGTATTGGCATTCTGATCCGACAAAGCCGGGATGACATTTACACTTTCCTTGTGTTTCATCACTGCATCGACCGCGACCAGAGCATGGCTTCAGAATACCACCAGGACATTCCCCGTTACATGCTGGATAGGCGAACCTTCCAAAGGAACACACTCCACATGCAGTTCCCGTAACATAAGGATTACTACATTGACATCCCTCAGATGAACACAAACCCTGACCAGAACATATTAAAGGTTGCTCACTAGACATTGATGCTAAGTAATCAGTAGTACTGCAGGCACACCCAACAGGTAGGTTACAACTACTCGACACTGGAATGCAAGTATCTCCACAAGGGATTGTTCCGACTGCGCAAACAGAACAACAAATTCTCTGCGCAGGAATTGCAGTGAGACAAGTCTTTGTGCATCCAGTGCCGTAGTGGTCGCTGTCGCACGTGCACTCTCCGGAGCCGGTTCTGCCATGTGAACAGGTTCCTTTATTGTTGCAAACAGAATTTGGATATCCGGGGCATCGACCTCCGCACCCTGGCCCAAAGGTACCTTCAGGGCAGTCACATATTCCAGTTGTGGAATCCAACGGATTTGGTTTGCATCGATTTTGATCTCCACAAGCAACTTTCTCATTTGGGTCAGAAGTCGGTACATTACCAAGAGGTGTAAAGGGCGGAGGCATCAGAAATGATAGAGGCTGCTGAACTGCGAGATCTAATGACCTCACGGAATCAAAAAATAAAACCTCTACATCAGAACTGCTGCCATCAATAGGACCACCCTGTTCGTAGTCAACTGGAATGGCGCACCTCATTTGACAATTAGTCGCTGCAATCCATCCTTCTGATACTTTACAAATCTCACAGTTAGTACCTGACCAGCCAAAGGAACATGTGCATGCACACTTATTCAACTCTTCATCAACGTGAGCCGTTCCTCTATTTCTACAAAAGGAGTCGGTGCACTGACAGGAGTACTCTGTTCCAATATTTGTTGGAACTAATGTCTGATCACAATTAGTACAATCCGCATTGAATCCAACAGGACAGGAATCACAAGCTCCACTACTGTCACTTGTTGAAGTTGGCATCCAGAAATCATAACAGCTGCAGCTATTGCAATCACCTGATAGATTGTTTTCATACTGCAAACAAATACCGTGACCATCACATACTGGTATGCAGTCAGGGTAGTTATGATATCCAACAGCACACCTGTCACAGTTATTGAGAACATCAGAGATGTAATTAGAAGGACATAATTCACAACTATGACCAGTCCATTGATTTAAACAAGTACACTCACAAGAGGATCTTAATTGATTACTTGTTACTGTTGATGAATGTGTTGGACCATTACATGAGATTGATAATTGACATTCGGTACAAATATTTTCAATTGGATCAAAGACCCATCCTTCAAGACAAACACTACAATCACTTTCAGGATCGAATCCGAGTAAGCAGCTGTTACAGTTTGCAGACGACTTCCAATTATTACGACAGGTACACGTGCAGCTATCGCTATTAGTGTTTGATGTTACGGATATCGCATTTGAGTTACAATGAGTTGTTACATCACAAATAATACAATCAGGGTAATTAATAAATCCAACAGCACATGAACTACACTCAATATTCGATCCGAGTGGTGCAGCAATCACAAAGTTTGAAGGACACTGACTACAATCTGATGATGTCCAAGAACTACTACAACTACACTCACAGCTACTCTTATCTAAAGCACTTTCAACTGATGTAGCGTGACTGCTACAATGTACTTCTACATCACATAAAATACATTCATCGTTACTCCATGAGTATCCCGTAGCACAAGTATCACAATTAACACCTGAGTACTTACTAGGACAAGTCTCACATTGTATTCCTGTCCATTTATTCTCACAACTAGTGCAGGTACAAACAGCCTGGTCTGTACCATCCTGAGTGATTAAACCATCAATTGAAGTACCTCTGTTATTACAGTGATCTTGTGATGTGCACATTAAACAACGAGGGTAGTCACCAAATGATAAAGTTGTTGTTATTGCATTCCAAGAAGTAGCGCAGTTGTTGCAATCAGATCCCGTGAATCTCGATGAGCAAACAGAACAGTGAGGACCTGACCAACTATTCCTACAGGTGCATATACATTCATCATTTAGTGAAGACACAGAAATAGCGTGGTCATTGCAGTCACTTGTTTCTAAACATTTCCTGCACGTTACTCCGACATAACCCGAAGCACATCCAACACAATTATTATTGACATCATACTTTGGAGGACATGTTGAACAATCGTCTCCAAACCAATTACCTGTACAATCACACACACAGTCATCAGCTCCATCGTTTGCAATAACAGAACGTGCATTAGATGAACAGTGTTGGTGAATATCACAAATAGTACACTCTGGGTAATTAATTCTGTTGAATGAGCAGGTCTGACAATTAGAATCAACCGAATAACGTACTGGACAATCACTACAAGATTCACCTGACCATTGATGTTGACAAACAGGACAGCTACATGACAATCCATCACTCGAAACTAAAGCAGCGTTACCAGAACAGTGAATGTTGTTAGTGCATAAAGAACAATCACCAGAAGGAAGCATTTCAAATCCTTCCTTACAACTCTGACAGACAGTTCCTTGGTAAGGATGAATACAATAATCACAATTCGCTCCCGTAAACCGATCAGGACACTTGCACAGACAATCTGTTTGTGAAGTAGTCGATACGATTTCAGCACCACCTGCAGTGTTACAAGCTGAAGTGATAGATTGACAAGAGTCACAGTTTGGATAATTAATATGACCAGTCTTACATTTATTACAAGCTGCTACGTACTTTGAAGTATCGCAAGTGTTGCATCTATCTCCAGTCCATTGATCTGAGCAAGTACAGATACACTGAGTTCGTTGAAGATTCGCAGTAACAGAATGAGCGTGTGAGTTGCAATCAACTCCAATAGAACATTCTTCACAAATATTATTATCTGTAATAACATAACCAGGAACACATGTAGAACAGACTTGTTCATCATCTTTAGCATACGGAGACTCACAACCGTCACAGTACTTGCCGGAATATTTAAAGGCGCATCCTGCATTTGGATCGCAGATGCATTCGTCGTTTGATGTGATTATCGAAATACAATTCTTTAAGTGAGGGTGTGTTAGTAAATCACAATAAGTACAAACTGGGTATTGAACATAATTAGTTTTACAAACTCCACAATCAGATGAACTGTCGAAGCGATTATCACAAATAGAACAAGATGGACCAGACCACTGATTGCGACAGTTGCATTGACACTCGCTGTTTATTTCAGATACTGATAAAGCATTACCATTACAATCTGTAGCTACATCACATGGTCGACAAGTCGGGTATTCAACGTAACCAGATTCACATTTAGAACAACTGCCTCCTGTAAAACCAACTTCACAATTACATTTGCAGGTTCCTAAGTTGCTGTTAGCAGTAACCGCAATAGCATTGCCGCTACAACTCGAGTCGACGCTACAAATAACATCACAACTTGGGAAGTTCAAAACGTTATCAGCACACGCAGTACAATCACTGTTGAATGCAGTTGGTGAAGTTCCGCAAGATTGGCAACCAGAACCAGTCCATGGGATTACACAAGAACACAGACAGGCAGCATTATTTAAAGTCTTTGAATAACAACTTGTAGCTATATCAATACTATCCGATACTATTGATTGAGTTATTGAATAGTCTGAACAGAACAATGAATTCCATTCTAATAAATTATCTGATTGTGGAATCGTATCGCTGTGAACAATACATTCCATACGATCAGTGTTATAAGAAACTCCTAAACATTCTGACTGACAATGTTGAATACATTCCTCGAGTGTTGTTGTTGATTGTTTTGCCCATCCTGAGGCGCATGAAAACTCACCAAAACACATTCCACTTCCAAGTCGTTTAAAATAATTAGTAACTTGACCAACTGTAACTGATGAGCTGTGAAGAAGTCCATTGCAATCAGTAGAAGTGCTGCATAAACTACAAACACCACTTGGTAGTAATAAATGATTATAACCGCACTCATCACAGTTACTACCTGAGTATGGGTAAGGACAGATTGAACAATCGACTTCAGACCATTGATTGTCACATTCACAAACACATATCCCGTTGAGTGATTTAATTATTCCACGACCTGAGCACAGAGTTGCGCTATCGAGTTGGTCGCATTGTTTACAAAATGGAAATGGTGAATCACTTCCTGCAGCACAGGAGTTACATAAATTATTATTTTGATCAAATATATCTGGACAGGTGTTACAACTACTACCCGACCATCCATCAATACAGACTCCACACTGACATTCAGACTGGTCAGAGGTCGTACTTATTGTTAAAGAATGACTGTTGCAGTGAATGTCGATATCACACTCTACACAATTCGGATATCCAATCATTCCGTGAGCACATCTATCACAATTATCTCCAACAAAAGGATACGGACATATCGAACAGTCATATCCAATATATTGACCAACACATTCACATTGACAACTTACTCCATTAGTTGTCGCAGTACCATGTGATGAACAATATGTTGAATCGCATACTTTACAATTTGGATATCCAAAGTAAGATTGAGAACAAGAATTACAAGTAATTTGATTATAAATAATTGGACATTGTGAACAGTCAGTGCCGTACCAATTATCAGAACAGCTACAACTACAATGAGATCTGCTAGAGTCATGAGTAACTGATAAAGCATGACTACTACAATGATCAGTAGTCGAACACTTAACACAGGATGGGTAACCAATTCTACTATTCGCACATCTGTTGCAGTTTGTTCCTCCGTACTCCGCAGGGCAAGTTGCACAACCAACACCCGTCCACTGATTGTTGCATTCACAGCGACAATTAGCTTCAGTCGCATTAAACCAAACACTTACCGCTTGATCATTACCTGAACAGTGTTGATCGATACTACACTGCGTGCATTGTGGGTAGCTGATGTAACCGAATGCACATTTATCACACATTTCACCCGAATAGTTTTCAGCACATTCACAGATGCAGGAATTCCTTGAAGGAGATGAAGAAACAGAAGTTGCAGTAGAAGAACAGTGAACATCAATTGAACACTTTATACACGACGGGTAGTTATGATATCCATCTGCACACTCTCCGCAATCAGCCAACAGATTGTACCTTTCGGGGCAGGTGTTGCACATCGTTCCTGTCCAGTTATTCTTACAAAGACAGTGGCAGTTGTTATCAATAACCTGTACAGATAAAACTCCCTCACCACATTGATGAGTACTACAAGAAATACAGTTAGGTGGTAAGCCATAGTAACCTGAAGCACACTCGGAACACGTCGTCGCATCTAAAGTTGTGGGGCAGCTGTCACAAGTGGAACCAATCCAATTTCCAGAACATTGACAAATACAACCTGACGACGTCGGATTTACTATCGCCGTTCCGTGAGCACAAAGAGAAGAGTCGCACGGTAAGCAAGTCGGATATTCAAATCGACCGGCAGCACAAGTGTCGCATCCGTCTCCCTGAAAGATTTCTGGGCACTGCTCACAGTACTCTCCAAACCATTGACCTCTACAGGAACATATGCATCCTTCTGCTTCTGTGAAAATAGCTGTTCCACGGCCCTCTATGCATTGTCTTTGAACGCTGCACGGTACGCAAGCATTTTGAAGATTTCTGACGTAGCCAGAAGCGCAGTTAGTACATTCAGTTGCGTCATATTCCATCGGACATTCCGAGCAAGTCTCACCAGACCAAAGACTGCTGCACTCGCAGATACATTGCGTGTTGTCTAAGTTACTCATCGTAGACGTGGCGTGGTTAGTACAGTGAACTGATATCTCACATCTGATGCAACTTCCTCCAACTGCTGCTATGAAACCAACTGAGCACTGGTCACACCGAGAGCCTGCGTAGCCTTCATCACAAGTACAGGTGCAGGCAGTTTGATCTAAATTAGTACCAACTACTCCATGATCATTACAACTATTTACTGAAGTACATTCAATGCAACTGTTGTTTGTGTCATGAATCCAATTTGATTGACAAGAAGAACAAACATCTGATAATCTGTTCTCTGAACTGCATAGTGCGCACCCCCCTGCTGGTAAGTTGTAACCAGCAGCACATGTTGAGCAGCCTGTCGTCGCATCAAACTGACGAGGGCAGATACCACAATTAGGACTGAGGTAATTTGCTAAACATTCACATTCACAAGTAATCCCATCGGTAGTAGAAACAGAAGCAGCTCTTCCATTACAGTTGACATCAATAGAGCACTGAGAACAAGTTGGGTAATTTAATAAACTCATACTTGTTGTAGCACAGCTATCGCAAGTGATTTGATTATATCTTTGTGGACAGGACTGACACTGAGTGCCATCCCACTGATGGTCACAAGTACATGTGCAAGAGAGTCCATCAGATGACGGCCAAGCAACTCCGTGATTATTACAGTGAGTGCTGCTGCATTTTTCACATGTTGATATCGATGTCGTTACTTTTTTGAAGTAACCGCCAACCTGATCACATTCACTGCAGTCAGTTCCTTTAAAACCAGGTTTACATTCACAACTACATTCTGAATTACCTCCGAATGATGTAACTGATAAAGCATTATTACTACAATGAGTACTAACAGAACAACTAATACAACTTCCATCGACATCAAGAGTGTATCCTCTGATACAAACACTACATGTTGACTCATCGTAACCCGTTCTACAAATATCACACTTTGATCCCGTCCAGTGTGACTTGCACTGCTCACAAACGCAGGTCAATAAGTCAACAGAAGGAATAACTAAGAGTCCATTATTATTACAATACGAAGGGTCTGTACAGTCTACAGGTTCTACTCCGCTTGTAGGGGCGGCAATAGAACAGTCGAGACCAGACCAGTCTGGTAGACAATCACAAACACAAGTATTACTCTGTGTTGCTGTTACAGACACAGCTCTGTTACTACAATGATCTGAGTTAGTGCAGAGTGTGCATCCACCCAAAGAGTTTGTTATGTAGAGTTGTGATGAATCACATGTACTGCAATCATTATTGTATCCTTCTGGGCACTGTTCACATTGATCTCCGTACCAGTTATCGTTACAAGTACACAAACAAATTGTATTGAGACTGTTACTGAATGCTATTCCATTTTGATTACAATGAGTGAAGTCAGAACAGATAATATCACATTGTGGATATCCAATAAATCCATTCTTACAGGTGTCACAGTTTCCTGTAATGATGTCGTATTGAAGTGGACAATCATCACAATAGTCACCAGTCCATTGATGATCACATGAACACTTACAACCACCTTCGATATTGTTTCTATCTGCTGAGGGTGTTCCCCTGCCGTTGCAGAAGCCAAGCTCTGATAACTGGCAGTTAGAGCAGCCTTCACCTTTTGTAGTTTCGTAATTCATAAATCCAGGACTGCAGGCGGCGCAATCAAGCGCATCGTTATACCTCGTTGGGCAGATATTACAAGAGTCTCCAGTCCATTGGTTTCTGCAAGTACAGACACATCCATCTTGCGCAGTAGTTGTCGTCACAGCAGTCGCTCTGTTATTGCAGTGAGCTTCACTAGTGCATCCTCCACATATTGGATAGTTAACATAACCTGATCCACAACTGTCACAATTATCTCCTGTGAATTGGGACTTACAAATAGAACAGTCAAATCCTGACCATTGATTATCACATTCACAGACACATGAATCTCTTTGAGATGATGAAGAGATTACTCTGCCGTTTCCAGAACAGTGGACAGCGTCGTCGCATTGCGTGCAAGTCGGGTAATTAATAAAACCAGGAAGACAATCAGCGCAATTCAGAGTTGGATCGAATGGTGAAGGACACGTACCGCACGCAATACCACTCCAATGGTTGGAACAACTGCAGTCACAAGTAGCTGTTAGTACTCCATTCCTACAAGAAGTTGAATCACATTGTGTACACATTGGATAATTTGTGTGATAGTCAGCACACTTATCACAGTTAACTCCGTCAAAGTTTGATGGACATGTCTGACATTTCATTCCAGACCATCCACCAACACAATTACAGATGCACTCTGTTTGTGAAGGGTTTGTTCCAATCACAGCACCATTAGCATTAGAGCAGGCTGATGCTAAAGTAGAACACTCAACACAGTTCGGGTAATTAATTCTACCCACACCACATCTACTACAATCAGATGACTCATCAAACTCTGATGAGCAGATTGTACACTTTGATCCTGACCACTTGTTCCTGCAGTGACACTGACAGCTATCATTGATATCGTCAATACTAATAGCAATCGCATTCTCACTGCAGTCTACAACATTGCAAAGAGTGCAGGTGGGGTATTGAACTCTTCCAGCTGCGCACTTGTCGCAGTCAGCAGCGTCAAATTGCGGGGGACAGACAGAGCAGTCAAAACCAGTCCATTGAGATCTACATGTGCACAAACACTTGTTGTCATTTGTTCTAACTACTGCTTCAGCATTCTGCGCTCCCGAACAGTGAGTTGCCAAAGTACACTTCTCTGTACAATCTGGTAGTAAGAATAATGAAATACATTCACTACAATCTAATCCGGTGAATCCTGATCTGCATGTGTTACAAGATTCCCCAGCCCAGTTACCACTACAAGTGCAAAGACAGTTTCCGTTAGCCGATGAAACATCGTCAGCGTTACCGGAACAGTCAACTGCGACGTCACATTTTCGGCATACAGAGTTTTGCTGTACGAAACCCGTCGCGCATTCGACGCAATCACTTCCCCTTGTGTAGCCTTCAGGACATGTCGAACAGTCTGTTGAGGCCCATTTGTTTCTGCAGGTGCAGATGCAGCCGCTGTGTTGTGACATAGTTGGGTGAGTATGTGTGAATGATGACACTGTCGTGGCGTGGTTAGAACAATGGACATCAATAGAACACGGAACACAGTCTGGGTAGTCAATGTAACCTGGTGAGCAACTATCACAGGCAGAACCCAGGTAACGTTGCTGACAAGTACACAAACAAACTCCACCTTCTGCGATAGTTGAAGCAGCATGACCACTACAATCTGTTAAGGAGTCACACTGTCTGCAGTTAGGAAACCCAACATAGTTATCAAGACATCCATTACAGTTCTTATTACTATCGAATGGTTCTGCACATGTTTCACAAGAAGAACCTGTCCATTCATTTTGACAACTGCAACCACACGTTTCTTGATCTTGTTTCTTAATACTTTCAACAGCATTACCTGAACAGTGAATATTAACATCACATAATACACACGATGGATAATTTAATCTATTAGGTCCACAGCTGTTACAAGAATCAGAAAACTTACTAAAGTCACATTCGGAGCACTTGTTTCCTTTCCACTGGTCAGAACATGTGCAGATGCAGCTGCTGTGGATGTCATCAGATACAACAGCTGTTGCATGCCCACTACAGTGATAATTTATAATACATTCTCCACATTGTGGATAACCAGTTCTTCCGACTGTACACTCTCCACAGTTCTTTGACGCATCGAATATCGAAGGGCAGGTTTCACAATTTGCTCCAGTCCATTGATTCTCACAATCACATACACAAACAGTTCTCGAAGGATTAGAAGTAACAGTTGTCGCTCTTGAATTACAATAAGCAGATGATGTACATTCTTCTGTACATCCCTGAGAGTAATTAATGAACTTAGTAGAGCATTTGTTGCAGTTGTTACCTTCAAAGTTGTCGGGACAGGTTTCACAAGAAGTACCTGTCCAGTAGTTGTTACAGACACAAGAGCATTCAGTCATGTCAGAGTTTGTAGTGGAGACTGTTCCATGTGATGAACAACTGATTTCATTTGTACACTTTGTACAATCTGGATATAAAATATGCATTGATGCACACTTTGAACATCCATCATTTGAATTATATTTTTGAGGGCATGTTTGGCAACTTGAACCAGACCACATTTCATCACAATCACACACACACACCAAATGCATTCCACTTGATGTTACTTGTGATGCATGTGAACTACAATGTTTATCAATACTACAATACTCACACTCTGGATAATTAATATATCCGTCAGCACACTGTGAGCAGTCTGATGAAGACACGAAGTTTAACGAACACGTTTGACATGAAGAACCACTCCACTGATTCCTGCAACTGCATTCACAAGTTGGGTTTACACCACCTGGTGAAGTGACACCAACAGCGTGATTTGAACAATGGCTTGCTATGTTACATGGAAGACAACTATGACCGTAGTATCCAATTTTACACTCATCGCAGGTTGTTCCTTTCCATCCAGTGCTGCAAGTACAAACACATTTATCATTATACTCATCAGATGTAACATGTGAAGCATGTCCATTGCAGTTAATATTATTATCACACATCACACATCCTAATTCATATTTCACATATCCAACAGCACACTCATTGCAGTCAACACCGCTAAACTTCGGATGGCAATATGAACAGTCAGCTGTTTCCCAACTATTTCTACATCCACACAAGCATTTGTTTTCAGATACGATTGATGAAACAGTAACAGCATTACCATTACAATTAGCAGTCTTTGTGCACTCAACACAAACACCATCAACTTCAATACATCCAACTTTACATATTGGTACTGCTTCTGAACAGTCATAAGTACCTGGACAACTATCACACCTGTCTCCAATATATGGATGTTTGCACTCACAAGAACAGCCATTTGACTCGACGATACTCGAAACAGAATGACCATTACAATAGGAGTCATCACAAGTCACATCGCAGTCAGGCCAGTTGAAGATGTGCGCCGCACACTCACTGCAACCAATGCCACCGTAATTCGTAGGACACGACTCACAACGAGCGCCAGTCCACGGGAATGAGCATCCGCTACACGTGCAGACCAACGGATTCTCAAACGAATCCGTCCCAACAACACTCGCACGACTGTTGCAGTGCTGCACATTCGTACACAGCAAACAGTCCCCATTGGCCTTCACGTATCCTTGAGCACATCCATCACAAACATCTCCCACTTCCCGGAACCGCACAGGACACTCTTCGCAGTCACTCGCCTCAACCCACCTTCCCGTGCAGCTGCAAGTGCACCTCGTGCGGGCAGCATTCGACGTCACAGACGAACTGTGTCCGAAGCAATCATTCTCAACAGAGCAAGCCCTGCACGAAGATCCCGCAACAACGTACCCCACAGCACACAGCTCGCAGCGTGACCCCGCGTATCCTTCGTTGCAGGCACAATCACACTCAGTCTGTGCCCCATTTGCACTCGCCACTCCGCGGCTTCCGCAGTGAGCGTCCCCACGACACTCCTCACAAAGCTCGTTGTATCCGCTCCCGAGGATGTGGTTGCTCGCACACTTCCCGCATCCTCCGTTCGTGTCACGGGCAAACGTCGCAGCACACTCTCCGCAAGCCAATCCCGTGTAACGGGTCTTGCATTCACAGTCACACTGCGTCTTCAGCCCATTCACTCCCCAAGATTTCGCATTCCCGTTGCAGTTCCCGACATTCGTGCACATCCCACACGTCGGGTAGTCGTATCGCTCCGCCCCACACTCCCTGCAGTTCGCAGTAACGTCGAATTCACTCGGGCAGTTGTTGCAGCTCGTCCCCGTCCACTGGTGCACACACTTCGTGCAAGTGCAAGTCAACATGTTCATGTCCACCTCAATCACACCGTCTGACCTGCTGTTGCAGTGGTCCTCGCTCGTGCACTCGTCGCACACGGGGTATCCAACACGTCCTCCCGAACACGCGTCGCAGTCCGATCCCGCGAATCGTCCAGGGCACGTCCCACAGAACTCACCTGTCCACTGCGTCCCTGCCTTGCAAGTGCACAAGCACACGTTCCCGTCACTCGTCACAGAATCCGCGTGACCGTTGCAGTCCCCAGCCACCGTGCACTGTCGGCAACCCGGGTACTCCACCCTCCCCACAGCACAGCTCCTGCAGTCTGGATCCACGCTGTAGATCTCCGGACACGTCGAGCAGTCCAATCCCGTCCACTGGTGTCGGCAGTCGCAAGTGCATCCATCGATCCCTGCTGCGTGGTTCGAACAGTCATCTTCAACAGTGCAGCGAGTGCACGTCGGGTAGTCACGGTAGCCATAAGCACAAGCATCGCAGTTTCGACTGCTGTCGAAGCGAGTCGGGCAGTAGTCACAAGTGTATCCCGTCCACTGCGCAACATCGCAGTTGCACACGCAGATTCGACTCGCGAACCCGACAGGTGTTTGGGTTTCCGCTGTCGACGCCCTTCCATTGCAAATAGCATTCGTGCACGGCTCGCATGTCGGGTAATTGTCTAGACTCGACGGCGCACATGTGTCACAGAGTTCAGTCTGCTCGTACCTAACCGGGCACCGGCCGCAGTGGTTGCCTTCCCAAGAGTTGTCACAATCGCATTCACAACCATCACCATCAACATTAGGAGCGGAAGTTCCATGATTGTTGCAGTCAGAAGCCACACACAACCTGCAGCCCATAGAAGATGTCGCGCTACCGGCATACCCCATTGCAACATCGCACACACCACACGTCGACCCGGTGTAACCTTCCGAACAGCTACAGAGGCAGGAAACCCTCCCAGGATTTGGTGATGCTGTCCCGTGAGAGTTGCAGTGATCCCCAGATGAACAGATCTCAACACACCTACTTGAATACCCAATTCGGTTCCCAGAACACACATCACAGTCTGTTCCTCCGAACTCGAGTGGACACAGAGAGCAATCGTCTCCACTCCACATGTTCCGACATTCGCAACCGCACACCCGTTGAAACTCGTCGGCTGTTGACGTAGTCGCATGTCCCCAACAGTGAAACTCAGGAGTGCACAACGTGCATCCATGGACCGGATCATCAACGTGGTTGGCAGCGCACCTATCACACTGAGTTCCACCGTACCGTATCTCACATGTGCCGCAATCAGTGCCACTCCAGTAGTTGCTACAGGTGCACTCACACGCAGTGTTGCCAACATTTGAAGTTGATCTAGTTGCGTGACCAGAACAGTGACCAGAAATGGTACACTTTTGACATCCACTCGCGATATCGATGTGCCCAACAGCACACGAAGTACATCCGCTGGAGAATGCGAAGCCAATCTTGCAGCTTTCGCATGTTGGAAGTGCCCAATTTCCTTCACAAGTACAGAGACAGTTCAGGTTTCCAATGGCTGAAGTTACAGAAACAGCGTGTCCATGACAATGACCAGATGAAGTACAAGCAGTGCATTCATCGAATGTAATGTATCCCACTGTGCAGGAGTTGCAATCCTCGTTGCTGTCGTGTTTGGCTTCACACAGTTCACAACTATCTCCGTGCCACTTGTGCTTGCAGTTGCACACACAGGCATCATGTGCCTGGTTAGATGTTGTTACATAGGCATGTGCAGAACAGTGAGTAGTGACATCACACTCATTACAGGATGGGTAGTTGATGTACCCAACTGCACACTGGCCACAAGTAGTACCAGCAAAACCTATTGAGCATGAGCACACACAGGAAGTGTGCTGAGTGTTGCTGTATAAAGAATCAGCATTACCATTACAGTGAGAAGTTATATCACACTGAACACAATACTCAATCCCATCTTCAATATATCCATCTGCACATGTCAGACAATCAGAAGAATCAAATCTTTGATCACAAGAAGAACAGCTGTCACCATGCCAGTGGTCATGACATGAACAACCACAAGCAGCATGATTTGCGTTTGCTGCTGCAGCACCATGGGAATTACAATGTTGAGAAGGGTTACAAACTTCAACACAATTATTCGGGTAGTCAATGCGGTCACCTGAACAACGATCGCAGTTTATTCCACCAAAAGCACTCGGACAGATATTACACGAAGGCCCTGACCATTTATTAGAACAACTGCAAACACACGCTGTGTGCCAGTGATTAGAAGTCACATCAGATGCATGAGAATTACAGTGATCTGCAACTGTACACAATCCACATTCCGGGTAGTTCCCGGAGTAACCTTCGGCACATTGACCGCAGTTTTCGTTCGAATCGAATCTTTCAGGACAGGTTTGACATTGAAGTCCAGTCCAACTATTTTTACATTCACATTCACAATAAATGTGATTATCATTTGATGTTGAACTGTGTGAGTGTTCAGTTGATGTACAGTGTGTTGACACATCACATACTTCTTCACAACCTGACTCATATCCAATACGACCATCAGAACAGCTACCACAGTAAGGTCCAGAGAACTCAATTGGACATACACTGCAGTCAGCACTTGACCATTTATTTGAACAACTACAAACACATTCAGTTGGATTACCATCGACATCATTCTCAGTGCCAGTAATAATTCCATTATTAGAACAATCATGAACAGTACATAGTCGGCATTCAGGACCTACTCTGTTGGTACCACATTCTGTACAATCTGATGACACGGTAAAACGTTGGTCACAAGTTGCACAAAACAAGCCGAGCCAGTTTGCTTTGCAATCGCAGGTACACTCCAAACCGTCTTCAGACGACTGTACATTGACCGCATTGCCTGAACAGTTAGCAGTTGCCTCACATAAAATACAACTCGGATATCCATATCTGTTATCAGCACAACTATCACAAGATGATGAATAAATATCTGAACAGTCACTACAAATTGAACCCTCCCACTGGTCAGCGCACGTACAAACACAACCATCGTGCAGTTGATTACTAATTACAAACGATGAGTGACCACTGCAATGTGTTGCAGAGCTACATGGATCACATGAGGGCCAGTTGATAAATCCTAGAGAGCATCTCTCACAAGCGGCACCTTCGAATCCAAAAGTACACTCACAGACACATCCTGAATGATCATCATTGCTAGTGATATAAACAGCTCTGTCATTACAATCAATTACTGAAGAGCATCTCCTACAATTGTTATCATTCACAACATAATGAGTTGCACAACCACTGCAGTCATTTGCTACCTCATATTGAACTGGACAGCTAACGCAACTTCTATCATCTTGCCATTGACTTCTGCAACTGCATACACAGCGATTCTCAGCAACATTTGAAGTTACACTAATCGCATTATTATTACAATTACTACTAACAGTACATGCAACACATAGTCCATCAACTTCAATGTATCCAACTGAGCAGATTGGAATAATACTTGAGCAGTCGTATCCAACAAAACAAACACCACAAGTATCTCCCTTGTATGGATGCCTACAAGTACACTTGCAATCATTGTTTTCTACTACACTTGTTAAAGAGTGACCACTACAATAGGAGTCATCACAAGTCACATCGCAGTCAGGCCAGTTGAAAATACTTTCCGCACAAGTATTACAGCTAGGCCCTCCGTAATTCGAAGGACACGACTCACAACGAGCGCCAGTCCACGGGAATGAGCATCCGCTACACGTGCAGACCAATGGATTCTCAAACGAGTCCGTCCCAACAACACTCGCACGACTGTTGCAGTGCTGCACATTCGTACACAGCAAACAGTCCCCATTGGCCTTCACGTATCCTTGAGCACATCCATCACAAACATCTCCCACTTCCCGGAACCGCACAGGACACTCTTCACAGTCACTCGCCTCAACCCACCTTCCCGTGCAGCTGCAAGTACACCTCGTGCGGGCAGCATTCGACGTCACAGACGAACTGTGTCCGAAGCAATCATTCTCAACAGAGCAAGCCCTGCACGAAGATCCCGCAACAACGTACCCCACAGCACACAGCTCGCAACGTGACCCCGCGTATCCTTCGTTGCAGGCACAATCACACTCAGTCTGTGCCCCATTTGCACTCGCCACTCCGCGGCTTCCGCAGTGAGCGTCCCCACGACACTCCTCACAAAGCTCGTTATATCCGCTCCCGAGGATGTGGTTGCTCGCACACTTCCCGCATCCTCCGTTTGTGTCACGGGCAAACGTCGCAGCACACTCTCCGCAAGCCAATCCCGTGTAACGGGTCTTGCATTCACAGTCACACTGCGTCTTCAGCCCATTCACTCCCCAAGATTTCGCATTCCCGTTGCAGTTCCCGACATTCGTGCACATCCCACACGTCGGGTAGTCGTATCGCTCCGCCCCACACTCCCTGCAGTTCGCAGCAACGTCGAATTCACTCGGGCAGTTGTTGCAGCTCGTCCCCGTCCACTGGTGCACACACTTCGTGCAAGTGCAAGTCAACATGTTCATGTCTACCTCAATCACACCGTCTGACCTGCTGTTGCAGTGATCCTCGCTCGTGCACTCGTCGCACACGGGGTATCCGACACGTCCTCCCGAACACGCGTCGCAGTCCGATCCCGCGAATCGTCCAGGGCACGTCCCACAGAACTCACCTGTCCACTGCGTCCCTGCCTTGCAAGTGCACAAGCACACGTTCCCGTCACTCGTCACAGAATCCGCGTGACCGTTGCAGTCCCCAGCCACCGTGCACTGTCGGCAACCTGGGTACTCCACCCTTCCCACAGCACAGCTCCTGCAGTCTGGATCCACGCTGTAGATCTCCGGACACGTCGAGCAGTCCAATCCCGTCCACTGGTGTCGGCAGTCGCAAGTGCATCCATCGATCCCTGCTGCGTGATCGGAGCAATGCTGTTCAACAGTGCAGCGAGTGCACGTCGGATAATCTGTGTAACCATAAGCACAGATGTCACACGTTGCCTGATCAAATCGCGTTGGACAATAATCGCAGGTATAACCTTTCCACTGCGCAACATCGCAGTTGCACACGCAGATTCGACTCGCGAACCCGACAGGTGTTTGGGTTTCCGCTGTCGACGCCCTTCCATTGCAAATAGCATTCGTGCACGGCTCGCATGTCGGATAGTTGTCTAGACTCGACGGCGCACATGTGTCACAGAGTTCAGTCTGCTCGTACCTAACCGGGCACCGGCCGCAGTGGTTGCCTTCCCAAGAGTTGTCACAATCGCATTCACAAACATCACCATCAACATTAGGAGCGGAAGTTCCATGATTGTTGCAGTCAGAAGCCACGCACAACCTGCAGCCCATAGAAGACGTCGCGCTACCGGCATACCCCATTGCAACATCGCACACACCACACGTCGACCCGGTGTAACCTTCCGAACAGCTACAGAGGCAGGAAACCCTCCCAGGATTTGGTGATGCTGTCCCGTGAGAGTTGCAGTGATCCCCAGATGAACAGATCTCAACACACCTACTTGAATACCCAATTCGGTTCCCAGAACACACATCACAGTCTGTTCCTCCGAACTCGAGTGGACACAGAGAGCAATCGTCTCCACTCCACATGTTCCGACATTCGCAACCGCACACCCGTTGAAACTCGTCGGCAGTTGACGTAGTCGCATGTCCCCAACAGTGAAACTCAGGAGTGCACAACGTGCATCCATGGACCGGATCATCAACGTGGTTGGCAGCGCACCTATCACACTGAGTTCCACCGTACCGTATCTCACATGTGCCGCAATCAGTGCCACTCCAGTAGTTGCTACAGGTGCACTCACACGCAGTGTTGCCAACATTTGAAGTTGCTCTAGTTGCGTGACCAGAACAGTGACCAGAAATGGTACACTTTTGACATCCACTCGCGATATCGATGTGCCCAACAGCACACGAAGTACAATCGCTGGAAAGAGCATATCCAACCCTGCAGCTTTCACACGTTGGAAGTGCCCAATTTCCTTCACAAGTACAGAGACAGTTCAGGTTTCCAATGGCTGAAGTAACAGAAACAGCGTGTCCATGACAATGACCAGATGAAGTACAAGCAGTGCATTCATCGAATGTAATGTATCCCACTGTGCAGGAGTTGCAATCCTCGTTGCTGTCGTGTTTGGCTTCACACAGTTCACAACTATCTCCGTGCCACTTGTGCTTGCAGTTGCACACACAGGCATCACGTAATAAATTCGTAGTGACATATGTCGCGTGACTGGAGCAGTGAACATCAATATCACACTTATTACAAGATGGGAAGTTGATATAACCGACAGCACACCTTTCACAAGTGAGCCCAATAAAACCTGTTGAACATGAACAAATACAGGAAGTGTGTTGTTCGTTGCTGCCAGTAAAATCAGCGTTACCGTTACAATGAGTTGTGATATCACACTGCACACAATGGTCGATACTATTTTGGATATATCCATCTGCACATGTCAGACAGTCAGAAGAGTCAAACTTCGGATCACAAGTAGCACAATTAGTTGCAACATGCCAGTGGTTATCACAGGTACAGTCACATGCAGTGCGTAAAGTATTTGGTGTTGCCATTCCGTTAGAATTACAGTGCTGTGATGAACTACATATCTCAACACAATCATTTTGGTAGTCAATACGATCTCCTGAACATTCGTTGCAGTCGATGCCACCAAATTCTTCCGGACAGACTGCACACGCAGATTCGGGACCAGTCCACTTATTAGTACAGCTGCAAACACACGCTGTGTGCTGCTCATTTGAAGTAACAGTCGAAGCATGTGAACTACAGTGATCGATAGTTGTACACAATCCACATTCCGGATAGTCTCCTGTGTAGCCTGCAGAACACTGACCGCAATCTTCGTTTCTGTCAAATCGCTCAGGGCACGACTCACATCTATCTCCTGTCCAACTGTTACGGCAGTCACATACGCAAGATACTCTGTTCGCATTGGATGTTGCGGAGTGTGCGTGATCTTCAAAGCAATGAGATGCTGTTGTGCAAACTTCAACACAGTTGCTGTCGTACCCAATGCGACCTAGAGCACAAGTATTGCAATCTGCTCCTGCAAACTCTTGTGAGCAAATACTACAATCAGAACCAGACCATTTATTATTACATTCACAAGTACAAGACGTATGTAAGTCATCTGTTCCAGTAGGTGTTCCATGACTAGAGCAGTCTGTAGGTACACAAAGTCTGCATGTGGAACCAATTCTGTTTGCTGAGCATTTCAAACAATCGGATTCTTCGGTATATTGAACAGTACAGGTTTCACAATAATCACCACTCCAGTTATTACGACAGTTGCAATCACACACCTGACCTTCTTCGGATGAAACAGAATTGTGAGCGTGATCAGAACAATTAGCACTCGGTGAACACAATATGCAATCCGGGTAGTTAAATCTATTTAATGAACATCTATCACATTCACTACTAAATAATGATGAACATTCATCACACACATCACCACTCCATTGATCAGAACACGTACACAAACAAGATGTGTGCGTAAGATCTGAAGTTGTTAACGAAGCGTGTGTTGAACAATGAACATCTGATGAACATAAAACACAGTTCGGCCAATTAATAAAACCAATGTCACACTTCTCACAGTTATTACCAGCAAATCCAACATCGCACTGACACAAACATATACTGTGTTCATCATTACTACTAACACCTGATTGCTGTGCGTGACTATTACAATCAATTTCTGCTCTGCATTGCCTGCAGTCACTTGCTTCAGTAATATAACCGGTTGCACATCCACTACAATCATTAGTTATTTCAAATCTAGTTGGGCAAGTTGAGCAGTCGCTTTCTTCTGTCCATTCATTTTTGCAGCTACAAATACAACGATTCTCTGCCACATTTGAAGTCACACTAACAGCATTGCCACCACAATTATCAGCTACTGTGCAGACAACACAATTACCTTCTACGTCAACATATCCAATTGAGCAGATTGGAGTCTCACCTGAGCAGTCGTAGCCCAAAAGACAACTACCACACTTAACTCCAATATATGGATGTTTGCACTCACAAGAACAGCCATTTGACTCGACGATACTCGAAACAGAATGACCATTACAATAGGAGTCATCACAAGTCACATCGCAGTCAGGCCAGTTGAAGATGTGCGCCGCACACTCACTGCAACCAATGCCACCGTAATTCGAAGGACACGACTCACAACGAGCGCCAGTCCACGGGAATGAGCATCCGCTACACGTGCAGACCAATGGATTCTCAAACGAGTCCGTCCCAACAACACTCGCACGACTGTTGCAGTGCTGCACATTCGTACACAGCAAACAGTCCCCATTGGCCTTCACATATCCTTGAGCACATCCATCACAAACATCTCCCACTTCCCGGAACCGCACAGGACACTCTTCGCAGTCACTCGCCTCAACCCACCTTCCCGTGCAGCTGCAAGTACACCTCGTGCGGGCAGCATTCGACGTCACAGACGAACTGTGTCCGAAGCAATCATTCTCAACAGAGCAAGCCCTACACGAAGATCCCGCAACAACGTACCCCACAGCACACAGCTCGCAACGTGACCCCGCGTATCCTTCGTTGCAGGCACAATCACACTCAGTCTGTGCCCCATTTGCACTCGCCACTCCGCGGCTTCCGCAGTGAGCGTCCCCACGACACTCCTCACAAAGCTCGTTATATCCGCTCCCGAGGATGTGGTTGCTCGCACACTTCCCGCATCCTCCGTTCGTGTCACGGGCAAACGTCGCAGCACACTCTCCGCAAGCCAATCCCGTGTAACGGGTCTTGCATTCACAGTCACACTGCGTCTTCAGCCCATTCACTCCCCAAGATTTCGCATTCCCGTTGCAGTTCCCGGCATTCGTGCACATCCCACACGTCGGGTAGTCGTATCGCTCCGCCCCACACTCCCTGCAGTTCGCAGCAACGTCGAATTCACTCGGGCAGTTGTTGCAGCTCGTCCCCGTCCACTGGTGCACACACTTCGTGCAAGTGCAAGTCAACATGTTCATGTCCACCTCAATCACACCGTCTGACCTGCTGTTGCAGTGGTCCTCGCTCGTGCACTCGTCGCACACAGGGTACCCGACACGTCCTCCCGAACACGCGTCGCAGTCTGATCCCGCGAATCGTCCAGGGCACGTCCCACAGAACTCACCTGTCCACTGCGTCCCTGCCTTGCAAGTGCACAAGCACACGTTCCCGTCACTCGTCACAGAATCCGCGTGACCGTTGCAGTCCCCAGCCACCGTGCACTGTCGGCAACCTGGGTACTCCACCCTCCCCACAGCACAGCTCCTGCAGTCTGGATCCACGCTGTAGATCTTCGGACACGTCGAGCAGTCCAATCCTGTCCACTGGTGTCGGCAGTCGCAAGTGCATCCATCGATCCCTGCTGCGTGGTTCGAACAGTCATCTTCAACAGTGCAGCGAGTGCACGTCGGGTAGTCACGGTAGCCATAAGCACACGCATCGCAGTTTCGACTGCTGTCGAAGCGAGTCGGGCAGTAGTCACAAGTGTATCCCGTCCACTGCGCAACATCGCAGTTGCACACGCAGATTCGACTCGCGAACCCGACAGGTGTTTGGGTTTCCGCTGTCGACGCCCTTCCATTGCAAATAGCATTCGTGCACGGCTCGCATGTCGGATAGTTGTCTAGACTCGACGGCGCACATGTGTCACAGAGTTCAGTCTGCTCGTATCTCGAAGGACATCTGCCGCAGTGATCGCCAGTCCATCGATTGTCACAATTGCAAACACAATCCGTACCTGCCTCACTTGGTAATGAGTTTCCGTGGCCATTGCAATCGTCTGCCCTGGTGCAGAGGCGGCAAGAGTGAGTGGAAGGGTTTCCTGCGTAGTTATTTGGACTATCACATGTATCACAACTGGAACCACTGTAACCAGATTTACAAGAGCAAATACAAGGAGAGTTTCCACCTGCAGAAGAAACAGAATCCGCATTTCCACTGCAATGGCTACTGACAGAACACAATCCGCAATGTTCACCACTTGGTGCATAATTTAATGAGCAAGCTAAACAATCGGATTCAACAGAATAGCCTGGCGGACATGTCTCACAGAGGGCCCCTTCCCATTTATTTCTACAAGATAAACAAACACAAGAGGATTGATCATCTGATGGAGAAACAACAACAGCATTTCCATTACAATGATCTGCTGAAGTACAATGAATGCAGGTAGGAGTATAGTAACAAGTTGCAGCTTGTGAAGATGAAGATTGACTGTTGACTCTAATTGAATTCTTTGAGAAAGTACAATAAGAAGTTAAACTATTCCACAAACAACAACCAGCAGTACTTTGACCATTACACCAACTAACACACTCTGAAGAAGTACCCTTCAAAACAGGAGGAGTTAGTATGTTTGACGGGTTAACAGGAACTTCACATTTCTTATAACTCACAAGACTTGAACACGGAGAACCATCAAGCTGTTCTCTGAAATGTGTAGATGAGCAAAGCTGACAATTTGGTCCAGTCCAACCAGAGTCACAACTACAGACGCAATGCTTATGATCAATTGAAGATGCTACCGTTCGTGCGTGACCACCACAATGTGAATTAATATCACAAAGTACACAATTAGTACCTGCGTATCCATCTGAACACCGAGAGCATTCAGATTCTTGTGAATATTGAACAGGACAAGTTCTACAAGAAGTTGTTGGATTCCAATTATGTTGACAACTACAAACACATTCTGTTTGGTGAATGTTTGGAACAACTGAAAGTGCGTGTCCGTGGCAGTGATCTTCAACAGTACATCTAACACAGTTATCGAGAGCACCAACAGAAATATAATCATCTGCACATCTATCACAGTCAGTACCACCGTACTGTTCTGGACAGGTATCACATTTTGTTCCAGTCCAATAGTTGTGACAATTGCAAGCACACTCAAATTGAGTAGTGCGAAGAATGTCAACAGTACCGTGAGCACTGCAGTCAGTAGTTTGTAAACACATTCTTGAATTAGTCATGTACCGTTCGTTACTAATTGGGTTTATAAAGTGTTCTCCAACATATCCAGGAGCACATAAGTTACAGTTTGCACCAACATATTCTGCCGGGCAGGTTGAACACTGTGATCCTCTCCAATTGGTTGAGCAACTACAGCGACAGTTATTTGTAGAGAAATCAAAGTCAACTTGATAAGCATGATTACTACAATGATCTGATACTAAACATCCATTACAGACTGGGAAGTTAAATCTTCCTATGGCGCAAGCATCGCAGTTCAGACCTGAAAACCTTGATGGACAAGTTTCACACTGCAACCCACTCCACTTGTTAATACAACGTTGACACAAACAAGTTGAATGTGAGCCATCAGATGTCACATCATCTGGTAAAGCATTTCCACTACAATGAGAAGGAAGGCATCGAGTACAAGTTGGGTAGTCGATATGTCCTTCACGACACTGTTCGCAGTCTAATGTAGCATCGAATGACTGCGGACATGTTCCACACTGTGGACCTGTCCACTGATTTCTGCAAATACAACCACAAGTACCGTAGTGAGCTGTATAATCAATTCGTCCATTATTATTACAATCTGTTGGTGTGCAGGGTCTACATGTTGCTCCAGTGAATCCTCGTGCACATATACTACACGATTGATCTTCTCCAATGTGATAATTAGAAGGACAGATCTCACAAGCAATACCCGTCCAGGAATTACTACAGCTACAGTCACAGGTTAATTTGTTTATTGACGAACTTACTATTCCATGATAAGAACAATCTTCATTTGTACATCTCCTTGAGCAGCTTTCACCAACCCACAAGTCTGCACACGTCTTACAATCTGAAGAAGGGCTGTATTGAATTGGACATCTTCTGCAGTCAGATTCAGTCCATTTATTTCTGCAACTGCATTCACATGATACTTGTGCGGCATTAGAAGAGACAGATATCGCGTGACCTCTACAATCAGACTCCATTGTACAAAGTCTACAGTTAGGATAGTTAATATGATTTACAGCACATGAATCACAAGAAGAACCATGGTACTGCTGAGTACAGATAGAACAGTCAGAACCTGTCCAAGAGTTGCTACACTGACAGTCACATGTTGAGTGAGTAGCATCTGATGTTGTTGAATCGGAGTGTCCAGAACAATGTGTTGCTGTTGTACATTTCACACAATTTGGTAAAATGTATCCAACAGAACACACCTGACAACCAGAGTCTAAAGAGTAACCTTCTTTACATATATCACAAAAGGTTCCATCATAGTTTCCACTACACGAACAGATACACTTCTCACGGTCATCATCTGATGTTACGGAGTCAGCGTTGCCGTTGCAATCGTCAATAATGTTACACTTCATACAATTTGGATAATTAATGAACCCAACAGTGCAATCATTACAATTCATATCTTCTGTATTGTCATACTTCTCTGGACAGGTTTGACATTGAGATCCTGTCCATTGATGACTACAACTACAAACACACTCATTATTAACAACATTACTTGTGACTGATAATGCGTGTGTTGTAGCTGTACAGTGATTCTCAATCTTACATTCTTCACATGCAGGGTAGTTTATATATCCAACAGAACACTCATCGCATAGGGTTCCTTCGAAGTTTTCTAAGCAGTCACAGAGACAGATAGTTTTATCATTGTCTGTGTAGACATTAAGAGCATGACCTGAACAGTGAACGTTATTTAAACACTTTTCACACTCAGGGTACTGAACATGAAGTGTTGAACATGACTTGCAGTCTGTACCAAACTGACTTGGACAAGTCTCACAACGACTACCAGTCCATTGATGAGAACAAGAGCAAGTACATCCTGACTTGTCAGAGTTTGATGTGATCCCACCAGGAACAGCTCTTCTATTGCAGTGAATATCATTTGTACATTCTAAACAATCTGGGTAGTTATAATAACCTGGTGAACATTGATTACAATCACTCATGTATTTATTATTACAATACTGACACTGACTTCCATACCATTGATGTCTACAACTACAATCACATGAAGTATGAAGTTCATTGCTGGTTACGGATGTCGCATGTTCGCTACAATGAGAAGAGACAGAACACCTACCACATCCAGGTCCTGCAAAACCTGTTGCACACTGACCGCAGTCTTCAGTTCTATCGTATCCAGGTGGACATAAATTACAATTGTCACCGTACCAATTATTTCTACATTCACAAACACACTTATCTTGTTCAGTATTAGTCATAACGGGGTTAGGCGCATGTCCTGAACAGTCTATCGCCGCACGACATCTCTCTACGCAACCCGTTTCATAGTTTAAATAAGTATCAGCACACTTATTACAATTAATTCCCGCAAAATTAGATGGGCAAGTGTTACAACGTGATCCTGTCCATGCATTTGCGCAGGTGCAAACGCATGCGGTTTTGTCAGCGTTTGCGATCACTAAAGTTGCGTGGCTACTACAATAGTCACTTGTAGTACATAAATCACAAGTCGGGTAGTTTATTCTGTTGCCAGCACATTCTCTACAAGTTGATTGCTCATACTTTGTTGGGCAGATCTCGCAATGAGTACCAAGCCAAGGTTCTCTGCAAGTGCAATCACATCGCGAGAAGTCATTAGAAGGCATTGCAAGAGTCGCATGGCTGCTGCAATTACCAACCTTTGAACACTCCACACAATCAGGATAACTATAGTGTAATATTGCACAACTCGCACAATTACTTGAACTGTACCTGTCATCACAATCTCTGCAAGTATCACCACTCCATTGATCTTTACAACTACAAACACATTGAGTCTTATCACTGTTTGTAATAACTGAAGCAGCGTGATTGTTACAGTGAACTTGACTGGTACACCTTGTGCATGTTGGGTAATTAATATGTCCTGCAGCACATCTGTCACAGGCAGATCCTGCATAGTTAACCATACACGTGCATTTACATAATGTGTGTTCAAGGTCACTATTGACTTCAACAGCGTGGTTGTTGCAATCAGTTACTACAGAGCACTTTCTACAGTTGTCTCCCACGTGCATATTACTGCAGCCTTTACAGTCGTTTCCAATATCAAAACGATTATCACAAGTTGAGCAATGTGGTAGTTGCCAGTTATTACGGCAGCTGCAGACACAAGTATTCAACGCCACGTCTGACGTAACAGAATCAGCATTGCTACTACAATGAGTACTCATTGTACATGGAATACAATCTAAAATACCACCTGGTGTTCCCTCAATAAATCCAACACTACATTTCGGTATTGCTTCTGAACAGTCGTACGCTGGTGGGCATCTCTCGCACCTGTCTCCATTGTATGGATGTTTACAATCACATGAACAATCATTTTCAACAACAACTGAACTCTTTGAGTGACTATTGCAATAGGAGGCATCACAAGTCACATCGCAGTCAGGCCAGTTGAAGATACTTTCCGCACAAGTATTACAGCTAGGCCCTCCGTAATTCGTAGGACACGACTCACAACGAGCGCCAGTCCACGGGAATGAGCATCCGCTACACGTGCAGACCAACGGATTCTCAAACGAGTCCGTCCCAACAACACTCGCACGACTGTTGCAGTGCTGCACATTCGTACACAGCAAACAGTCCCCATTGGCCTTCACATATCCTTGAGCACATCCATCACAAACATCTCCCACTTCCCGGAACCGCACAGGACACTCTTCGCAGTCACTCGCCTCAACCCACCTTCCCGTGCAGCTGCAAGTACACCTCGTGCGGGCAGCATTCGACGTCACAGACGAACTGTGTCCGAAGCAATCATTCTCAACAGAGCAAGCCCTGCACGAAGATCCCGCAACAACGTACCCCACAGCACACAGCTCGCAGCGTGACCCCGCGTATCCTTCGTTGCAGGCACAATCACACTCAGTCTGTGCCCCGTTCGCACTCGCCACTCCGCGGCTACCGCAGTGAGCGTCCCCACGACACTCCTCACAAAGCTCGTTATATCCGCTCCCGAGGATGTGGTTGCTCGCACACTTCCCGCATCCTCCGTTCGTGTCACGGGCAAACGTCGCAGCACACTCTCCGCAAGCCAATCCCGTGTAACGGGTCTTGCATTCACAGTCACACTGCGTCTTCAGCCCATTCACTCCCCAAGATTTCGCATTCCCGTTGCAGTTCCCGGCATTCGTGCACATCCCACACGTCGGGTAGTCGTATCGCTCCGCCCCACACTCCCTGCAGTTCGCAGTAACGTCGAATTCACTCGGGCAGTTGTTGCAGCTCGTCCCCGTCCACTGGTGCATACACTTCGTGCAAGTGCAAGTCAACATGTTCATGTCCACCTCAATCACACCGTCTGACCTGCTGTTGCAGTGGTCCTCGCTCGTGCACTCGTCGCACACAGGGTACCCGACACGTCCTCCCGAACACGCGTCGCAGTCCGATCCCGCGAATCGTCCAGGGCACGTCCCACAGAACTCACCTGTCCACTGCGTCCCTGCCTTGCAAGTGCACAAGCACACGTTCCCGTCACTCGTCACAGAATCCGCGTGACCGTTGCAGTCCCCAGCCACCGTGCACTGTCGGCAACCTGGGTACTCCACCCTCCCCACAGCACAGCTCCTGCAGTCTGGATCCACGCTGTAGATCTCCGGACACGTCGAGCAGTCCAATCCCGTCCACTGGTGTCGGCAGTCGCAAGTGCATCCATCGATCCCTGCTGCGTGGTTCGAACAGTCATCTTCAACAGTGCAGCGAGTGCACGTCGGGTAGTCACGGTAGCCATAAGCACAAGCATCGCAGTTTCGACTGCTGTCGAAGCGAGTCGGGCAGTAGTCACAAGTGTATCCCGTCCACTGCGCAACATCGCAGTTGCACACGCAGATTCTACTCGCGAACCCGACAGGTGTTTGGGTTTCCGCTGTCGACGCCCTTCCATTGCAAATAGCATTCGTGCACGGCTCGCATGTCGGATAGTTGTCTAGACTCGACGGCGCACATGTGTCACAGAGTTCAGTCTGCTCGTACCTGCTGGGGCAATAACTACAGTCGTTGCCATCCCATCGATTATCACAATTACAAATACTATCAGTACCTTCTTCATTAGGCAAGGACCCTCCATGACTATTGCAGTCGCCATCTCGGGTACAGAGGCGACAGCCAACAGATGGGTCGAGAGCTCTACCAACGTAATTGTTTAATACATCGCAAGTATTACAACTACTACCGGTGAAGCCAACCTTACAGATACAGACACAAGGTGTGTCACCTCCAAGTGATGACACGGATATCGCATTTCCATTGCAGTGAAGATCAATGGAACAGAGTTCGCAATCACTACCAGCGTAGTTTGAAGAACAGGCGAAACAATCAGAAGCAGTGGTGTACCTAACGGGACAGTTTTGACATGAAGAACCAAACCAGTTGTTACGACACTGATGACAAACACAGGAATACTTATCATCTGATGATCCAACTGATAATGAATTCCCATTACAATGTTCTTCAGAAGTACACAACACACAAGACTTTAATTCACTTGAAACAGAAGTACGACACATTGATCCTTTAAAGTAATTATTACCTGACTCAAATAGATATCCTGGAGTACCTTCACGAGTTGGATAAAATCTACAATATTGATACTGCTCATGGTACTGACAACAACCTGCTTCACCATAAGACTCACAACAGTGATGACACTGAGATGATGTTATTGCGTCTGGACAGTTAATATAAAATGGATTTGGTCTACAAGAAACTCCATTACTGAAAGTATCGCAGTAAGAGAGGCGACTTGACTTCCTTGACGTTCCAATTTGTTTTGTTTTGAAATTTCTCGTTGTGGTTGAAGAACACAATTTTGGACCACTCACACGACCAGGTGACTCACCTATTTGAGTCTGTTGACCAACTTGTTTGTTTGCTTTCAGATAACACATTCCTGTTGTGTTGTAAGTCCAGAACTCACACTCTGAGTGGGCTTGACATATCTGTTGACAGTGGAGTGCAGTGAGTGACGGATGTTTTGATAATGTGTTATCAAACCCAACACCGTAGTACTCGCTACTCATGTCAAAGCAACTGCAAGGTCGACATTCTTGATGACTGTCAGCAACCTGTTCCTTTGCTGAGTCAACAGATACTCCAGAAACTTGAAGAGATAATATCAACTGACCACAAGTCTGTCCCTGAGGTCCAATTATTAAATTCCAAGTTGGTGCTTCTGGAGAGCATGAGTCAGGTAGACACGCACCACATTCATGAGAGTGTAGTGAAGCAGCTTGTTTACGAGCTTCATAATCAGATAAACCAGAAACAATACCAGAAGTAATTACATCACCACAAGTCTTTCTTGGTGATGAAAGAGGGATTTCAACTCCACTCACTAGAGAACAAGAATCAGCGCAGTCAACTCTAATTGAATGAACACTGAATGCTGAATCACCATTTTGATCAGCAGATCCAAAGTCCAATCGAATATGAGTGACGTCATGTTTGATAGAATCGAATGAATGAATTGTAAACCTCCCAAAGGCAAACTCTGATGCTGGATCCGTGTAAGTCGTGAACTGACCTTCACCAAACTTGTTATTGTTGGTGTCGTAGCTGCCAAACATTTTCTCACGTTGAGTAACAACTGTCCATGATAATCCTCCATTGGTTGAGATTGATATCTTTATTCCAGAATATCCAGTTGAAAATGATTCTTTATTAACTAATATCGATACACTAGAAACACTATAAGAACCATGCAGGCTCAGCTTAACAAAGAAACCAGTCGCTGTACTCTGTCTGAATCGCACTAGGCTTATCTTCCCGTTAAGCGCTGCGTTGATGTTACCTCTGATGCTTATTGCGTCAAGGTTGTGTTGTCCTTCGTTGTTTTTCATTACTCCAATAATACCTGTTATACTACAGTGACCAATAGAAGTAGGTTTATTCCATGATGTCACATGGTTAATTTCGATATTCTGAAAGCTGACGCTACCAGAATCCCCAGCCTTGAACACCATTTCAATATCAGTAGCACCAGCTATCTGCTTTGAGAAGATGTGTTTTGTTGGAACAGATGCGTCGAAACCTGCTGCAGGATCATCACCGTTGCTGTAGAATTGCTCATCACGTCTGTGGACCTGCTCGTAGAGACCTCCTCTGCTAACGCTAATAATAACTCCAGCATATCCTGGTAAGCTGCCATCATCGGATGTGCCGACGAGTACAGAAATACTTTCCACATCAGTGGCAGCTCCGAGGTGTAAATATAAAATTACGTTATCACCTTGTTGAGTAGATATGGTAAAAGCTGAATTAATATTCCCATTTAGTACTTGTGATGGGTCTGATGATGTCACAACAGTTCCATCAGAAAGCTTTACAACTCCAGTGATGAATGGCAACTCTGAGTGTCCACAACAGTCTGCGAAGGTACCATCATCGTCAGGGCAGCAGTTTCCAGTTTTGTCAGCCGATACACATCTTGGATGGGATGCGCACTGTTCATCACTTAAAGGTGCATCAGAGTAGCCATCATCACACTGTTCACATCTGTCTCCTGTCCATCCTGTTGAGCAAACACATAAACAAGATTCAGAAGTGTATCCAGTTGGTTCAACAGAAGATGCATGATTACTACAATGTTCTTTAATAGAACAAGGAGTACATCTCGGGTACTCAACGTATCCAGGTGCACACTCATCACAGTCCTGACCTCCATAATTATGTGGACAGGAAGCACAGTGAGGTAGCATCCACTGATGTTTACACTCACAGAAGCAGTTCGTTTGTTCGATGTCAATATTAACTCGTGTTGCGTGACTGTTACAGTAAGATAGATCACAAACAGAACAAGAAGGATAATTAATCCTACCAATAGCGCATTGTCTACAATTGCTACCAGCATACATCGATGGACAGCTATCACACAAATCGCCGACCCATTGATTTACGCAATTACATTTACAACTGTCTGCCGCTGCTGTTCGAACTACGTCAATGACGCCCTCATTCTTACAGTGACAGCGAGAGCACTCTGGGGTACGTACTCTCCCTGGTGCACATTGAGAACAGTCAGAAGTTTGCGAATATTTCGAATCACAAGTATCACATTGATTACCTCTCCAGTAATTCCTGCAGCTACAGATACAACGATCCGTACCGTCACTTGTAACAGACGTTGCGTGACTTGCACAGTTATCCACAATAGTGCACTCACCACAGGCTGGGTAGTCGTACCTCCCAAATTCGCATCTGCCGCAGTTTTGACCACCAAAGCGGTCAGCGCAAGTCTCACAATTATCACCAGTCCAGCTGTTTATACAACTATTACACACGCATCTATCTCTTGAAGGGGTGCTTGTGAAATCATTTGACCTCCAAAAGCAATCCCGCGAAGTACATTCTCTGCATTCATTACCGCCATCGATGTCCAGGTAGTAGCCCTCCGAGCAGATGCTGCAATCTCTGTTTGAGTCCCATCCAACTGGGCATCTCTGACAGCTTGTGCCTTCCCAACGATGTCTGCAAGTGCAGCCGCAGTTATTATTATTTGAAGATTGAATATTAACAACACCGTGATTTGTACAATCATTTGATGTGCACATCCTACAAGTCGGATGGTTTGTGAATCCGGAAGTACATTCAACACAATTTGGTAACTTGAAGTTCGCAGGACACTCGTCGCAGGCATCACCAATCCAATTACCTATGCAATTACAAAGACAACGAGACCTGTCTGTGAGAGAACCAATCACTCGTCCATTTCCATTGCAGTGGACGTTAGAACTGCATCTCACACACGACGGAGCAATTCCAACAAAGTCTGCCGAACATTTATTACAATCGCTGTCAGGATCAATGCCTCCTGAACATTGTTGACAATTGGTACCTGTCCAGTGGTTCCTACAACTGCAAACACAATTACGTTGATTATGATCAGTAGAAACAGATATCGCATTATTATTACAATCAGATACTGTACAGACTCTACAGTTTGGATAATTAATATGTAGCGGAGAACACTTTGAACAATCTCTGCTGGGATCATATATCTCAGGACAAGTACTACAGGTAGTGTCAGTCCATTGATGTCTACAAGTACAGTGACAGGTGTCATCAATGGCTCCAGATGACTCTGCTTTCCAGGCATTTCCAGAACAGTCAGTTGACACTTCACAAGATCGACAGGTATCAAAATCAACGTGATTGACACGACACTTGTCGCAGTCATTTCCGCTGTAGGGGTAGTCGCAGTTTTGACATCTCTTTCCACTCCACTTGTTGAGACATTCACAAACACACTCCGTGTGACCAGCGCTACTTGTAACTGAACTAGCATGCCCACTACAATGAGTATCAACTTCACACTTAACACATGATGGATAACTAATATAACCTTCAGAACATTCTCCACAATTGGCTGTCACTGAATAGATTTGATTACATTCTGAACATGTTGGTCCTGACCATTCATTCTGACAGCTACACTGACATGTTGTGTGACTACTATCTGACCAGGTTGTCATAGCGTGTCCAGAGCAGTGAGTGTTGGTAGTGCAAAGTTCACAGTTTGGGTATCCAATACAATTAACATCACATTTATCACAAAGTGTTCCAGTATATCCCTGACTGCACTCACACTGACATCCAGATCCAGGACGTGACCAGCTGTTGTCTGCATGTCCATTACAATGAACTTCTGTACTGCAAGGTTCACACAGTGGGTGGTTGAAGTTAGCAGCACAAGTATTACAACTCTCGCCCGTGTATTGAGGAGGGCAGAAATCGCAAGTAGAACCTTCCCAGTTTCCAATGCAGTCACAATAACATGAAATACCATCAGTACTTGTTGCAGTTACTGCATGTCCACTACAATGTGTTTGTACTCGACAAGGAACACAATTATTTTGGTAGTCGATGTGGTTGGCTGTGCATTCATCGCAATCAGGTCCTCCAAACTGGTACGGGCAGACAGAGCATCGAGGACCAGTCCATTTGTTCTTACAGCTGCAGACACAACCTGTGTGATCACTGTTTGATCTTACAGTTGTAGCGTGGTTACTGCAGTGATCTTCAACTGTACAGGCCCCACACTCTGGATAAATAAAATATCCCTCAGCACACTGTCCGCAATCAGCTGAAGCATCAAACTGACTAGGACATGAAAGACAAGAAGTTACTTCACTCCATTGATCTCTGCAACTACACAAACATCCATCTTGGTTAGAATTACTTTGAACTGAATTCGCATGGCCGTGACAGTGAATACCAACATCACAAAGAATACAGTCCGGGTAGTTAATTCGACCTACTTTACATCTTTTACATCCCTGACTCTCATCATAAATATCAGGGCAGGTACCACATGAGGGTCCAGTCCATTGATGAGAACAAATACAATCACATGACTGACCATCAGTTGCTGTTACAGTAGTAGCATGGTTACTGCAATGATCAGACACAGTACACAGAAGACAGGTTGGGAATTGAATGTGATTTGAAGCACATTCCTGACAGTCTCTTGAGAGATCATACTTTGGAGGACAGTAATCACAGTTAGTACCTTCCCATGGAAGATCACAACTACAAATACAATTCTTATGTTCGCTATCTGATACAACTTCTGAAGCTCTTCCACTACAGTCATCTGTTACTGTGCATTCAATGCAGTCACTTCCAATGTAACCATCAGAACATCCATCACATGTTGTTTGTTCATAATTATTAGGACACGCTGCACAACTGTTACCTTTCCATTGATTAGAACAACTACATTCACAACCATCTTTATTTATATTAGAAATAACTACATCAGCGTGATTACTACAATGTTCATTTATTGTACACTTTATACACGATGGGTAGTTTATGTAACCAACGTCACACCTGTCACACGTTTGTCCAGTGTAGCCGATCTTACAGCCAGGTTCTGGAGGATCTTTGTTAGATAGTTGTCCATTACATAAAGGTTGTTGAGTGAATGTAATCTCATCACTCTGTCGAGTACATATGTAGCTGTCGTATTCTAAAGAAGGGAATCCAATTACATTATCTGATGGTAGTTTTGATAAAAAGAAACATCTGTGACGATTATCATTCGAATCGGAGAGTTGGAAAGTCGTACCAACACATCCATGTATTACTTCACACATTAACTTACAATGACTAGCACTGGCTACAACTTGACTTGGAGATTCACCAAACATACTAACAGCTGTTGGGTTCATCGATTGAAGTAATGACGTAGAAGAGTACGATGTCCAACTACTGCAGATGCTGGGTTTTGGTTTTTCACATATCTGTGATACATGTGCACTGCTGCCGATACCAACTGTAATACCGTCGACTGAATTTGGTCTGACCAGAACAGAACTTATGAAGTAACAGATTTGATATTCTCGATGACTCGCATCTATCTTCCTCCACGTGAACCCAACGCAGTCGGACATTTCTTCACATTTCTCCAGACAGGACCGCATGCCAACCTTCTCTGGATGGAAGACGTAGCTACTTGCTATTGTGTGACTCGTGGCAGTTTGGCGCAGGTCTACGTTGTCAAATATTCTCCATGAGCACTTTATGTCATCCACACTAGTAGTGGAGCATCCGCAAGTCGCCGGGCGTTCCGTGTTGGGTTCGATGGTACAATCTCCAGTGCAATCACTTTCATCAACAAATTTTAAGCTACACATACTTGGGTTTCGACAGGTTAAACTGTTTTCTTCACATGTTGGAAGTGACGATGGAGGACCCATGCAAACGCATTCTTCTTGATCGGCATCAGGTCTGACAGATGACGCATGTCCATTACACATTGCAGTACTACACTTCGTACAGACATTATTATTACCACTCGATGTCTTTATGAAATCAATCTTACAAGTTTGGCAGTCGGAAGACTGTTCAACTCCAAATGGACACAACGAACACGACTCACCATGCCAGTAATTTCTACAACTACACACACATTCATTCAACCCTACGTCACTCGTTACTGAATCAGCTCTGTTGTTGCAATGGTCTTGAACATTGCATTCGATACAATTAATATTACCGTTGGTACCAATATCAATAAATCCAATTGAACAGATTGGTGATACACCAGAGCAGTCATATTCAACAAAGCATAACTCACATTGATTACCAGAGTACGGATGTTTACAATCACAAGAACAACCATTGTCAATAACAGTACTTGCTGTTGAGTGACCACTACAATAGGAGTCATCACAAGTCACATCGCAGTCAGGCCAGTTGAAGATGTGCGCCGCACACTCACTGCAACCAATGCCACCGTAATTCGAAGGACACGACTCACAACGAGCGCCAGTCCACGGGAACGAGCATCCGCTACACGTGCAGACCAACGGATTCTCAAACGAGTCCGTCCCAACAACACTCGCACGACTGTTGCAGTGCTGCACATTCGTACACAGCAAACAGTCCCCATTGGCCTTCACATATCCTTGAGCACATCCATCACAAACATCTCCCACTTCCCGGAACCGCACAGGACACTCTTCGCAGTCACTCGCCTCAACCCACCTTCCCGTGCAGCTGCAAGTACACCTCGTGCGGGCAGCATTCGACGTCACAGACGAACTGTGTCCGAAGCAATCATTCTCAACAGAGCAAGCCCTGCACGAAGATCCCGCAACAACGTACCCCACAGCACACAGCTCGCAGCGTGACCCCGCGTATCCTTCGTTGCAGGCACAATCACACTCAGTCTGTGCCCCGTTCGCACTCGCCACTCCGCGGCTACCGCAGTGAGCGTCCCCACGACACTCCTCAC
Organism: Flectonema sp. DT1601; assembly: GCA_964019425.1. Classification (NCBI taxonomy): domain Eukaryota; phylum Euglenozoa; class Diplonemea; order Diplonemida; family Diplonemidae; genus Flectonema; species Flectonema sp. DT1601. The sequence goes on from OZ025797.1 coordinate 856,209, forward strand.
AAAGCTCGTTATATCCGCTCCCGAGGATGTGGTTGCTCGCACACTTCCCGCATCCTCCGTTCGTGTCACGGGCAAACGTCGCAGCACACTCTCCGCAAGCCAATCCCGTGTAACGGGTCTTGCATTCACAGTCACACTGCGTCTTCAGCCCATTCACTCCCCAAGATTTCGCATTCCCGTTGCAGTTCCCGGCATTCGTGCACATCCCACACGTCGGGTAGTCGTATCGCTCCGCCCCACACTCCCTGCAGTTCGCAGCAACGTCGAATTCACTCGGGCAGTTGTTGCAGCTCGTCCCCGTCCACTGGTGCACACACTTCGTGCAAGTGCAAGTCAACATGTTCATGTCCACCTCAATCACACCGTCTGACCTGCTGTTGCAGTGGTCCTCGCTCGTGCACTCGTCGCACACAGGGTATCCGACACGTCCTCCCGAACACGCGTCGCAGTCTGATCCCGCAAATCGTCCAGGGCACGTCCCACAGAACTCACCCGTCCACTGCGTCCCTGCCTTGCAAGTACACAAGCACACGTTCCCGTCACTCGTCACAGAATCCGCGTGACCGTTACAGTCCCCAGCCACCGTGCACTGTCGGCAACCTGGGTACTCCACCCTTCCCACAGCACAGCTCCTGCAGTCTGGATCCACGCTGTAGATCTCCGGACACGTCGAGCAGTCCAATCCTGTCCACTGGTGTCGGCAGTCGCAAGTGCATCCATCGATCCCTGCTGCGTGGTTCGAACAGTCATCTTCAACAGTGCAGCGAGTGCACGTCGGGTAGTCACGGTAGCCATAAGCACACGCATCACAGTTTCGACTGCTGTCGAAGCGAGTCGGGCAGTAGTCACAAGTGTATCCCGTCCACTGCGCAACATCGCAGTTGCACACGCAGATTCGACTCGCGAACCCGACAGGTGTTTGGGTTTCCGCTGTCGACGCCCTTCCATTGCAAATAGCATTCGTGCACGGCTCGCATGTCGGATAGTTGTCTAGACTCGACGGCGCACATGTGTCACAGAATTCAGTCTGCTCGTATCTCGAAGGACATCTGCCGCAGTGATCGCCAGTCCATCGATTGTCACAATTGCAAACACAATCCGTACCTGCCTCACTTGGTAATGAGTTTCCGTGGCCATTGCAATCGTCTGCCCTGGTGCAGAGGCGGCATTCTCGGCGATGAAGTGCAACACCAGCATATCCGATAGAGGAATGACAGGTATCACAATTAGTTCCAAAGTATCCGACTAAACATCTACACAAACAGGTTCTTCTATTAGCTGATGACGATACAAAACCAGCGTTACCATTACAATGCAGATCGTTGGTGCATTCGTCGCACGAGTCACCGTAGCGGCCTTCGGCGCAGGTGTTGCAATCATTGCCTCCGTAAATGAGAGGACAAGATTCACAATTAGGTCCTGACCATTTATTACGACAGGTACACTCACAAGATGTTTGATCATTGTTTGGTGACACAGAAGTAGCATGATTAGAACAGTGTGTTGAAACATCACAAGTAGAACACACAAATTGAGAACGAGATGAACAATCACAAGCAGTAGGAGATAAACAAACAGATACCGATGATATCGAAGGGATTGTGTTTTGACAACTACCAGAGTATAGTCGACATGTTTGATCACGATGAGTAAAGATATCAGCAGAACTTTGGATAGCTGTTCTGTAGCAATCACTAACAGTTGCTTGTTCAACCAGTTGAAGAAATACACAATCCTGACCAGCTTGAATTGCAACACCACTTGTCCTTGAACAAACAGTATCTAATGAGATTGAAGTATCAGAGCATTGATTACAATAACTTCCAGTCCATCTGTTGTTACAGTTACAGATACATTCATTTCTATTAAAGTTACTGGTGACAGTTATCGCGTGACTATTACAATGAATTCTATTAGTACAGAGAATACACTTTTTATCATCATCATCTGTAATGTATCCCTCAGAACACTCATCGCAATCTGTTCCAGTCGATCCTTCTGGACACACTCCACAACGAGGACCAGTCCAGAAGTTTCGACAAGTACAATCACATAATGTTTTCTCGTTATTAGTTGTAACAGACTCAGCGTGATTATTGCAATGAACTTGACTAGTGCACTGCTCACAAGTTGGGTAGTTCTTATACCCAATTGAACATGTGTTACACTCATCTCCATTATATTGATCTGGACAGGTTTCACATGTACTTCCTATCCATTGATTAGCACATGTACAAACACAAGTACCTTTCGCAGAGTCTGATGTTACTGAAATTGAATGTCCTCTGCAATGAACGCTATCTTGACATTGATAACAAGAAGGATAATTAATACATCCGACAGTACATTCATCACAGTTATTACCCGAGTACGGTAGACTACAACTGTCGCAAGTCGGTCCTGTCCACTGATCATCGCAACTACATTGGGGACAAGTTGTAGGAGATGCACCAATCAACGATCCATGAGATGAACAATGAGTAATTGGACAAACACAATCAGATCCAATGAATCCTTCTCGACATTTATCACAATCAAGACCATCATAGTTTGGAGGACAAACAGAACAATCAGAACCAGTCCAATAATTAGAACATCGACACTCACAAGTTACTTTATTACTAGTCACTGCTATTGCGTGATTAGAACAGTCTTCAGCTATTCGGCATCTGATGCACTTTTGTGGACCCAAAACAGAGCGATAGTTGACAGCACATTCGTTACAGTCGGCTCCTGAAAAGATTCCTCGGCACTGATTACAATCAGATCCAGTCCAATTATTTCTACAATCACAAACACAACGTTGGTTATTTTGATGAGGAGTAACTGAGATCGCATGATTACTACAATGAGATGATATATCACATCGAATACAGTTGGGATACTTAATATGTCCTTCAGCACAACTATCACATAATTGATCTTCATAGTTTGAAGGACAGACAGAACAATCACTTCCAGTCCATTCTGATTTACATTCACACTGACAGCTTCTTCTTCCTTCATCTGTTACTCGCCTTGCATTACCACTACAGTGAACAGTGTTTTCACACTTTGTACAAGATGGATAATTTATATACCCAGCAGCACATTCATTACAACCTGACTCCTCAGAATATTGTTGAGGACAACTAGCACACTGTGTTCCTGTCCAAGAATCTTTACAACTACAAACACATCTCTTTAAGTTAAAGTTTGATGTAACAGCTGTGGCGTGACCAGAACAATGAACCCACTCGTCACACTGTTCACAGTCAGGGTAATTAATATAACCTACACTACATTCACCACAGTTTAATAGTGAGTCAAAGTTGTGTGGACAGACACTACAAGAAGGACCTGTCCATTTATTAACACAAGTACAATGACAACCAGTCCTGTGTGTATTATGTGTAACAATTGAAGCATGACTAGAACAGTGTTCCTCATTAGTACAAAGTGGACATCCGTTTAAGTAATCATAGTGACCGTCAGAACAGACGTTGCAGCTAGAACCTGAGAATTCAGATGGGCAGATTTCACAATTATCACCCTGCCACTGATGTGAACACTCACAGATACAATTATTCTTCCCACTGTCAGTCACCACAGTAACTGCTCTTCCACTGCAATGATTGTTGCTGGTGCATTCAGTACATGTTGGGTAGTTAATATAACCAACTGAACAACTGTTGCAATCACCAGCATATTTAATGTCACAATTCTCACACTGAGATCCATAATATTGATGTCTACAATCACAAATACATTCACTTCTATCATTTATTGATTGAATATCAACTCCCAGGATTGCATTATTACTACAGTGAGTAGAGGATTCACACTTCACACATTCATTAGATGAAGAAGTGATGTATTTATTATCACAAAGGTCACAAGTAGCTCCAGTGTAGCCAGGTTTACAACTGCAGTCGCACGTTTGGAAATTTATAGAATTCGTAACTTGCAGAGCGTTTCCATTACAGTGAGTTGTGATGTCACATCTTTCACATAAATATGAATCTACTATGTGGATGTAGTTCGTAGCACACTCACGGCAATCAGAAGCGATGCCGTACATTGAATTACAAGTTTCACAATTATCACCAGTCCAGTAGTTTCTACAAGAGCACTCACATGTTGCTCTGGTTGAATCTGCTCCTACAGAGTTCGCGTGATTACTACAGTCTGTTTGAATAGAACATTGATAAGAACAATCAGGGTATCCAATATGCATTGGACCACACTTCTCGCAGTCTACTCCACCGAAATTTGTGGGACAATGTCCGCATGAGCGTCCTTTCCATCCATTGCGACAGGTGCAATCACATTCTGAATTTTGCATATTCGCAATTACTTGATCAGCGTGACCACTACAATGATCATCTGTGGTACATTCATTACAAATCGGTGGGTTTATTGCTAAGTCTGAACATCCCAGACAGTCATTTGTGACATCGAAATTATCGGAACAAACATCACAGACGTCACCATGCCAATGATTTCTACAATCACATAAACAGAGAGTATGATGGTCATTACTCGTTACAACATTAGCATTAGATGAACAGTGATCTACATTTGTACAGCGTTCACAGTTAGGATAGTTTATGTATCCTAAAGCACATGTGTTACAGTCAGAACCACTGTAGCGGATGTCACAAAGCTCGCAGTTAGTTCCATGCCATTGGTGTCTGCAGGTACAAATGCAACTACTGTGTGAAGCACTGCTTGTAACCGAATGAGCGTGTCCACGACAGTGTCTTGTCATGTCACAAGTTTCACAAGTTGATGAAAAACAGCCTTCAGAGCACTCAGTGCAGTCAGAAGAGATATCAAAGTTTGATGGACAAGTACAAGAAGGCTGAGAGTACCGATTACGACATTCACAAATACATTTATCTCTTGATGACGTTGATGACGTAGATATTCCATTTCCGTTACAATGATCAACTCCATTACACTTCGTACAACTCGGAGGTGATCCAATATAACCATCAGCACACTTATTACAATTAGAAGAACTGTCATACTTTACATCACATGTTTGACAATTATCTCCAGACCAATAATTATTACACGAACAGGTACACACTTCACCATCACTACTGGTACTCGCTGTAGCATGTCCAGAACAGTGAGTGTCAATATTACATTGTGAGCATAATGGATAGTTAATATAACCTATTGCGCATTGTTCACATTCAACTCCAGTAAAAGCAGCCTTACATTGACATGTACACGTCTGTTTGTTCGGAGCAGAGTTTGTTGATAGAGCGTTTCCGTTACAATCAGTGAGAATGTTACAACTTCTACAAGTTGGATAATTAATTCTATCTGTTGAACATGAATCACAATTTGATCCGTCGTATTTATGAGGACATAATTCACACTTTGAACCAATCCATTGATTATCACAAGTACAAACACAATTACTGTTTGAGAAATCACTTGTTACATCAGTACTATGACCAGAACAATCATTATCATGACTACATTTAATACAATCAGGGAATGATATATATCCAGAAGCACATTGTGATACTGGACCTGATCCAGAGCAATCAAATTGAGGAAGGCAAAGTAAACAGTCGGGAGGGAGGTATCCGTAGTGACAATCGCACAGACAGTTTCGTTGTAAGACATCTGTCAAAACTGTTTCAGCCCTGCTGTTGCAATCACCTTCATTAGTACATAAAGTACAGTCTGGATAATTGATACGAAGATCTGAACACCTTGCACAGTCTCTTCCACCATCGTATTCTTCAGGACAAGTAGAGCAGTCTGACTGATCCCACTGACTTCTACAATTACAACCACAAGAATCAGTTTCTCTATTTACAAAAACTACTCCATTAGAACTACAATGAGAATCTGATAAACATAAAACACTACAGTCTGGGTAGTGTACATATCCACTAGCACATTTATCACAGATGTCAACTTCATTATTTTCAAGAGAGACTTCCCTTAAGAAGTTATCAGGACAGATATTACAAGAGGTTCCAATAAAGTTACCGGTACAAAAACAAACACATTCCGTGTTGTCATGATTTGATGTGACGAATGTTGCTTGTCCGTTGCAGTCTTTTTCAATCGTACATTCAATACAGGTTTGTGATACTGGTCCACATGATTGGTGAGTGGCCATTACAACAAAAGGTGTAAAACTGATTGGTGGTCCAAGAAAGAAAGATGGAAAGATAGGAGAGGCAGATTGCCATATGTAACCTGGGAAGCATTCTTCACAAGAAGATCCCGTATACCCAGTACGACAAGTACAAAGACACTCCGTGTTATCAGGTGATGATGTTACTGCTGAAGCTCTACCAGAACAATGAACAGCAGAATTACAAACATTACAAAAAGGATAATTTATATATCCTGACTTGCATACGTCACACGATCCAGTTAATGAAATATCATATTTATTATCACATCTCTCACACTTTGATCCACTCCAAGAATCTAAACAGCTGCAGCGACACTTCGTTGGTTTTCCAATTTCATAGTTTGAGCAGTGCGGTTGTTTCTTTGCTAAAGTACAGCTACTTCCAGTACCACCACACACCACATACTCACCAGTAGCTACAATGATGTATCTAGCATAGCAAGGATAGAATAACCCACTGTAGTCTGGTGTTACATTACCTGAAGGTGTAAATCTCAGAGAATGTGGAGTACAGGATGTCGGTCCTGGTAATACTAAACTAATTAAACAATCATCAGTAATAACTCTTGAAGCATGACCACTACAATGAGTATCAATATCACACTCTGTACATGTTGGATAGTTTATCCTGTTACTTGCACAAGCAGCACAGCTATTTTGATTAAACTTTTCATTGCACAGATGGCAGTGTTGTCCGTTCCATTTATACTCACACTGCGTGCAGGTACACTCTGTAGCGCCTGCAACAATAGAAGTCGGTACATTTACAGCTCTGCCATTACAGTGATCTTCACTAGTACAATGTTCACATCGTGGGTAGTCTATTCTGTTTAATGAACACTCGTTGCAGTTTGACCCTCCGAATCTCGCTGGGCAGACATCACAAAAGTCACCTGACCATTGTGTACCAGCCTTACAAATGCAAGTGCAGGTTACACCGTTACTTGAAACGTGGTCTGCGTTGTTATTGCAATCAGAGTCAGTACACATTCTACAAGTTGGATATTGAACGTAACCAACATTACAAGATGAGCAATCAGCAGAAGCAAGAAATTGAGAAGGACAGCTATCACAAGTAGCACCTGTCCACTTACTTCTACAGTCACAATCACAACGTAACCTATCAACAGATGATGTTACTAACATACTGTGAGAGTTACAGTGTGTTGTGTCTGTACATCTCTCACAATCTGGTCCGTAATAACCAGCAGCACAAGTATCACATTCAGGGGAACGCCAATTATCAGGACACTGACCACAGTTTAGACCAGTCCAGTGATTAGCACACTCACACACACATAATATATTATTATCATTACTCGTAACAGAGATAGCATGTCCATTACAGTGAGTATCAACAATACATTCTGTACAGCTAACAAGTGGTATCGAATTGTAATTAATGAATCCGACTGTACATTTATTACAATTATCACCAGTGAATGGAGACTCACATGTTTCACAACGATCACCTGACCATCCATTAGAACAAGTGCAAAGACACTCTTGTCTGTGAGGCTCACTTGACACTACTGCAGAAGCATGTCCACTACAGTGAGAAGTGATTGAGCAAAGAGAACAGGTTGGCCATGAAACATAATTTTGACTACAACGCTGACATGAAGAACCCATAAATCCTACCTGACAAGAACAGGAACACGTTGACTTGTCTGAAGATGATGTTACTGTGATTGCTTTACCATTACAATTATCATAAGAAGTACATTGTGAACACTCTGGGTATCTTATATATCCGACTGCACAACTTCCACAGTCAGCTGATCTACTAAAACGTGAAGGGCATCTGTGACAGTCAGTTCCTGTCCATTGGTTCTTACAGTCACAAACACATTGTAATTGATTAGCACTTGGTCTTACAGTAGTAGCGTGGTTAGAACAGTGCTCTGATAAGCTACACCTCTCACAAGAAGAACTTTCTTTTACAAACCCAGAGGCGCATTGGTTGCAAGTTTCTCCACTCCAACCTACTTCACAGGAGCACGAACAATGAAGTTCCGCACCATCACTGACACACGTGTGAGCGTTTCCACTGCAGTGGGTTTGAATATGACAAGGAGTACAGGTTGGGTAATTTATTCTATTTTGACTACATCGATCACATGTTTGTTGATCGTACTGCTCACTACAAATATCACAAGTATCACCTTCCCATTGATCACTACAACTACAGACACATTCATCTTGATTCACATTAGGGATAACACTTTCTGCATTACCAGAGCAATGCCTGCCGACTGTACATTCTGTGCAGGTTGGATAGTTAATTCTTGTTGAAGTACATTCATCACATGTTCCAATGAAGAGATTGTTATTACAGTTCTGACAGTTGTCACCTGTCCAGCTGTCAGCGCAGGTACAAAGACAACGCTCTTTATCAGATGTAACTTCAGTAGCATGACTAGAACAGTGATCAGATAAAGTGCATAGTTCACAATAAGGATAAGTATGATATCCCACAGAACATTTATTACAATCACTGCCTGAGTAGTTTGGTGGACATGTCTGACACTGATCACCAGTCCAATTGTGTCTGCAGCTACAGTCACACTTCGACTTATCAGTCGATGAAGTGACTGAAGTAGCATGGTGATTACAGTGACTTAATAAACATTCTCCACAAGAAGGAGGATCACCAAAATATCCAACAGCACATTCATTACAATCACTACCTGCATATTGAACTGGACAGGTAGCACAAGTCGCACCACTCCATTGTTCGCTGCAGGTGCAAACGCAGTTTTCATGTTGTGAATCCGCCACAACAGAATCTGAATGACCAGAACAATGTTGAATACTATTACAAGTTACAATACACCCTTCTGTGTATTTTATTCTATCTCCAGAACATTTGTTGCATGTCGATCCAGAAAACTGTTCCGGACATACGCTGCAGTCAGTTTCCGTCCACTGGTTGTTGCAAATGCAACTGCACGAAGAGAGTGAAGCAGCGACATTTATGTGACCGTTGTTGTTGCAGTCAGAGTTTCTACAACGCCAACATGTTGGATAATCGATGTAGCCAGGAGCACATTCAGAACATTCTTGAGAGGAGTCGTATCTTCTTGGACATCTCGAGCAGTCAGATCCACGCCATTGATTATCGCAGTCACATTTACATCTACTTCTTTGAGGATTAGAGAAAGCTCTTCCATGACTGTTACAGTCTCCTGATGAAACACATTGTCTACATTCTGGGTAATTAATACTCCCATCAGAACACTTTCCACAATTTTGTTCCTCATCATATTTTTCATCACATAAAGAACAGTCAGTACCATGCCACTGGTTTAAACAAGTACATACACACATTGTGTTTCCGGTGTTCGATGTTGAAGATTCTGCATTTCCTGAGCAGTGTTCCGTTGTGCTGCATTGTATGCAGTCAGGGTAGTTAATATATCCAGTTGAGCATTTATCACATTGGCCTGTAGTGGTTGAAATTACGAAATTCTCCGGGCAAATTCCACAATCATCTCCCGACCATGAAAACAAACATTCTCCACAAACACATTCACTGTGAGTGTCATCCGTTGATACGGATTCAGCGTGATTTGAACAATCATCAGCAACAGTGCACTGCCTTGGATTGCTGTGGCAATTGATATACCCCACTGCACATAATGTGCAGTCAGAATCTCTTTTAAATTGAATAGGACAGGTCTGACAATTAGAACCAGTCCATTCATTATTACAATCACATAAACAGGCCGTGTTTCTATCATTTGATGTAACCCTGACGGAGCGACTGTTACAGTCAACTGAGTCAGAACATTGTCTACAAGTTGGATAATTAATAAAACCGATTGCACACTTATTACAGTCGGGGTATCTTGAGTACTTACTATCACAAGAATCACATAACCCAGACGTAGAGTGAAACCATTGGTTTCGACATCTACAAGTACAAGAAGTTCTTAATGGATTACTTGAGATACTACCAGCAACAGCATGTGGGCAATCTGTTAATGAACACACACGGCAATTAGGATATCCAACATAACCTAATGCACACATGTTACAATTATCACCAACGTATCCAGGAATACAATCACATAGACATTTACTATTATCATGATTAGTGTAACTTCTAATACTATTTCCTGAACAATGTTGATCAACATCACACAACACACAGTTAGGTTTCACGTAATCAGTTGCACAGTGAGTACATCCTGTTGTTGAATCAAACTTTACTGGACATTCAGAACAGTCAAGTCCGTAGAAGTTGGCTCTACAGCTACAAACACATTTAACTCTGTTGGTATCTGATGACACTGCGACAGCGTTAATAAAACCTGTACAAGAATTCTCAACAGTACACTGATGACAGTTTGGAGGTATTCCAATGTGAACAGCAGCGCAGGTATCACAATCCCCACCTCCATATTGAGGAGGGCAGGTTGAGCATTTCGGTCCAGAGAATTGGTTACGACAAGTACAAACACAACTGCTGTGAGCTGCATTGGAAGTAACAGTTGTCGCGTGAGAGTTACAATGATCATCAACATTACATTCACCACATTGAGGAAATGATCCAATAAAACCTGTTGAACACTCTCCACAATCCGCAGACTCGTCAAATCGATTAGGACAAGTTGAACAGATGACACCATTCCACTGATTCCGACAGTCACAAACACACTCCGTACGATTTTCATTACTCGTAACAGAATCCGCATTCCCTGAGCAGTGAGTACTCACACTGCACTGAACACATTCTGGAAAGCCAATTCTCCCCCTGCTACACTCACCACAATCATTTGTGTACTTCTCGTCACATGTGTCGCAGGTAGGTCCTTTCCATTTATTTCTACAGGTACACAAACAGGTTGTTTGTTCTTGATCTGATGATACAGAGATAGCACCAACACCACCATGAGTAGATAATAAACATTCAATGCAATCTGTTCCAACGTGATTAGGTGAACACTTACTGCAACCGCCGTCTGAATTCAGTTCCGCTGCTATGAAATTGTCGGAACAAGTTGCGCAATCTAATCCACTCCAATTATTTATGCAATCACAAGTACACTCTGTATGTTGGTAATTTGATGTTGAGTAAGACGCATGTCCATTGCAGTGAATACTGACGTCACAAACTTCATTGCAGTCGTCGCCTATGCGACCGTCAGCACAAATGTCACAATTTCCGACTGTTTGTGAATATCTGTCGGGGCAGACTTCACAGGTGTCTCCGATCCAATTTCCTTCACAAGTGCAAATACATTTCTCAAGATTGGAATCACTCATAACAGAAATAGTACTAACACCACAATGAACAGTGATGTCACATTGTACACATTGAGGGTAGTTGATATGTCCTTCTGAACAACTACCACAATTATCACCACTAAAGTTATCTTTACAACGACAAGCACATGTCTCATCATAATTAGTAGAATCCGGATATGCTGAAGGTAGTACTTTGTATCTTTGAATACCATCAGTAAATAATTGAGTTCTAACCGACACACATGATGAGTGTAAATTACATCTCATATACGACCCAGTTAGTTGTAATGAAATAGCAATGCAATCATCAAGTTCGACACACCTTCTATTACAAGATGAAGTGTGAGAGATTAATGAATTAGTTTGAATGGTGAGAGTCTCCAGAAGTCCAACTTCGGGAACGCACTTCCAACCGGAGACGCTGCGTTCTAAGAATTTCGAAATTTTTGTATTTGAATTGCAGTGTGATTCTGATGTGCACAATTCGCAGGTTGGAGCAACACCAGCATAACCTGCGCTACTATAACAACTTGAACAGCTACAAGGTTTGTATTGTGATGGACATGTTTCACAATTATCACCATTCCAAAACCCACTACAAGAACATAAACATTGAGTTTGATCAACGTTTGTTGATACAGAAGCAGCGTTGTTGTTACAGTGTTCTGATTTCGTACATCTTGTACAAGTTGGGTAATTTATATAACCGTCTTTACACTTATTACACGAAGATCCAGAATATGGATGAGGACAGTTGTCACATTGCGTACCAATAAACTGGTTATCACAGTCACACTTACAATAACGTTGTGTGTTGTCAGAGTAAGCTGTTCCACGGCCATTGCAGAAATCATCAAGGCATCGTTGGCAGTGGGGGTATTGGATTAGATTTGGAGCACACTTGTTGCAGTCAGAACCAGCGTATTGTACAGGACATGAATCACAGTTAGATCCTGTCCATTGATTCCTACATTGACAGATACAGTTACTGTTATCTGAATTTGAAGTGCAGGATATTGCTCTGCCTAAACAGTGTTGATCAGTATTACATTGAGTACAACTTGGATATCCTATTCTACCGACAGTACACTTCTTACAACTAGTTGATATTTCATATAAAGAAGTATCACATTCATTACAAGACAATCCTTTCCATTGATCTTTACAAGTACATGAACAGGATAGTTGTAATTCATCAGGTTCTGTAGCTGTCGCGTGATTTGAACAATCAGATTGAATATTACAACGTCTACAGTTAGGCCATCCGACATACGAGGGAGAACAGCTATCACAGTTTGCTCCAATAAATCCAATCTTACAAGAACAGTCACACTCATCTTGTTGAGGGTTTGCAGACACTCTATCAGCGCGATTATTACAATCGATTACATTGCTGCATGTTCTACAGACAGGGTAATTAATCGCATTCCCACTGCAGCGGTTGCAGTTCGCTCCTTCAAATCTTGGCGGACAGATTTCACAATCAGCACCCAGCCATCCGTTAATACATCCGACACATTCACATTCCGTTACCTTATTAGTGGATCCGGGGTTGTTACAGATCTTGGCTCCAGTTGGACAGTTTCCCGCGAATGCTTTGCAAGTGTTGTCTATACAAAGAATTGGTTTGTTTTTAGGACAGCGGAGGATACCTCCTTTAGAAGTACAGCAATCATCACCATGAATTGCAGTGTTGCAGAATGAGTTGTCTTCACATCTGTTAATGTTAATTTCATTTGTGTGATAAACCCATTGGCAGTCAGGGTTCTCAGTGTGATATCCTCTGACTCTGAGAGCGCGATCATTACAATTTAAAGAATTACTACAAGGGATACAATCTGGGTAGCTACGATATCCTGGTGAGCATTCTCCGCAATCAGAATCTGAAGCGTGTTTTGGTAAGCACATTCCACACCGTGTACCATACCAACTATTCTTACAGTCACAAACACATTCATTATCAACACCCGTTACTGTATTAGCATTACCGTTACAGTGTTCACTAATAGTACATAGCTCACAGGCTGGGTAGCTTGGTTGTCCTCCATAATTGGGAGCACACGCACTACAGTCTTGAGTCATGTCGAACCTCTTTTCACAAATCAAACAAGAGCGACAGTTTCTGCAAGACACCGGACAAATATTCTTTACGTATGATAGTTGAGGAATGCCGTTAAAAAAGTCGTGAAGGTCACTACTACAATCGATTGTTAATAAAACATCACTACAAGAAACAGGAAGAACACTATTCACATCATCAACACAAATACTATTTGAACCAGTTTTAGAAGTACTCCACTGATGATCACATTCACAGATACAATTATTACCGTTGGATGTTACTCTTGTTGCGTGATTGCCGCAGTCGAATTCTACTGAGCATTGTCTGCACTTAGGGAAGTCTATACGACCTCCAGCACAAGTATTGCAGTCCCAACCTGCGTACTTTGAGTGACAGAAATCACATGATTTACCTGTCCATCCATTCCGACAGTCGCATTGACAGAATTCTGGACCAGTTGCCGGAATAGGACACTTACCGCAAGACTTTGGACAATAATCAGAAATAAGATTACTACTTAAAGTTACTGATATTAAAGATGCTGATGAAGTACAACCGAGTTGCACAACATCTTTACAACTCATACCAAATAATCTTGACAACTTATCTAATGGATCATCATAACACACACTTGGTGATGATAATGATCCGTGACCACTACAGTCACTCCCGGCATCACATCTTTGACAACATTTCGATGAATCATATTCGGGGTTTCCTTTGTCGCAATATTTGTAACCAACTCGACCTGAAGAACATCCATCACAGTCAGCAGATCCTTGAAATTTCCAGGGACAGTTCTGACAGTATTCTGAAGTATATTGATTCCTACAATTACAAGTACAAGTCACTCCATCTGATGTTACTGAAACAGCTCTGGAGTTACATCGAGTTTCAGAACTGCAATAATGACAGGCGGGGAATGACCATCTTTGAACACCATGTTGATCAAATCCACATTCATTGCAGTCTGCACCTGAATACTTCGCAGGGCATTTATCACATGTTGAACCTCTCCATGGAGCAGTGCAACTACAACTACAACCTGTTCTATAACAGTTAGGCCATGTAGCTCCAGCGTGATTACTGCAATCTGTTGCAACCGAACAGCTTCTACAGATTGGGTAACCAACGTGATTGGCATCACATCGACTGCAGTCACTTCCATGAAATCCAAATTTACAACTACAGACACACGACGTCCTCGATGAGTCTGATGTTACAGATGCCGCATGTGAATTACAATGAACTTCATTAGTACATTTATTACATGTCGGGTATTGTTTGTATCCAATAGAACATTTATTACAATCAGTTCCCTCATAAGGAAGGTCGCAAGTAGAACATGTTGGACCTTTCCATTTATTAGAACAGGTGCAGGTACAGCTCAGTTGATTAGCTGCAGCAACTACTGAAGTACCGTGATTACTGCAGTGGTCTATTACATTACATAATATACAAGTTGGATAATTAATATAATTCTGAGCACAAACAGAACAGGTAGACCCCGTGTATCCTGTTTTACATTGACAACTGCCAGACACACATTGTCCATAACTACCACATCCACTACTGCAGTCTGCTGTGGAGCAGTCTGCACCTCGGAAACCGTCTTCACATTTGCATGACCCAAGGGGCCACTGCGATGATGGCTGTGGAGTACTTGAGTCAACTTTATGAACAGAAATATAACTAGATCCACATCCGCACAATACACCACGACAGGAACGACCGCATCTCTTAGAGGAAACCCTTCCAGTTGGGAGTTCAGAGTCGCAGTAGCAACGACGAAGTGAGTTCATACCAAAGTAAGAATACCCTTGAGATTCACACTTCGCTTTGCAACTAGAAAGCGTCGACAGACCCCCAGACATTAAATGTGACAGTCGTCCAGAGTAGCAGCCCACTCTCGTGTGACCACTTGATGGTGAGAGGTCTACCCCGTATTCATGAAGTTCAGTTCGTTTTGAAGCAGTCAGTTTTGATGACAACAATGCGATGTGTGAAATATGAATACCAGTTGAGTCGATAAAGAGATTATCAACTGCTTGTGGAGAAGCTAATTCAGCGAATACAATGTGATACTCTCCATCTGTGAAAGTAGAACAACTTAGTCCACCACGGCGAGTACCGCAGTCTAAGCAATCAGTTCCTAGAGAGCAGCGGGATGTGATGGAGCCAGGGCCGCCGTCTTCACATTTCCCGTTTCCAGACCCTAGGCAAGTATTTGTGCAAGGGTTCGCTGTTCTTCTTCCACAGTCAGTGCAGTCACTTCCCAGAGAACACATTGAATTGCGTGATCCTGGACCTCCATCATCACATTCTCCATCATTCGGCCACCAACAAGTATTTGTACAAATCTCATTACCTGATGTGCTACTAGAGATACTTCCCTTTTCATCATCGCCATCATCTACGTAGATGTGAGACCAGGCATCTCCTTTCCATTCTCCAATCTTTAATTTACTCGAGGCAATGCTGTCACTTTCGAGTAATACATTACCACAAGCACTAGATGGTACTTTTAATCTAATTACAATTGTTGAAACTGATAATGTCTCACCCACACAAGGAGTTGGTGGACGACACTCACGAATACCTCCGTAAGAGTTAACACACACGGCTGTTGTTGTAGAACAGATGTGATCAAGATATTGATTTGATCCAATTGGTGATTTATTAGCACACATATGTGGATAATTTGAAGGACATCTCTTCCTACCACCTCTGTTACGACAACAACTCCAATCACCATGTTGACCACTGCTATGAGATCTATATCTCCATCTATTTCTTGGAGTATGAGGAATGTAACAAAAGGTTCCGTCCGCACACTCCAGTTGGTTTCTTTGACGGCAATGTGTTGACCATGCGCATGAAGAAGGTGGTTGGATACTATGAGATCTTGAAGACCATCCATGGTGATGACCTCTTCTTCCAGAGCCACACCTATAAGAAGAACTATGAGAACGATATCTCATCAGTATTTGTGGACTTCGCATGCGGATTCTGAAACTCCGACGCACTGTTGTGTGTCGCAGTACACATCCACTATTTTGCGTCTCTCCCTGCACTGTACATTCTGGTGCTACGAGTGTTAGCTTACCGCCAGTTACACCACCTTCACTCTCAACTACTCGCTCGCCTGGTTTCAAGTTCCACTTTTGCGAATTAGCATTATTCCACATCGTTACTGAAGGACCTGTTTTAATTAATCCCGTCTTCTGAATGTAGACTGCTGACACTCCCAGTCCAAGTAATGGAGGTGAAGGACTTGGAGGTGGAGTACTAATTTCAGGCTGTGGAGTACTAACAACAGGTAATCGTTGATTCCAGGTACACTTCTTTGTACTTAACAAACACCGTCTACGTGATGTTAGTGAAGTACAATCAGAAGGGGTAATGGTGTCAGAAGTGCCAGCACAGTTTCCGAGCATGCCATCGTTGCAGATACCGTGGCCTGAACAAAATAAGTTGGTAGCGTCATTGTGAGGGCAGACGTTTTCGCAAGCCTTGCCAAAGTAACCAGTGTTGCAAATACATATTCCAGAGCCAATATTCTCATCACTGCAGTGACCATTTCCATTACATGGTCCAAGAACTGTTCCATATCCTGGACAGGGTTTATCGCAGTAGGTTCCACCAACTCCTTCTGGGCATGTGCAAGAACCGTCACCTAATGTTCCTTCTTTACAACTACCCCTATTACAGTTGGGGCATTTTGTCTTACATGAAGAACCAAAATAGTTTGACTGGCACTGCATACAACCAGCTCCAGACCAATACCCGTTTACTGCATCAGATTTGCAGGTGCATACTCCGTCACCTGAGGAGCCGGAATTGCAGACCCCGTTTGGTTCGCAATTGCAAACACCAGAACAGTCATCCGCGTAGTAGTTTGATTTACAAGTACAAATACCAACCAGAGGGTTTGTACTATCGCGGGTATCACATAACCCATGATTCTGATCACTATTACAATCACCTGGACAAGCAAAGTCATCGTCATCAATTCCAACAGAGATATCCCTCACAAACCCATTACATACAAGTCCTGGTAATGCTAGACGTTGTTTTATTGAAGTGTGAGTTCGGATTCCTGTAATGACGTTGTTATCAACTGCAATGAAGTGAGCATTCGTATGAATATTAGAACCAGATAATGATAAATCTGAAGAACTAGTTCTATATTGAACAAAACTATTTGAAAAGACATGCATCACAATAGCTGGTGATGAACCCGCCCACGGACCAGTTACCGAGGTGGGTATTTGAAATAGTTTTCCTTCTTCAGTTACGATGCTGCTGTGATCGATTCCGTTTGGTGGAGAGACAGATGTTGTTATTATTACAAGTTTTAAAGAAAAAGAATACATTTTACCAGATGATCTAACGATGACTGATCCTTCATATTGTCCAGCACTACTATAAGAAGGAATTGGGATAGAAATTGTTGTAGTCGCTGTGTACGGAGATGATAATGACTGAACTCCTTGGGGAGAGACTGAAACACCTGATGAGCCAATCCGATTTCCTGAAGAGCTGTCTTGAAATTCTGATACAGATACAACACCTACGAATGCAACACTTCGTGTGAATTCAGCTTTTATTACAACTACACATCCAGGAGCTCCTACAAATTGCTGAGCACCACTCACTACTCTCGCAGCTTTCGATGTTAAAATTGCTGTAATTGGAGACCCACTTGGATTATCTGTTATTGAGAAAGTCCTTTTCGCACTCCTCTTAAACGTACTTGTTGTGCAATCATGAGATCCACTAGCTGTAATGCTTAATTGATAATTACCTAATGAAGTACCTCCTAAGTAATATCCCTCAAATTCCCCAACACTATTTGAATCGTATAGTGAAAGTGTCTTTGTAGATCCCGAAGGTGACTGTATCTCAACGTCAATTGAGACACCTGTTAATAGCCTACCGTTCGTGACGTCAGTTACAGAAGCTTGAACAAGAACAGGATTGCCTAATGAATACGCTTGTTGTAATTGAATATTTAAAACGATGGTACTTATACCTGTTATTCTCATTAATGTTTCAACAGGTGAATATTGATTTGACCCCCGTACTACTTTAAGTGAATACGTACCAGCAACTGCTCCTCTATCAAGAATGAATTGTTTAAATGGACCTGAAGTACTGTAACTTATGAGTGATGATGAAGTTTCTCCTATCACAGTAGTCCCATCTGATGTTGGAATTAATAAAGAAAGTTTAGTAGCAGAACTGTGAGAAGTTCCTGTTAGAAGTCTGACTGTCATTGGGAGTGACCACTCATCTACGTTGAATGGAATTTCAACACCATTTGATCCAACAGTTGAGTCAACTCTCTTCATTTCTGATTCTCCTTTAGATTCCGACAACAGATCATTATAAATATCACCAAGTTCTGTAGCTGTTGCTGCGTATCGAAACACCCCTCCAGTCAAACCAGCTATAAATGTTAATTTCTCTGATGCTGGTCCTTTACCACATCCAGACCCAAGACAAACAGTGTGTATCTTTATATGTCTCGGAAGTATATTTGTTTGAATGTATTCTTCCCAAACTTTTAACATCTGTTGATGAGTATGACGAGGTTGCCAATATTCTTCACCGTCAGTCATTACAATAATTACTTGTGGTCTGTTGTTAGTGCTTTCCTTTAGGAGCCCAAGCATCTTCTTCACACCTGATATAATATTAGTACCTCCAGAAGCAGGAATGTTGATAGATGATCGAACTTGAGATCTCGTTCTGTCAGATATTTCAGTCAATCCAAAAACAAGTTGAGCGCTACTACTGAACTGAACAACAGCAATTGAATCTCCGTTACTAGCTTGGTCTATAACTCTTCTAGCGTATTCTGTTCGGAGATTAGTTTTATCATTCCAAGACATTGATCCTGAACGGTCCAACACGAGTCCTATCTCAGCTCTATTCTCAGTTTGAGAAGCATACACAATACTAGATACAGATGAAGAGGCATCACTCATAAACGAACAACCTTTTACTATTGATATTGTTAGAGAGTACGTTCCTCCTGCATTTTGTGGTGGTGTAGCAACAGTTAAAACATAAACCATTCTACTTTCATCGTATTGCATTGTGAAGGTACATTTTCTCAAACCTACAGATATGTGAAGATCACTTGGTCGGAGTCCAAGCAGAGACATGTCAGCTCCGAGGATTGTTTTTAGTTTTACAGTAAAGGTAGGGAATGGCATTTGATAAGATCCAACTTGAACAGGATGTCGAACAGTTGGTGAAGTAATCTCAAGCGTTAGTCCACTTGCATAGAATATTGGAAATCGAGTCGACTGCTCTTTCGCCGACGTCACCACCGGAGATGACCACTCCACAGTAGTTCCAATAAAATACAACCCTGCTTCACCAGAAGAAGGAACTGTAAATAATGTCGTAAACGAAGAGATCTGTCTAGGCGGGAGTGTAAATGAATTTGAAAACTCACTCGGGATTTGAAGAGCCTGAGGGATACCAATTCCTTGAGAAATCTGCAACTGAAGTGAAGTAACAGACACTTGAAAAGCGTTCATATTTCGAACTCGAATTGTGACGCTTACCTGTTGTCCCGCTTCGTATGTTTCGGATGCTGTCTCTGCACAAATCGAAACCCTCGGTGGTAACGGACAACGGGTGCAAATACTTTTCGGTTTCATGTCTAATACAGGAATTGGGGCATCAGGTGTGATTTGTTTATATCCACCACAAGAACAGTGTTGATGTATTCCAGAATTTATTCTACAAGATGGATGTAGTAGAGATGTTTTTGAATAACAATTAACATCACACCATGAGACTTTAGTATTAGCTTGTTTTCCTCTTGGAGTAGTTTCCCATGTAGAACATAAACCACTTTCTGTATCAGGAACAGTACAAGAACTCAAACAGTTACGACCGTTCCCATTCACACAATTAGATACGGAACTTTTGTGTGATCCACAACAACCTAATTCTGGGTAACATACATCAGGTTTTGCTTTATTCTGTCTGCAGTTCTTTAGTGCAGCACTGCTACATTGAGTACACTCAGCAAGAGGTGGGCTTAAATTACAAATTTGGTAAACATAATTATGCGACGAACAGGTGACCTGCTTAAGTTCCTTTGCTCCGTTCACCCATCTCTGGATATTAAATTTCGCGCGGCAGCCTTTATCGACGTAAAAATGTCCGTCTGGTTGAATCCCGAAACTCTCACCCAGAGTGCATGGCGAGTTAGAATACTTACTCACCACACTAATATCACACGAATTCACGGATGGGTCTGCATAAGTAGCACATTTACTACACTGCGGCATTAGTGTTTGTAGGTTGCATTCTGCGTAGCGATAATACCAAGAATTGCAGTTGAATTTGTAGCCGTTAACTTTAAACATTGCTCGGCATCCGTCATTAACATAAAATTTACCACTCGGTGAGAATCCATAAGAATCTTGATACACACATGACGACTGACTGTACCTTTTTAATAACAAAACTTCACAACCTTCAGGTGCCGGCATTGCGCACTGCGCACACTGAGGTTTCAAAGGGGAAATAGAACAACTTTTGTACCTACCGTACCAGGAATAGCAGTATAATTCTCTATTTCCTATCCGAAACTTAGCTTTACATCCTTCATCAACGTAGAGCTTCCCGTCAGGACTAAATCCATATGACTTACCTTCAATACAGTCTGCAGTACTGTACTTTTGTTTAATAGTTATAACACACTCAGTATCAACACCAACACAAACAGGTCTAGCAGGATCGAGAGTACACTCGGCATGTTTATACCCATGAGAAGAACAACTAAATATTATTCCTCCTCCAACTTGAAAGTTAGCTCTGCATCCGTGATCAACATAGAAATGACCTGCTCTGGTAAATCCGTAACTGGTTCCTAGTACGCATGATGATTGGGAGTACTTTCTGACAACTTTTATTAAGCAAACATCAACTGAGGGTGCTGCCTCAACAGGTGCTGGTGCGACTACTACGGGAAGAGTTTCGAGACAAATATAATCAACTTCTATTGTACAAGTTGAACTACATCCATCTTGTGAGTCGGTGTTTCCATCATCACATTGTTCTGTTCCAGCTCTGATTGAATCACCGCAAGTAGTTGGAGTCCAGTAAAGGATAACTCTACCAGGGCCTCCATTAATATCCATCATATCACCGCCTGCTGCTACACGAGATGAGTAGTACGTATCGTGAGTTGAAGGAGGTGAGCTTCCAATTCCGGCTTCGATGACTCCTGAGAGGGAATAACTGCTACCCCCTCCTCCACCACCTCCACCTTTACCCAAACCACCTCCTCCTCCTCCGCGATAACCTGCCCCTCCACCTCCTCCACCACCGCCGTATGTAAGCTGTGCGGCAGTTGATGAAGTAGCACTCAACACTTTACATGTCCAACCAGTGATTGAACATGAGTATCTACATTGACCCCTTGATGATGTTGTTTCAAAACATTGAGTTCCACCTGCACAACAATCACCTGCCCTACAATTGTAGTAAGGCTGCACACAGGCTAACTCTTTAAACATCCGAGCACTTTGTGAAACTGATGAAGGGATCATACCACCAGCACCACCATTAGAGTAACCAGTACCTCCATTAACTCTACCAGTAGTAAATTCTCCATCACCACCATTGCCTGATGTGGTACCAGCCTGGGCGCTACCACCAGGTGAGCCCACTACTTTTTGAGATGCACCCGACCCGGAGGTTGAAGAATCTGCTAGCTGACCTCCGTTGCTACCGATGGTTCCACCAGCGGCGCCACCAGAGTAGCAGCGCCCATCTCTACAACCTCCAGAACCACCTCCTCCGCCTCCAACAACGTGGACTTCCTGTCCCTGTAAGACAGCAGATGATCCTCCACCTGATCCAGAAGAACCTGAAGCTTCACTTCCCTTACCTGATTGACCAACGTGAATAGTTAATACTTGTCCAGGAGATACTTGAATAGTTCCCATTCCATAACCACCAGCTCCACCTCTTGCTCTATACGAAACCCACTCTAAATTACTTCCAGCTGCTTTACAAGTGTTCTCTGTTTCAGATTGTTGAAATGAGCCAGCCTGTCCAGGACTTCCATCTTCCCAACATTGTCCGTTTTCAGAGCTGCCAGAACCTCCGCCTGCTCCCCAGACCTTTGCGATGATGCTGTTCACTCCAATTGGAACTGTAAAGGTTGTTGTTCCTGAAGTTGCGAACATCTTTTTATTCGAACTTCTAACCGTTCTGTCAACGTTAAGGTCCGAGTCAACGGAATCGAAGGCCATATGAATGCTGTCAATACAGCCGCCCACTCCTTTAGGGTCAACGTGAATCCTATGTGCTGCTGTCGACAGTGGAGTATTAAAACCAATAATTCCTAAATTAGTAGAAGAAGTTGCTTTGATAACATTATCATCAGATGAGTAAGCAGTTAACTTCCAACCAGAAACCTTTTCATCCCACAGGTCAAGGAGAACTTTTTTCACGGGTTTTGTAAATATGATGTCAAATTCATAGGAAAGGTCGCAGTCAGCTGCGTTGTTCAGACCCCATCCGTCACCTCGTTGGTTAATAGCAGCTGAACCAAAGCCATCAACCATACGAAGATTTGATAGAACTCTCATTGTGGTTGTTGAAGATACTTTAAAGTAATCAAAATCTGTTGTTCGCTCTCCTTCATTCCGAAATGTCACCGTCTTGTCATATCCGCTCACATCAATTCGACTTCCTTCTGCTCCACCAATCAATTCACATGATAACAGTACTGCCGTAATGATAGTCAGATGTTTCAAAGTAGTCGGGGGGGACCTACAACAAACACATCTAACTATCCAATGTACAGCAACCTCACGTAACCGCCAGAAGGCGGACGTCATTAAAACGGATGGCGCTGGCGTCAGTTTTTTGATTGGTGTGTGTAATGGAGCTGTTATTAATTAAAGAATTGATAATAATAACAAAAGAAAATCACTGTAAAACACCTTTATCACAACCTACTGCTACCTTGCTGAGTAGAAAAGTCATCATAAGCATGTGAATACAACATTCTTGAGGGCTGCAACAAGATACGAAAGGCTGTTATAAAATATCAAATCCAGCTACCAGACCATCAGCTCATAAAGTTGTTGGTTGTTATGGATTTCCATCATTAACAAACAGTACAGCGTCGACTTTTTTTTGTGTCTGAAAAACGCCGCTTTGAAAACGAACCAATAAACGCACCAATAAAAGAAAAGAAGAAGAAAAAAAAAACCAATTTAGATAAAGCCTTTCATACTTTGTTGATCGACAGACAGTATTACTGACGGCACAGGGAGAATAGATAACATTTTTGACCATAATAAATAAACGGGCTCTTAATCTGAATAGTTTTTTTCTCCGACTTTGTCGGTGCAAAAAAAAAAAAAAAAAAAAAAATTAGCAGAAAATCTAGATAAGTTTTTTTAAAAACAAAAAGAGAAATAAAATAAGACTCCAAAAGTCACTAAGTACTACTGTAATCAAAAAAATAAAATATAAAAACTTGTGTTGTTGTTGTGGTTGTTGTTGTTATTATTTTTTTTTTTTTCGATTTCAAAAAGAAAATCCTGCTGCACTGGGTTAGGTGTGTTAGTTTAGAGGAAGAAATATAAAATAATCCAGTAATAGAAGCTTCTTCTTTTGTAGGACGGAGAAGAAGAAAAAAAAAGTAAGAAAAAACGAATAATTGCAATAGTTTCTCTCAAACACAGATTAAGATCAATAGCCAGCGTGTGATCCAACTAGTCGATAGGATCAACAGCAACGGAAAGAATTTGCCTAATAATAATAATAATAATAATAATAATAATAATAATAATAATAATAATAATTTTTTTAAAATTTTTGTATAGTAGTGCTCAAGTATAACAAAAAAACCGACTGCTTGAGAGTCAAGCTTGCACACGAAAAACTGATACACGAAGCGGAACTAAGCAAACAAATTGAAAAATCAAAAATCAAAATTCGAAAGCAAAGACGGAACAACTTTATTCTTACTTTACTTAGCAAAAGGGGAATAGTTTCAGTTAACAAATCTCTGTCTCTCCGAAAAAAAAGAATTGACTAATATCCACTGACGTCCCTCTTTTCTTTCTTTTTATTCCTTTTTATACGGAAGAACTCTATAAAACAGGCGTAGGGTTTTTATTCAATAATTAGATAAGTAATTACCAACACTCTGCAAGAAGAACCAGAACTATAACCAGAAGTTTGAATATCGTCTGAGGTAAGTAAGGGACGAAAAAAAAAAAAAAAACACAGGGAAGGGAAACAAAACAGACTTATCGTACGAAAAAAAAAAATATTACGAGAGTAGATAACAATTGTGGTGATTTGAGTCTTCCAAATGCCATTGGCAAAGAGGGATATCGTCATCGCAGTCATCAAACTCTGCCATAGAAGGACATGAGGACCCCATTGGTGATGGTGTTGGAGATGGTGTGTCTCGAAGAAGAGATCGTCTGTTTGGTTTAAGTTATTGTTGTTTTACGATTCAAAGAAAATTTCATATCTAACGAACAAAAACATACCCGTGGTACTCTACTGGAGAAACAGCTCTCTCATTATCAAAGCCCCAGAACTCAATATTTTTTATAACAAAAAAAGCTTCTGAACCATCAGCCGTAGGAATGAGAGGGGGCGAGTTGAATGTTGGACATTTACCAGTTCTTGCAATGCGTAAGTCGCTGTCAATATATATTGCATGTGATCCAATAAGACCACCACCAACACCAATAGCATGATTATGTGTTGTGGATATGAATGAATTACTTTCACTGTTACCATCCCATCTAAAGCAGTTTAGGTTTCCTTTGTCGAATCTCCAAACAAAAGTTTCACCAGATCCAACGAATGTTTCTGGTCTCCACACAGGAGCTTCAGAGAGATAAGCGCCAATAATCATATCGTCAGTTGATTGGATGACCATGAGGATGTTTGATTTTCCTTTTATTTCACTTTGTAACTTTTTCATTGACGATCCATGTTCATCAGCACTAAATATTAAACACCACGACTGCCATCTAACACTCGCTGGTAAGGACTCAACAAGTTCATGGATCTGACAGGTATTTAACACGCATTTTGGTCTTACCCATTCTCTACCCCTCCGCTTTACTTTTATCATCTTCGTTTTATCTACCAAACAACCGCATCCCGTAGGGACCCATCCTCCAGCACCCATTCCTTTGGGAAATGCTCGTGTTCCACAGTTGTTAACAGTGACATGTGCAGGTGGTTTTTGTCGCATGTTCAGTGGAGGGAGGTGTGATGTCTGATTTTATATTTTGATTTTTGGAGGATAAAGATCATTCAAAAGGCTCGATGACAAAACCTGAAATGATAAAAAAAACATACGGATTTTTTAATTCTTAATATCGCTCCCGGATGAGGTCCTAGAAACGGACTTCTTTTATGACAATTACTTCCACTTAACGATCTGCTTAAAATATTAGATGTTGATTCCCTTCTTAGAGATGATGACTCGCTAGTCTTTTCGTCATCATCATCCGAGTCAAGACCTCCTTCAAGAAATGTGTAGAAAAAGTCAGCTACCGATGACAGCATTGTTCATGAAGTGACCCTGATTAAGTAAAGTAAGTAATGCCTATATAAAAAGGAATATAATAACATGTTGTCGGCTGAAATGAAAAATTAAAATAACAAATTGTTGAGGTACGATACGATACTGCTCTCAAACTAAAACAAAAATAACTTTTTTTTATCGCAGTTAACCGAAGCGAAGAGTCCCCTTCACTGAGGAGGAGAAAAACAAAAAATACCAAAACAGAAAAAAATATACTACTTGAGAACCACTCTAAGTTACAACCTGCACTCGTAAGAGTGAACAGAACAGTACTTTCGATAAGGTTCTTATCGTGAATTATGTTGTTTTGTTTGTGATCAGTTTGTATTAACTGATGTGTACTACAGTACGCTATTAGTAGGAGGCATTACTTGATGTGATACAGTTGGTATTGGATGTTTTAATACAGTTTTAGAATTAGGTTTCTTAATGCTTTCAGGTGGAGGCATAAAGAGTAAACAAGCAGACCGTGAGTTCCCTTGTTTTTCTATTCGATTCTGACGAAGGGAGATTATATTCTTTCGCATGCCAGTCGGGGCTCTGTTGAATAATAAACGAGCATGGTTTTGATGACGTGTCTGTTGCCTCTGAAGAACAGAAAAATGATCAAGAGTGTACGACTCGATCATATGAAATAATTGTTGTTGACTTTCTAACTGAATCTCTTTCAGTAGTCTTTTGGTTCTTTCTGAAGGTGCTTCTGACGGGTTTCTGCGTGAGAGACCTGCTCTGATTAGAGCTTCCTTTTTAGTTTGAAAAAGCCGTTTAATCTCTTCTTTAATAGTAACTTCCTCTTCAGTACCTTCCTCTGGTGTGACTGCTTGCAGCTGACCAAGTCTTTCAGTTATGTAGCTAACAAGGAATTGACGTTCAAGTAAGTTATGCATCGCACCTTGTTTGTCTCGAGCGTTCATTAGCAACGCATGTTGTTGTGGAGCAGATTTATTAGTTTTGGTTACTTTTAATTTACTCGGATTGTCGAGAGATACTTTTGATTTCTTGGAATTAAAAATATTCTTTTTTGGTATTCCTCTCTGTTGTTGTTCAAAGCTAGCAGTTGTGGATGCGTCTTCGTCATCATCTGGGGGTTGGAATTCTTCCCTTGCTGCGTTATAGTGATGAGTTAGATATTTTTTAAAGAGAACTCGTTGTGTCTCAGCGTCATCGACTGACTGGACGTCAGCTTCTCTCCCGGCTTCCTTCGCACGTGATTTTATATTATCACAAAAAGATTTAAATTCATTAAATATTTTTGAATCACATCCGCTATTTGAGTTATTTGGATCTCTGCTGTGAGAAGAAACATCACCAGCAGTGACCCGTTGTTGTTGTTTTGTTGCAAGGAATCGAAGATACGACTCGTTTGTTGTTTCAGAATGTTTTTCCAGAGGACGAAGAGCAGCTTTTCTATCAGCACTTCGTTGAGCAGACCGCATGTGTCGTTCAAATATCTTTCTTAAAACACTATTGCTGTTGCTGCTACTGTTACTCACAGAGCTGTTGTTGGTGCTGTTGTTTGAGGTGTTGGAGGTGTTATGTGCTGTTCGTGGATAAGATGTCTTTGGCCTCAATGATTTCTTATTAAAACTAGCTGCAATCTTTTCCGTTTCAATCTTTACTCCGAAATGCTTGAGTGTAAATTTCTCAACAAAAGCATTCTGCTCAGAGGGTTTATTTCTGTTGTCAAATTCGTTTTTAATATTTTGCAACAACTGCTGTCTCTGTAAAGTTGTGTCTGCAGAATGAGGCCTCCGTTTGTAGCCGGGAATCAGTGCAGGTTGCTTTATAGATCCAACAGTGTATTTCTTTTCTTCAAGTCTAATCTTCTCACATAAAATTTCTTCAATAGCTGCTCTCTGATAAGGTTTCTTACGTTGCGGTAATTGCAAAGATGAATCTAATTGCTTGCTGTCCAGATGAATATTATCATTGTCGACAGCAAGCGGGGGAGCAATAGTATCACTGCTGGGCGGAACAGGGATTGCAGTCATTCTTTTGAACCAATCCCCCCCCACCTGGTTGGTGAATTACTTTTCGCAAAGACCCCCCCTCAGTATTTCTTCACCTGTTTTTGAAGCAAAATAGTAGTAACGCGATATATTTTTAAAAAAGTTTTATGTATTTTTTTTTTGCAAAAAGAAATTAACAAATGCTACGTATTGAATAAAATAGAAAATAAAAAAAAATTATAAAGGGGAAGGGAATTACACGTTTATCGATTTTGGGAAGAATACCACCAACTTCTTTCATTCCCCTCCCCCTTTGTTCGGTTTTTTTTTTTTTTTTTTTTTTTTTTTTTTTTCACTGCTACAACAGCAGAAGACAGTATACCTTTAGAAGCAAATTGCCTCTCTTCAAATAAACATTTCTTGATAACAATAACGATTTACGATCATT
This sequence comes from Flectonema sp. DT1601, assembly GCA_964019425.1. NCBI lineage: Eukaryota > Euglenozoa > Diplonemea > Diplonemida > Diplonemidae > Flectonema > Flectonema sp. DT1601. The sequence goes on from OZ025797.1 coordinate 884,682, forward strand.
TAGCGACATCTCGTTCTGATATTGCAGTGACGCAGTTATCGTCGAGTAAGATATAATTCATTGCACTCTTTGCCACACAAACATAATAATGAATAACGTTAGTCGTCAAATTATGTACTGAGAGTAGCGGGTTTCCCTCTCAAGTATTTTCTTCCAATAAATCTAATTTTAGGGGTAAAAAGGGGGAATGGAAAAAAAAAAAAAAAAAACGCGCGCTTGGTTTATAAGTAAAAACTAATTTATAAAAAAAAAGTTAGAAATTATTTTCAAACCCTCTCTTCATTCTATATATCGATGTGAAAAACTAAACTCAATAAAGTGTTGGTTTTTAGTGAACTGAAGTAACAATTGTAACAGATTCTAGCCTCAGCTTGAAAGCATCCGAATCAAAAAAAAAAAAAAAGAGAAAAGGGAAGAAGGGAAAGGATAAGTCTAATTAATTGCAAGCTACGGCATTGCTCCGATTACTAATGAACTGTTAGAAATAATACTAATTAAGACCAAGTGTAGTGCTTTACTTGTGTTTTCTTTTTTGTCAAGATAAGAAAGTTGGCAAGGGAATGCTTTCTTACATATACTCATTGATAACATTCAATTGAAGATGACTAACGAATTGTTAATTATCTAAACAGAAGCAAAGTCTTTCTCCCATTGTTTGAATCGAACTACTTCATTAGAAGACACAGAAGGATGAATATTTCTTATAGATTCTGTGAAGTCAGACATTGATAAAATACTTGATGAGCTCAGCATTCCTTGTTCTTTCATTTGAGCAATCTCAACAGGAGACTTGTGTGCAATTAATCGTCTTATTGGTCCCATGGAAGCGTCTCTACAGACTTGATGAATATCAGCTCCAGTGTATCCTTCAGTAATCCTCGCTAACTCTACAAAAGAAACATCTTCACCTACACTGATGTCTTTCATGTTGATACGGAATAGTTCAGTTCGAGCCTCAGCACTGTGTTTGTGTGTGTTGGTTGTGACGTTGGTTGTTGTTTTCTTTTTTGTACAAAATAAAATACATACTCAGGTGGTGGAATGTAGATACGCTTCTCCAATCTCCGACGGAAAGCCTCATCTAGATCCCAGGGTTTGTTTGAAGTCGCAAGTATCATAATTCTTGTTGACGGATCAGAGTTCATACCACTCATTTCTGATAGAAGTTCAGATTTTAGTCTTCTGCTTGCCTCGTGCTCGTGAGAGTCGCCTCTCTTCATCATCAGTGAGTCGATCTCATCAAAGAAGATTGTTGAAGGAGCATGTTTTCTAGCAAGTTGAAACAACGCGCGGATCATTTTTTCAGATTCACCATGCCATTTAGATGTCAGAGATGATGCAGTCATGTTGAAGAAAGTCGTATTCGAACACGTCGCTACCGCCTTTGCTAGAAGAGTCTTACCAGTACCTGGTGGTCCAAAGAGTAGGACTCCTTGCCATGGAGTTCGAATACCAGTAAAGAATTCCGGGATGATCATCGGTAAGACAATTGCTTCGTTTAGAAGTCTTTTCGCTTCACTCAGAGAAGCGATATCTTCCCATTGAACGTTAGGAGTGTGATCGAGGATATCTTGTTCAATAATTTGAGTGTATTTATCATCATTGTTCGATGACTTTTTATCAGATCTGTCTCCACCTCTACTTGGTGGGGTGGCCATGGAGCCTCCACCTTCACGAATATGTCTGTCACCTCCATGACGATCACCAGTATGCCTGTCACCCCCATGACGATCATTAGTATGCCTGTCAGGTACATGTCGATCGCTTCCCATCGGACGACGAACATTGCTCTCTTCTCTAGGTTTGAATATGTTGCTGCTGGTACTGCTGGTTGCTTGTTCGCGACCGCCTTCTCTGCACTGAATCTCTTTGACTTGTGATTTCGTCCCACACGCAATAAGTCCAAATCGGGTAGTGAGAGCGCTCTTAGCCGTCGAGACATTCTTGAACAGCCTACTGTGATTTATTGAAATATCTAATCTATCAGGTAGCCTACTTGTTATACTCATTATCATAAACTGACTTCTTGTTGACATTGGACCAGTTGGTACTGGTGTAGTGTGAGTCAGTTCTTCAATTATATCTACAGTTTGCCTTGCAGTGTTTAACTTAGCAAGAAGTGTTTGTGCGATGAGTTTGTGCGTGGCGGGTGCTTGGAATATCGCGACTATAATAAACGGTTCTTTTGGATTGTCGATGTCGAAATTTAAAACAATTCCGAAAAATTGAGACCTGGAAGCACTCAGTTGCATCTTAACATTCATAGAAATAGTAATTGAGTCTTTAGTAAATAAATCACTTGGTAGATCAGTTGTACTCAATAAGCAATGACTACAAGGAAGACTCTTAAAACTGGCTAAGTCAAAACCCTCTTCACAAATCACTTGAAGATGTGAACCAGAAGCATTTTGTCGTTGTAGTTTACCTCCTCTGCAAGAATCAGTCCATCCGTGGACGGTGTTTGCTCTTCTACTTACTAAGTCACTTCCTGGTTTACTGGAAGTCGTATCATTAAATCCGTATGATCCTCTTGGCTTTGCTTCAGGAGAACGTAAATTCTTTACAGGAGATCTGATATTTCTCATACTTTGAGGAGCAAGACCCTCCCTCTGTAAAACATTCCTTCTTCCCATTATTGGAGCGCTGTTAGTGTGAGGAAGACTCCGATTAGGCATCGTTGGCGCTATGTCTCTCGCCATCGGTCTCGATGAATAGCTCGGCGCAGCTCTTGGAGCTGGAGCCTGTCTCATCGAAGCCCAAATGGCTTTTTGTAGACCAACGTCATCCATTTTATGCTATTTTATTGTATTGGGTTACTTTTTTTTTTTTTTTTTTTTTTTTTTAATACTTGTGTGAGAATTGAAGTGAAACAAGAACACAAACAAAACACACAAAGATATCCTCTTCATTCATATATTCCTCGTTAGAGTCATCTGAAAAATTATTCAGCTTAGGATTTGGCCTCCAGTAACAACAATATGAAAAATGAATATCTCACTGAATGTTTCAGTGGAGCGCTGATACCTAAGTTGCTTTGAAACAAAGAGTCGACACAATTCACACAAATTAGTACGTGTCTTTCTGCTTCCACGGAAGCAACAATATAATATTATTATTATATTTAAGAAAGAAAAAAAAGAATTGGCTGTGTCTCAAAACTATACAGAAAATAGTAATATAACACTTGTTGTTGTTTTGTTTGTGCACGAAACCGTGTACCGACTTAAACTGATAAAGCTAAAGGAGGTTTACGTGTGCTGCCCAACATTCTTTTTCGTTCTTACAATACTTGTGAAATGCAAAAAAGAAAAAAAAAGGGAAAATAAGAGGAGAGAGCTATGAACTACCAGGGGGGTGGTATTATCGTTGTTGTTGACACGCAAAAAAAAGATTTTAGACTTATGTTATCTTTCTTATAAGTCTCGAAATGCTCTAAATAAATAAAAAATAAAAAGCAATCCGAAAAAAGATTGGCACACAATTAAAGTAGAACGTAGGTCAGCAGAAAAGGGCATCATAGTCTACCGCCGTTTGCGGAAGAATAAATGCAACACCCACTCTGCATTTCTTTCTTGTTTCTTTCAACTTATTTCTGATCAGCTAAGAGTTTGTAACGACCAGTTTTTTTTGTACGTAAAAAATTAAAAATTCACATTCAGGAAAGCACTCATGGAGACTTTATCTGAATTTCGAATTGTGGATTGACTGTTCACTTCCTTTGTACAGGTTCCTTTTTAGATTTCTCTTGCTTCTGATTTACGTTTTTTTTTTTTAAATTGTGAACTGAAAACAACTCTCGCAGGTGAAACTGTTTTGTGGATCCCCAGCTCATAGACAACAACGTGTTGCAGTGTTGCAAGAGATTTCCAGAAAAGCAGCCATTTTCAAAACAATTATCTTTCTGTGCAAAAGAAGTCAAAGAGGGGGGTCAATGAATTCCCTCGTGGGTTTTGTCAATTTTTATCTTCCTTTTCTTCTTCTTCCTTATTAAAATATTGTTCCATTGACTCAGTCAATTGTTTTTGAGAAAAGAAAAAAAAAAAAACAAAGTAACGAATCACATTGGTTCAAACACTATTTAATTGTGCTTCAATAATAGAACAACGTAATCAACGACGATTATATTTCTTTCCAAGGTCCGTAGAAACCACCGTACTTAGACCAGGCAGTTTCTTTACACTCTGGGTCTTTTCCGTGGGGTGCAGTCCAGATTGTTGCCCGTTCCGTTTCCATGACCTGTTTCATCATTGTTACTATTTCAGGGTTTTGAGCTGCGATGTTGTTATATTCATAAAGATCATCTTTTAAATTAAATAAACATCCTTCAGATGGACATTGTCTCTTGTGATTACTAATTGGATCAGATGCAGTTGTGGTATTTGGGTATTGAGGACCTCCACGAGCATCTTCAATCATCGTAACACCAGCAGGAACATACTTCCAGTCACCGTGAACAAGTAGGTTTTCGTTTACTAAAATAGTTGTTCTTGGCGATGTGTTATTTTGACCTGAGAGCATTGGCCACATATCTAATCCATCAATACCAGGAAGACCTGAAGAAGCAGCCCAAGGATCAACAGCAGGTACTCCAGCAAGATTACAGAATGTTGTGTACCAGTCAGTGATGTGAATTATTCCTTCTTCTTTTGTTCCTCTTCTTGCTGACGGGATGAGTCCTCCAGATGCGAAGGCATTAACACGAATACCACCTTCAAACATAGAATATTTACCACCACGAAGTGGCCAGTTTGATGCACCAGTTTCTCCGTTAAAACAGGCTGCTGCATGTCCGATATCAGCACTTTGAGATCCATCAATTCCTGTAGTGGTATTACAAGGACCATCTTCTGCTAATACGTAACCACCATTATCAGATGAAAGAATCATTAGAGTATTGTCCCACATGTTTAAGTTCTTCATAGTGTCAGTAATGTTTTTAAGTTGATCATCTAAGAATGAAATCATACTCCAATAAACTCTTCTATTAATCTGATCAATATCTTTATGTTTATCTTGATAAGTAGGTGGTGCCTGAAGAGGATAATGCGCAACCTTTGAATCGTACTGAAGAAATAGAGGAACAGATTGATCATGATTGTTTAGAATATCAAGCATTCTGTGTCTGAATATAAACTCTTCATAACCCGTTCCATTTAAGTGGTTGGCGGGTTTGTCAGTGTCCCAGAAATCGATGATTGACTTTGCTGGGAATGCATGTTTATGATTCTCAGATCCTAACCATTCAGTCTCAGTCCACATCCAGTTAGCATGACCAAAGTAATTTAAAGAACTATCATATCCTCTTCCTTGAGGAGTGTGGTGTGGTGTGGTCATACCGGCATCCCATTTACCAACTTGGTGAGTTGCGTATCCAGCCTTTTTTAACTGAGCAGCAACACCAGTCATGTTACGAGGAATAGCACCAGACTTATCACAAGGATCACATAATTGTGTTAAAACATGAATAGGAAGACGACCACTTTGAAAAGATGATCTAGTTGGTGTACACATCATGTGAACATAGTGACGGTTCAGTTCGATTCCCTGCTCTACCAGTCCATCGATTGTTGGTGTCAGTGATTCTCCTGATGGTAATTTAGCACCGTGGTAACCAATATCACCCCAGCCGTAATCATCAACAACAACCATAAATATGTTCGGCAGCTTCGATGCTGTTCCAACCAGCAGCGAAGACAACAAGAACGGAATACGCATTTTTTTCTGATTTCTATTTGCCGAATGAACAACATAATCACCTCGCTATACCAAAATAATAATTACGAAAAGTGTGTGATGATTGGGGCGGAATTGTATTCATTCAGAACTTCAACTGATAAATTGTTTTTTTCTTTTTTTCTTTTTTTTTTTTTTGCTGTCGTTTAGTAGTACAACGATCTCATGAACATGTGTGCATGAGGGAGGGCAGCCGAGCTGATAAAATTTCGTTTCTTCTTTCGTTCTTATTTTCCGTTGATCGTTTTTGAGTTTTTCCCCCCCCTCCCCGAGATGATCCTTTTGAAACAACTATCTGTCGAAATTTTTCACACATCGAAACGATGTACTTGATATGTGTTTTTATTCATTTATTCGCATCACTTAGGCATGTTGGATGCTTGCCTTACAAATCGCAATTACAGTCACTCACGCAGTTGGTATCTGCGACAGTCTCTTAGACCGAAATCTGATTTCGGGCGGCAATAAATTACGCACACCCTTTTTCTTAATGCAGCAACACAATTATTTGTTAACTGAGGCGTCTTGTCTAACTGCTACTACTGCTGCTGCTGCTACTGCTGCTGTCGTCATTATCAAAAGTTGTATGTTTTCCCTCACCCGAGTGAGTTAGACATTGTGGAGTATCATCAACTGGTTTGTTTGAGAACCCAAGACCTAATCCACGTTTCTTCTTAGAAAGTCTTGCCTCCTTATCTTGTTTCTCAAGGTCGTTGTTAATCTTATCAGCTGTAGCTTTGTCAAGAGAATTAGGAATGACTGGTTTCAAGTTTTGCAGTTTTGCAGGAAGAAATATCTGAAACTTTCCTTTTCTAACCATAAGAGCTCCTGTTGGATCAGTTTCAACTTTGCTGCCTGCAAAGAAGGATGTGCTGTCTTGCTGTGCGGCTTCTTTCTTAGCTCCAATAAGTTTTTGAAACTTTTCATTCGATTTCGTGTCACCCAAATCAGCCTTACTCCAGTCGTTCCTTTTGGTACGTTTATCGGATGGTGGTGATGATTCTCTGGAGCGTTTTTCCTTCTTATTCTTCTTCTCTTTCTTATCCTTTTTGTCTTTCTTTTCCTTCTTCTCCTTCTTTGGTGGGACTGCAATAACTTCCTTCTCCTTCTTCTTGTCCTTCTTTTCCTTTTTCTCCTTCTTTACCTTTTCCTCCTTCTTCTCTTTTTTGTCCTTCTTTTCCTTCTTCTCCTTCGCCATTGTTTTTGATAACTCCAACTGAAGTAAAAGACTTGTTATTTATTATAACACTAATTAGATAGAGAGTTTACGACTGTCTATAGTGCCTTCAGTAACCTTGAGATATCATAACTGGATAGAAAGAGTAATAATAACATATCTCAGGGGTCATCATAACTTCGTAAAACAGGTCATTAGACTGACAGTAGTAAACAACACTCGTATGGGTTATCGCCCCTGGTGTCTCTCTCATAGTTCTCTCGCACGCAGGCTGCAGGAAGACAATGGGGTGAAAAAAATTAGTCCCAAAACACGAAAATTCTTGTCGCCATATCTCCGTATCAATGTAACGAATTGTCCGTTGTACGCAATCAGACAACGAGTAGGGGAGGGGAAGCTTCTCAAGGATAAACACTATTAGTTTCTGGTACACACTAAGGTTCGGATCGATTTTCTATCAAACTTGAAGTGCTAACAAATGGATCTGACAACCTACTGGGAAGTAGCAGCGGCCTTACGCGCTTCGATCTTCTCCTTCTGCTGTCTCGCGATCTCACGCTGTGTTTATTTGTTACGTACTTGAGCAACACAAACATTGGTACAAACCTGATGAGGTTTTACCAAGAGATGGGTTCCAAAAAATAAAGAATAAGTTAACACAAACCTGCTTCTCAAATTCCTCACGATGTTTCTGCAACAAGATCTTTCTTTGCTGAAGACGTTCTGTTTATTTGTTATTTATATTGCGAATACAATGAATGAGAACACATGAAATATAATTACAAACCATTAACAGCGTCTAAGTCAATAGAATCAGCAGAGACAGCAGGGGTATTTTGAACTGGAGTGGCTGGTGTTGATGTGGTATTTACTGCAGCCATGCCGACATTAGCAACTTGCTCGTAAGGTTGCTGTTGTTGTTGTTGCTGTTGTTGTTGCTGCTGTTGTTGTTGTTGTTGTTGCTGATGCATGTCCTGCTGTGGAGCTGCTTGCATCTGCTGGGCTCCATCAAGAGATTCCATTGACTGCTGCGGCATTCCCATGTCAGGCGATGGCGGTTGAATTCCATCTTGAGGATTACCCCACTGCTGTTGTGGCTCTCCCCACTGACCTTCTTGTGTTCCACCAAACTGCTGCTGCTGGAAAGGATCTTGACCAAGTTCTGCCATTCTATTAATATAAAATAACTGTAACGAAATTACATTTATTAAGGAAAGAAAACTACATCACGCAAGAAACATTAATAATAAATCAGTTAAAACTAAAAAGCAACAAGTGTAAATGAGGAGCAACCTCTTGGTACATAAACAGATGGGCAGAACTCATAACAGAATAAGAGACAGATTGAATTGTTAAGAGAAGTCATTATTAGGACAAAGTACCATAGCTTCACCTTTTCCTTTGTAGGCCAAAACTTCACTCGGTAAGTTTTTAGTGAGTTGACCATCAAATGAGTTAAATATATCCTGACACGATACCGTTCTCACAGATTTCGACGGATTGTAAGAATGAAATAGAACTTCTCCTTCGCAAACGCATCCCTCCGGGGAGGCTGTAGTGATATAACAACGAGCGTGTGCCGCTGGGTTGAATACAAAACCAGCAGTGCTGCCTCCCATTAATGGCACAACTCCCCATGCTTCTCCCCAGTATCGACGTTTTCGATAGTCTTGGCCCCAGTTGCTAACTCCACAACGAAATCCATTATAAGAACATTCACAGATTGGTCGAGTGCACATTGCTGGATCCCTCATTCGAGATACGTATGAAAGACATTGTCCGTATCCCTGTTTATTATTTTATTATTGAAAAATAATGCTAAAGACTGACAGAACACTTTCTTATTAAAACAAAACACAAACCTCATCAGGTACTCCGCAATCTTGCATCGAAGCTCTAACGAGAGTAGCAGATGGAAGCGTTGGTACCATTGTTCTCTTTGACACTGCGAGTAGCTCTGCTTGTGAAAGATCACCGTTCCACTGTTGTTGATTTTATTTATAACAACTACATCAGTACTTTACTGTTTCTTAAATAGAATATGAATACATACCAGGTAGAATTGCTTTACTTTGCCTATAAAAAATGTACCATTGTAGTTGGGTTTCCCAACCCAGTTATCTACGCGAGTTGCAAGTTGAGGAGTGATGACAGGAGCGATGTGGGTTCGAACTTGATCGATGTACAGATTAGCGTATCCCTGCGGCATTGATCCCCAAACCTTTGTAGTCATGTCTGCCTTATGACGAACACCAACATGGTGCCACTGACCATCGACGGGGATATTTGGACCACTCGGAAATACTCGTTTCCAAAGTGCCCAATGTTGAGTAGTTGAGGCACATGTAGAAGTTGCTGTGTCTGGAGGTGGACACTTCCCAGAACTTACTGCCCAGGCACCGCAAGACCCACCAGCACATCCACAGATTCCTTTCCCCCTGTCACAAGGAATTATTGAACACTCTACGTTAGTTAAGTCTCCAGTTGGTTTATCTAAAGTATTAAAGAAATAAGCTCCTCCATCTCTCTGTGTTGATGCTCTGTATGATGGAGTGTTCGCTAATGCTATGTACGTATACCCACCTTCAACAGCAAATGGAATGAGGTCAACCAGATTACCTCCAATGTCGGAGTAGTAGCTACCAGATGACTCATAAAACATTGGTCCTGAACTGTTACTATAACAACCAACAAATGACATATATTCATTCTCAATTATCTCATTTGGTACGCCAAATGCTCCAGTCATTGCTGGGACGCCACCAATTTCTGGGTCTGCGAAGCCACTTTTCGTATGTTCGTAGGCTCCCTCTTCCTCAACTCGATAAACAATACTTCCTGTTGATTCTAAGAACTTGAAGTACGCGCGGTGTTCTCGCGGAGCATTTGCAAAATCAATAACAACGGAATTAGAAGGTGTGTCTTTCTCAAGTTTAATCCAGAATGACCAGGTTAAGTCACCACCTCCAAAGGTTGTTGGTGCTATTCGACCTATTCCATCAGGGAATGTGAATTCGTCACCAGCACCTGATAAGTACGCACCGCAGTCAGCTTTTTGTGTGTAGGATTCGGTGAATGACGCCGTCATGGTTGTGTCTAGTTCGCTGTAATTTGCATTTTCAGTCCACCCTCCAGATGGTATCAAGTCAGTGTGTGTAGGACAGCCGAGTGTCATTTCTATTAATCCATGAAATTGACCACTGTCTGAGTCATTATGACACCTTCCCAACACTGAAATATCTCCATTTTCAAAAGGACCTTCGTATAATGTGATTTCACCTTTTGCAACTTCTGTGTGTTGAACTGCGATACGAGCTCCTGTGATTTTTTATTTTTTGTATTTCAAACGACCAAAATTTTCAGAGGGAAAAAGTCCGACGATTATTATTTAAATTATGAATATAACACAAACCTATTACCGTTGTGTTTGCATTCTTGATTTCAATATCTTTGAAGCCAATCCATCCATTAGTACATATTACTGTAGAACAATGATCATCAATCATATCGAGGTATACTTTGTGTCCTGTGATCTTTCTAAGTTCCCACGATGTGAATTCGAGAACCTCTTCTCCAGTGCTATTCATAGCAAATGTGGTGCTGTTTTTTTTGTTATTCGTTTATATAAATTATAAAACTGGGTAAGTAAACATAAATCGTTTGAATGTTTGAAAGGTTAGACGACATTAACAAGTAACGCGTACATACCGATGCTTTGCTAGGATGTACTTACGGAAATGGATGTCATAAAGAGCGATTCCCGCAAATCCAGTACCATAAACGTCACGCATACCAACAATGTCTTGCTTTGAACCAGCAGTTCCAAATGATGATACTTTTATTCTAGTTGATGACGTTAATACAAGTGGAGGTGTTCTTAAGTATGAAGTAATGTGAAGTTTTGATTTGTTTTCATCAACGATGACACAATTTCCTCCTTCTTGACATCGGGTTGTGGAAGCTATCCAAGGACCAACAACTGTTGGAATTGTTGTTAAGATTTCATAATTATAATAACGCAATGACGTAGTCGGACCAACAGCTGTGTTGATATCACATCGAAGAGCGTAGCGAGTTTTTGGATTGAATGTGACTCCAGATCTGAGAGCTGTTCCTCCCCATTCTCCAATGGCGATTCCATAACCAGAAGCTGCAGGGTAGATCCACGAAGTGAGAACTCCTGGTCCACATCCTTTTCCCCCAAATGATATTATAGCTTGATCACCACTTGGTAATGTGTCAATAGTAATATAGCCTTCGAATGTTATTCCATCATCTCCCATGTTTGGAGCAAATCCAACTGCAGTTATCAACGAACGAGTATTCTTCTTCCCAATACATCCTCCAGTACATGCAAATGATCTCAATAATTCTCCACTTCGTGTCTTAACGTCAGTTGGATCGATTATTTTCATTCCCACTTTAACAATATCCCTGTCTTCTACTTGTCCGTTCCAGATTGCAACATCTCTTACTGCACCTGTTTTGTATGTTTTTTATACAATAAAGTTATGCGCGTATTGTTGTTGGTGTTTCACAAGGTAAATAAATTATAACAAAAAAAAAAGAACGTTTAAGTATGAAAACACACCTTCTAAATTTTGATAAAGTGAATTTTTTGATTTTCCCAAATTGCAATCTCTTGGAACAGATTTTGGGTGTTTCACAAAAGGACCACCGAAATACTTTGTGGATAACAAGGTTTCAACAGTTTGAATTTCTTCATCAGATAAAGACTTTTGATAAGTTAGTATCTCTGCGATCTGACCAGAGAATTTCGTGGAATCCTCACTCTGATCTAAAGTACTCTTACCAGCTATAATTGTTGGGCCAGTTCCAGACTGACGTGATTGTGAGTATCGAATATGATTAAAGTGAGTGTCTGTTATGTTTACTGCTCGCTGTTGTTGAACGTGTCCATTAACACGAAGTTGAATTGAAGAATGAAATGATATCGAACAGGTTATTAACACCCAGCCATTATCTCCAGGTGGATTCCATGATGAAAATGATGTCAGGGAAGCTCCTCCATCAGGTTTACCTGCGAAACATGTAACTCTGTCTAGTGAAACGATGATACCAAAACTTGATGCAGCATCAATCAGATAAGGAGTGACTGACTCAGATTCAGAACTTGGTGGTAATGGTTTTACTATCGCAAACACTACAACTCCAGCAGTAGTATCGCCACTCCATGTTTGATGAAGCGACGCTTCAACACGCATTGGAGAAGAAGAATGATTTTGACCAAATAACATAGCTGGCCACTTCCCTTCAGGCGTCACGGCATTCACAAACAGTGGTTGTCCATAAGAGTCAATTTGCGCTTCATTGTTCCTTACAGACTTATCATTCCAAGTAATTACAGAAGTGTTTGAACTATTGTAGTTGTCAGCTGATAGCCACAAAGATATTTCCCATTCTCGTGGCATTTCAATATTCGAACTGGGTCCAAACGGTGCCAACCCAATCGGCTCTAAATCATAAGAAATTGTAACAGCTCCAGAATCTCTGTGAACAACACCAAAATGATGAAATCCTCCATCTGCGGGAAAACCATTAAATAACACTGTAGCATTACTTGTCTGGTCTTGAGGTGCATAAGGCCATGCGGAAACAGCAGTAGGACCAACTGTATAGATTAACCAAGAATTATTATTCTTCAACACAGTTAAAGACACTTGATCTTCTCCAAGTCCATTTTGACAATCGTATATGACTTCAGGAAGAGGATCAACATGAGTAATCTCATCAGTGAATGTTAAACTTACTGTTCCGTTGGAATCAGGTGCTTGTTTTGATGTGTAGTTACAAACAAAAGCTGGTTGAGATAATTTGCAATTTAGTGGAGCCCACTCCCCTTGTGCAGCACATGAAGTATGTTTTGCATACATGTAAGCACATCCTCCTGTACCAGTAACTGGATGATCACCAGTACATTCCCAGTTTTGATATCCAAAAATTGTAGAATGAGGAGGAGGCATTGCAGTAGTTGCTGTCAGGGTTACAGTTGGAGTAAACCATCCGGCTTCTGTTTCATCAGTCCAATGAAATCTTGAGGATGTCCTGTCAAAGGTTGCGTTTATAACATCTGAGTCTGTTCGTGAAAGACCTATCCAGGCTCCCAGAAGTTGGTTGTTTGATTTTAACATTTTCAACACAACTCTATTCACACCACCTGAGTGAATCGATACCAAATCACCACCCCAACGAGAACAGATGTCTCTCGCACCTTCAAAATCAGTTGTTGTTTCAACCAGAGCTAATCCTGTTCCAGCAGAGCACTCTTGATACTTTCCAGGAACATTATAATAACATTGCCATGATACTTCCCATGTGCCTGCGGTTGATAGTTTCTCAACACTGATAGAGGGTGACATCTCTTTAGGCCAATCAGCCTGTAAAATATTAACACAACGAGGATTTATTTCTGATTCAAACTCAACAACATAAGAAGCAACACGAGCACTACAACCAAGACCAGAAGTGTATTCACCGCAGGAAGCTCCAGCACAGGTGGTGTCATCACCATCCATTGCATGAGTCGCATTTAGAAAATTACCTGGTCTCGTTATTCGAAGTAAATCATGAGAATGCGCTGGTAAAATAGTAACGGATCCGGTAACATTAATCTCATGGTTGCAATCATCGTCGCTGTACCATTTCATTTCACATATCCTCCAGGTGATAGCCACGTCATCCAAGTGAGTCAGCCTCCAAATATTATTACTTTTTCTCGTTGATTTCGGTGGTTTCTTACGAAACCATCCAGAGAAAGAGTGTGAACCTTCTATTTTAGTGATGCCTAAGCCTCCACCATAACCACTTGTTTTGCTTTCATGTCGAGTCAGGGCGTTGAAATAAGTACCCAAAGTTGCGTTGTACTCCGTGTCGTTGGATTTCTCAACGCTGAATTCGATGAGGGGTTCCCAAAAGTCGCTGAGAATTTGAACTCCGTCAGCTTCACAAGTTGCTCGACGACCACCCGATTGAGAAAATGATTCTACCAGTCCAACGTAAAAAGTTGTAACATTTAGAAATCCAACTTCAACATTGGAATCAACGTACTGCGTTTCCAGACAAGATGAGAAACACCTACAGAATGTACCACTGCTGTTTAGGTAATAGTCTCCGTATGTGGCTAACTTACCAGAGCAGAAATCTCTACAAGAACACAAAGTAAAAGAATAATCCTCCTGACTACCTAACAAGTATGCATCATCATCAGAACATGTAGTCGCAGGAAGGGTCATTAGCATGTGTGATGAGGATCCATTTGCACTCAGAGCTGGACCACTGCATGGTATTTCATAAAGACTGCATGTAGATGTGTGACTGAAGTAGTCAACAGCATTACAATTGATATCAGACTCGCATTGAATATAACAATCAGAGAGACTACTGGCATCTGTTGTTGTGATGAGACCACCAGTTCCATTAGTGTTCGTACCACATGCGTAGTCTTCAGATATTATATTCCACTTCCTAGAAGTAAATAATATCTCTGGACAAGGAGTACAAACATGTCCATAAGGCCCACAAGACTGTTCTGTTAAAGTCAAAGTCTCAAATGGTGGAGTGCAGGCACACACTCGAAGACGAGTTCCATTACCTCCTCCCATTGTTGGATTCGTATCACAACCTGAGTCAGTGCTGTAGGTTAGTTGATGTCCAGCAGCATTCCATAAACAGCCATCACTGTTGTATGATTGACGTTTACTTGCAATATTCAATCCTAATCTCTGTTGGACGTCTTCACATGCTTCAGAACTCTTCCCGAATTCTATCATCCCTTCATCGCAGTCACCTCCAATTAACTCTTGACATATCATCGGGCAGGTCTCTTCACCAGGTCCGAGATAAAGACATTTTCCATTATACGCAGCACCATAGTCGTCGAATATATATTCAGTCTTTACCGTGTAAGCTAAGTTTAATGTAGTCGCCATTGGACAAGTGGTGTCTGTTGGGCTGTTGATTGCTGCGAGGACTTGACTATCCATAAATGATGAATAAATTAACAAATCTTTAATAGACCCGATAAAGGCTGCTGGCTGCATTCCATATCCTAAACTAACACCAGAATGAGATGATTGAAAAGAGACATCACTTTGATGTCCAATTAAAATACCATCAATTTCAAAATATACTTCCTCAAGAATATGAGAATACGATGCGAGAACACGAACCCATTTATAGAGATGAACTTTTGTTCCCTTAATGCTAGTTAGCTCTGTTCCGTTACCAACATTAAGCAACCAATGTCCGTTTGATATCTGTAAAGAGTAACCTGTAGGAGTGACACCTTCAGTTGATATTATAATTTGTCTTCTATTTGAGGAAGCAGGTCTAACACTAACAGCTAACGTCCATGAATAACGTTGTTGAGATTCCGTGTGTGATAATAGTGTTTGATCTTCTGTACCACCTTTAAAAGTTTGTAGAGTTGATTGATCAACAGTAGGGGATAGCCTTACTAAGAATGTTTCTGTTTCATTATTTAGTATTCCCGGCTGTAGTCTTCTCTCCAATACAGGACAAGCTTCATATGAAATACAATTACCATTTGACATAAATGTGAATGCCGTACAATTTCCTCCATCGTTAGAACACAGACCCTCACATGAATCGATGTCAGTAATGCTACTCCAAGTGTCTCCTTCAGCCCATAGTGGACAGGTCCATCCTGATGCTATTTTTACTGATGAGCCGTTAGAAGGTATCAACAATACCGATAATAATAATGTTGTTGGTAGTAATCTACCCATTCCCTTCGTGTACTGTGATGAGGAACAAAAATTTCAAAAAAAAATTGCAAAAACAATGAAAAACACTAAATCTTTTTTTGCAAAAAAGCCGAAAAAGTCAGCATTATCACGTTTACCACATCGTAGTGAAAGCATCATGGGTGTTGGTTGGGTTTGTTAGCATTTTTTTGTTTCTCTTTTTTTTTTTGTTTTTTTTGTTTCTTCTTCTGTAGTTGTTCTTGATTGCAATGTTCCCGTTGCTGTTCTTTTCAATTCAGATCCTTTCTTTTTTTTTTTTTTTTTTAATTTTTATTATAATTTCTGCCCACTTTTGGGACAGCTTATTTTCACAACTTTCTTCTTAACGTTACACATCTTTTTCTTTTTTAAGTAGATACAACACCATGTGAAAAAGCAAAGGTGGACAGTACAGCCAGGTCGTGAAATGAAACATGTTGTTGTTTGGTGCCCTGTTTTTTTTTTGTTAGATCGCAAAACCAATCCTGGCAGAAAATCGTACGGAAAGTGGAACGTTAACAGAAACACGTGCATGCTTTTTTCTTCTTCTTTTTTTTTAAAATTCGCAGTTGTGACAAGCAAACATTATCATAATAGTTCTTTTTTTGAATATTCGGAAGGGAGAGTCTAAAGAAGGATCCGCAGCCCAACAGTAGCAATGCACTTAAGCGCAACATTGACAAGACGGATATTTCTTAGAGCGGCGATGTTCGTGTTATTGCTGTCACACGTTTTTATTTTTTTTAAAAAAAACAGCGTAACACCAGTACTTAATCGAAAAAAGATGAAACTAATAAAACATTTTTTTTTTTTTTAAATTTCATCCATCGTGCGGTGAGCCATCTAAAAGAATTCGTAAGAGTACAAACTATCACTAAATGCCAAGCTCGAACACAGAGTGGTTAACACTATCAAGACCCACACCCACTATTCAACACGACAATGTGTTATAAGGAGACTTTTAGGAGGACAGACGTATTTTCTTTTACTTTCCTCTTTTTCCATGGGACTGAGACTAAAAGGATTTAAAAAAAAAAAGAAAAACAACGATGCAAATTAAGCATGTAAAGGAGAGGGAGCTTCAACGAAAAAGTGAGAATGAACAAAGAAAGTAGAGTTCCTTCCCTAATGTGGAGCTTGCGAAAGGTAGCCAGCGAGGAGTGCATCTGCGTTTGCATTGCTTGTAAGTCGTCAAACTAGAGTAAGATCTTACACTGTATGTGAGATTTCTCTCGCAAGCAGAAAGCGTGAACAGTATCGCACCGTATCCACAGAACTCAAGTCCAATTTTCGTATTTTTTTTTTCGATATAATCGGAGCAGTGTTTCAAGCTCTCCCTCAGTGACAATCTGTCAACGGGGCTGAGCATCCAGTCTGACTTACTCAGATTACGAGAACATGAGGACAGGATGCGTACGTTAAGAAGTATATGAAATGTAAACAATTAACCCTACGATTGTTCTCAGAGTGTGAGAACGTAAAGGTACTAAAGTGTATGAGGAATGAGGAATTAAGACGGAACAATTATCACCTCAATCAGTAAAGTGTTTACTAACCAACCACCATACACAGAGCCAGAGGATACATCAACATGTAAGAAGTACTAAAAGAACTCTACGAGATGATATCTCCTTACTAATCTAAACTAGTTATAGGTCGATAGTATTTAGTAGTTATTGAATGAGGGGAATGTTCTCTCATCCCCCAGGTATTGTACCGACGAAATTCTTGTCCAACTGCTTAAGAAAGGAAACATAAAAACAATGTTTACTTCATTACCTCGGAAGTACTACTATAAGTAGTATGGGTATAAGAATTCTTTTTTTTACAAGAAGACAGCTCTGATACACGCAGAGCGGTACCAACGGCTACAAGGAGAGTGAAAAGGGGCATTGTGGAATTTCGCATCCGACTGTTGTGAGGTAACGAACTAACTCACATAAGACATGCGTGTGGAGTTTGAATAGAAGACGACGTCTCTGCAGGGGAAGGGGGAAAAAATCATTCCTAGCTCTTTTTTTTTTTTTTTCGTTGGGAGCCTTGGTTTTCCTTCCCTTCCAGTCGCAATACTACAAGTAAATAGCGTATGACTGTTTTTTATGTGATGTTTTGTACTTCTCTAACAACGCACACGGTTAATAGATTACTGGGAAAGGTGAAGAGTCAAAAGAAAATAATCGAACTGATAAATAGAGCCACAACGATACCAAACAGTACTTTAAGGAAGTATTAGAAAGGAAAAAAAAGTTTGGGAAAACGGCTGCTTTATTTTATTTTATTTTTCTCTCTTTTTCCTTTTTTTGTGACCTTAGAATGTACGGCACCCCATCATTACAAATAATGTCGGAATTCTTTTTTTAAAAAGAGAACGAGAACAGTATAACCACAAACATCAATTTATAATTGACCAGTGGTTTTTGATTCTTTTTTTTTTTTTTTTTTTTTTTTTTCTTTGAGCTCATGGCGCCACTACAACAACAACACCTAACTAAGTATCCAATAGGACGGGAGAAACTAAAGAAATACTACCTAGGTAATAATAATGACGGGGACATGAGGTCCTCCGCAGAGCACAAGATAAAAAATGTTCCCAAATATGTTACCAAACTACACAGAAAGACACACATCTTTGCCTTGATTATTTCTGCACATAATTTGTCAGTGAAGGCCAAGAAAGCTGTCCCAGCAGGATAACCATCCAACTGGGCCAACAAACATTATTATGTTAGACGTAATTGGGAGTCAACTTTTGATATTTTTTTTTCTTTTGTTTTTTTGTTTTTTTTGGTAGTACTATTGACAACGAATAACAACATAAAAATAAAAAAAAAAATAAAAAAAAAAGTTGACCGACCAATACGTGCATAAATCAGTAACGGTATTACAAGCACAAACAAAAAAAAATTTAAAAAAAAAAAGAAAAAAAAAAAAAACATGTTCACTTCGTACGCAACAGCTTCTGCATCATGGATGGATCCATGCTTCTGCTTCAGTAAAGTACAGAATGACTGCTAATTATTTCCCTTTTTCTTTTTTTTTTTTTTTTTTTGTCTATTTTTTCCCCTCAATTGCCAAGTAAATCTTAATAGTATATCATCAGTAATATCTCAGAAGTATAAAGCACACCTAAAGTACTAATAACTTTGTAACTAAACATTTGAGACCGCGGGAACAAGGGAGGCCTGCATGCCAACATGGGGGATCAAAGAGACTTTGTTGAAAGGAACATCTGTCTTTCATTTAAAGTAATAAAACTTAAAAGACATAAATATGATGCATATCAAAAGGGACAAGGATATTTGCAATTTATTTGCCAGCGATGTATCTGCAGAAATTAACACCGTTAAGAGGTGAATTGCGAACAAGCCATGGACATGTCTTCCTTGCTAGTACCGCAATTGAATATAGGCAATTAACCACAACAATAATAAATGAAACAAAATAAAATTGAAATAAAATGAAATCTCGGGGGATGTTTCCTAGACAAAAGAAAACAATTTCAAACTTAAAATATTCCTCCTAGCGAAAATGCTTATTTTTTTTTCCCCCTTTCCAATGAGGTTTTGTTAAGGTGTTAAAACGTAATAAAATATATCAAAAACCACTAGTAGACTCCGTGTTGAGGTCCAAAAACCACTACCGCATAACACATCAATGTCTGCTAATGGGAGGTCTGTTACTAAAACATGATATGTGTTGTTACTACCGTAGCCACTCAAGGCAAGCAGGAGTTCCTTGTATATCAGTCAAATGTGACAAAGTGACGAACACATTGGATACTTTATTTCTATTTTGAACATTTCTTTATAAAAAGGTGCACGTCAGTATCTCTAGGGGGCACATCACCTTCTGTTCTGCTTAACTCACTAAGTGTGTTGAGAAAGTTGTTGGAAAAAAAAAAAAAAAACATCTGACTCTTCTGAGGAAAAAAGAAATAAAAACCTTGGGAAAACTACCGAAAAGTTACCGAAATTGTCAACTCTTAACAAAAGGTTGTCCACCGGGTTCGGAAAAAGTTACCCGCCGCAGGCCACTTGGAGACCTTGACAATATCTTTCCTCATATCTGGGGATAAAACTACACCTGTTGTGTGAAAATTCCCCAGAAGGTCTTACTTGAAAAAATATTTATACTTGCGGTTATGAGGCCGCATGGCAAAAGGTCATGCAGATTCTGGATTTCTTTTTGCTTTTTAGGTTCTGAGTGGCGATAACGATGAGTTGCTGCTTTCGGAAATTATTCTAGTGAATCACGGGTTTTTCCAAAAAAAAAAAAAAGACGTTCTTTTCTTTTCTTTTTTTTTTTTTGTGCAAGAAGGAAAGAGAGGGGGGCAGGGTATATAAACAAGCAATAACGGGATATGTGTTAAAAAATGAAATTGCCGGAAAGAGAAAAATAAATAAATCGAGGAGAAAGAAAAAAAGAAAATCGAACACAATTACTACACAACCTCTTATTAATGTTTCAGGGTGCAACCTTAGCAGGTAAAGCTAAAGAAGTAGGTGAAGTTATAAAAAAGAAAAGGGGGTAAGGTAGGGGAAGAAATACAGTCATGTGGACGGATGAAGATAACTAAGTGCCAAATACTTCCCAGATAACCTTCATCGGAACTGACCATTTTTAAGAAAAAAAAAAAAAAAAAAAAAGAAAAAAAACAATTTCCACTACCGAGGAATAGTAGCGGACCACCGAAACAAAACAGAAATGACAGACAGATATTTTGATACACAAAATAAAAAAAAAAAGAAAAGAAAAAAAAAAGAAAATTAATTCTCAAGTTGGGGTGGAGGTAGTGAATGATTTCCTTTTTTTTTTTTAAATTTTTTTTTTTTTTTGTTTTTTTTTTTATATTTTCTAATTCTTTAGTCTACATAATTTTTTTATTTAAAGAACTCTTCTTATAGGCCTCAATTAATCTTCCCGTAGATATCGACAGGAAGTTTTCAATCGAAACCACGTACACGTTGGCGTGCTCTAAAAAATAAAATTAAAAATATAGACTACAACCAATAAAAAACAACAACTAATTCGCAACTCAATAAAAGAGAGTTAGCTTTTTAGCTTGGTGCGTGGTTTTTCGATGGGCCTACCAAAAGGGGAAAAAAAAAAAAAAAAAAAAAAAAAAAAGAGTGAAATCGAGTCCAAAAAAGTTATAATACTACTTCTGTTTGTTTTTTTTTTTGTTTGCTTTTTTTTTTTCTTATATCATTTAGGCAAGCATGCCCACTTGTTGGTTACTTCATTCGTTTAAGCAGTGCGTTTTTCTACACCTATATCTCAGTAGCAGTTTCAAAAAAGTTTTTCCTTCTGCAAAGTTGCTACTCCGTACTGTATAGTACAAATAAAAAAAATAAAATAAAAAATCTGTATTTTGATGACAGAAATTTCCATCAAAACAATTTTCATAAAACCCCTTTCGGGAAACGTTATTTGCAGTGCTGACTAACTTCTTTTCTTTATAGCCAAAAACACTCATAACACTTACAAGCGTTAAAGTTACAATTGCAGCCAAAAAAGTGTTTTCTTTTTCTTTTTTTTTTTTTTTTTTTTTTTTGTTGTTGTTTGTCAATTATTGGTTTATCTCTGTTTTTATTTTTCAAAAACCGAAATTGCCTGACCTGGGATATCTTCTGTTAAAAGGTAAAAACTACCTAACACCAGAAAGAGATAACATGTAAACAAACCAAACGATTTACATGTTTTATCGCGATCGAAGAGATATTGTAACAAAGGCTCACCTCGCAATAGGTATGGGGAGAGAGGCTTTTTTTTTATTTTATCGAGCCCACTACAGGCAGAAGACAATATGCATAGGGGTGGGAAGCGAAGGAATAGGGGATAATTATTGTGATCTTAAGGACACAGTGAACTATAGTGATGCTCAAATTAGCCTTTCAGTTACTATCATTAGCACGGTAGAAGTCTGTCAGGCAGCAATTGAGACTTAATCACCCAGTTAGCAATTTTTGGTTAGTGTAGTACATATTAATTGTGTTCGTAAAAAAAAAAAAATTAGAAAAGGGGGGATTATATGCTTTTTTTTTTTTCTTTCGTTCTTTTATTGCGGAATAGTAATCAGTTTTTTTTTTTTTTTTTTTTTTTTTTTTTTTTTTTGTTTTGCGATGAGAATGTCAGTATTTTTCTTCTTTTCTTTTTTTTGATTGGGAAATCATAGGAATTGAGCTTCAGGGACCTCCACCCACCCACCCCTTACCCAATAATGGTTCTCCTCATCAGTCAGTAGGTGGCTAATACTTTAACGAACACCTTTTTTTTTAAAAAGAAGAAGTAATAAAGATTTTTTTCATCACATATATACATCTGCTGTCGGATGTATGAATATCATTATCCGATGAGATCAGCTTTCTATCGTACCAGTTATTTTGTATAAAGACTTTTACTTTTGGTAAGAACATCATCAACATAGTATTAATGATTTGCGTCCGGTAGTACTACTCTTGGTGCAGGAACGCCGTTGCTGAACTGAGATTCATTGTCGTCGATTTCTTCAAGATGGAAGTATGAAGACATCGAATTATTCATGCGATTTCCTCGACCATTTGCTGAAACGACAGGGTATTGGGATGACGAAGAACTGCGTCGAGAAGCATTATAGCGAGAGCGAGGTGGTCTGCGTGCTCCAGCAGCTCCAGTTCCATTGAATCCACTGTAGCGACTACCACTTCTTGGTGATACTTGTGGGTATGCGTACTCTCTATCATACTCATCTAAGTCGACATCATCATGTTGGTTTACATTACCTCCTCGCTTCTTTCTCTTTGGAGGTGTCGGATACCGAGCAGGTTGTGAAGCTGGAGATGCTTTGAACTTACTCATACTTCCTTCACTACCTCCTTCTATAAGAGATACCTCTCTTTCCATACCCGGTGACTTTAGAGGATTGCTACCATTATATCCACTTGCACTGATGTCGATATTATTTGGATCTTTTAGTAATGCTCTCAGTTCATCATCTACTTCGTGTTTTTCCATGGCCTTCTTTGTCTGTCCAAGTTCTAAAGCTGCAATTAACCAGTCACGTGGAATCTTCTCGGATCGATGAACAAGAGTATAAATAAATAATGATCTTGGAACAAATGCGATTAGAGAAATAATAGGTAGAAGAACGCAACCAAAGACAACAATAATACCCATTTCTTCGTAGATCAAACTGACAAGCATACTGATTTGACCGATGTAGAAGCAGGATGCGAACACAATAATTTGAATCTGTCTTTCCAATTTATCAGGGTCGTTCAAGTCTAAAGAATTCAACGGATGGTCATCTTCACAACATCCAGTCAAGATATCCCAAGGAATGCGTTCACCTTGAGCCCATTCCAATCCGTAAGCTTTTCTACTTGAGGCTATGTTAATTTTCGTTATTTCCGTCGTTTTTGTCGCAGCGTGATAAGGATTCTTCAACAGATCAGGATGTCCGATAGCACTTGAAATCAGGGTTTGAAGTTGGCTACTAATACGCCAAAGCAGCCAAATAGAACTGACTGGACCAACGAAAGCGAAAATAAGTGTGACGGAACTGAGAGACATTCCACCTAAATGGATAAGGTTTGAAGCAGACATAAAAACAATTGCAATCCATACAAAGATTGGTACGTGAAGAAGTTCTACGAGCACTTCAGAAGTTGCAACTTTTGAAAATTTCGCGATATCAAAATATCTCTGAGAATCATAAGGACGTGCTCTTATCTGAGGCATGTCATGTTCTCTCATTGTTGCTAAGATTTCTTCTAATCTTAATTCTCTGGGATCACAAACTTCTCGAAGTAATTTTTCATGATGAATAATTATAGCTTGTCGTAAGGCGAGTACACATCTATCCCAACCCTTAGTCCTTCCTAGAATACCCATAATACCAAATGTTGAAGGGGTTCTATAATCACCATTGGTACAAGTATCTTCAAGAGTTTTCTGTTGGATCTTTTCAAGTTGTCTGCAGAATCGGTCTCTTTGAATGAAGCAGACTTGAATGAAAGTACCGTAGGCGAGACCCATAATAAACAACACAAGATGAGCATATTCAAACATAGCCAAGTTGAATGTCACCTCACAAGGACTTGAACCACTGCTGGAGCTGCTGTCAGGTGCAGCAGTGCCATTAGTCCCTGGGGCTACAGTGTTATTTGCTGGTACCGGGTCATTGCAACCTGGCTTTCGGATACTGACATCAGTTAGACCCAGTTCGGCAGCTAAAATTAATAAGAAAGAAACAATTCCGACCATCATAAGCTCTGAATAAATTGCTCCAAGAGCTAATCTTCTATGCTTGTCTTTAGTCTTTGCTTCTACTTTGTGTTTTGCCATTTCGATCGCAACCGATAACAACACGACAAAAAAGAACATAGTAAACACTGTGATCGGATTGTCGTTTACATCATCACCAAGTTGCCATAATTTGATATCCCCGCCTGCTGCGGCTTCCCGAGCGAGCGCGAGGACGGCGAATAAAACGGTTATTTGGGATTTAGGCCGCATTCATACAGTGTTAATAAGTTCTGGTATGAGTCACCTGAAAACGGAGGGGGAAAAAAATGATAAAAAGGGTAATATGTTCACGCACTATTTTACTGTTACTGCTGTTCCATACCATTCCCTTCTTCATAATTCCAATCAGGTGTTATTCTGCGAGCTGGAAGTAACATAGATGAAAAATAACTTACTAAAACAAACGAGAGGGCAAAAAAAAAAAAAAGAGGCAGAAAGAAAATAGTGATAACTAAACAAATTGGAAGCACAGCAATTCGAAAAAAGTACAAGCGAGACTACCAGTAAACTCTTTTCGGAATGCTGATAAAAATAGAGAATAACTCAATCAGTATCTCTTTGAAACGATCACTTTGGGACCTCTGTAGTAAGAATGTCACACTCTGTTTAATCTCTGTGACATTGGTCAGAATTAGCAAAGCATTGCAATGTCTTAGTCAAACGAACAAACAAATAAAAAAAATCACAGCGGTTCGATTCTGTTGGATAAAATTGGTTTAAGAAAGAAAAAAAAAAAAAAAAACTCGTTAAATTATTAAAACAATAGTAATTAACAAAGGTAGCAGTAGGGATAACTCACAGAGGAATCAATCCACCCGAGCAACTTCCGTGGAAGTTGATCGTTAGAATAATTCCATTGAGGGATGTAGTTGACAATAAAATACCAAACAACTTCTTATTACCTTTCAGATGTGTTCATCACTTCTGTACTGCAAAACAAAATAACTAGAGATAGATTGAGAGAGATAGAGAGAGAGGGAGACATGAGAAAAGTTCAGCGCCGCAGCTATCAACGGGTTATCCGTCAAGCGTTTATACCGCGAGATAGAAAGTTATCGTAACTGGGTAAACTCAGCGGTGCCGCAAGCGACTTCTTTTTCCAACGAAAAAAAAGGGAAAAAAAAAAAAAAAAAAAAAGACGAAGCCAACATTACAAAATCAGAAAGGGGGAAACATTCATCTTTTCCCAGGCAATTTGCAATCCCTGACTCAGATCAACATCTTACCAAACAGAACTAGGTCTGTTTTTTTCCTCCTGGCAACCGTGACACATACACAACGAACACACACATACACAGATAGATAGACACACCAGGGGAAACACTTAGGCACACCGAAAAACCACAACGAACGGTAAGAAAATAATTTTAGTTAGAATATGGTTATTAGTACACTGAATCAAAATATATAAAACTAAAAAAAAATGTTGTTCCATAACACCGAATACGTAGCTGATGGTTAATTCTTTATTTCAGATTCGTTATTTTTTGTTCAATAGTGGTTCAGGAGACCGCACCCAAATAATAATTAATTTATCTCGTTTTCCTTTTTTTTTTTTTTTTTTACTCTATGTTTGTGCGAAAAGCCTACAATACAAAGTGATCAAATATTCATGTGGAAAAGAAAAAGACCACTCAGGAAGCTACATACAACATGGAAAGGGAAAATTCACATTAACGCATACAGGTACTAACAAACAAAAATACAAAGGCTAGTCCATTGTAATCGATGCAGGGGGGTCACTTGATAGGAATTACATGAGATACTATAAGTTACCTCACGACAATTATTCTAACTAAATGTGGGAAGGGGAATAACAGAAAGAAAACTATCCTCGAAATAAGACATAACACATTCGATCATCACAACCTAGATTTATATTGAAGTGAAGTACTCGAACATGTCACAACGATTTTTATCAATCTGATTTACAGACAGAAATTCTGTCTTTATTGAAACAGGACCTTCGTGAGAATAGTTTCTCATAATTAATCAGACAGTATCATGACCAAAGGCACAGGCAGTACCTCTTTCACAACTTCCAGTGGCATTCCAGTGTTTGCATGCTGGCTGAACAGGTGCTTTTACTTCGGTATTACCATGAGCAAACCCACAGTCAGCACCGTATTGGCATTTTCCCAGTTCCCAATTTCTACAAATAATTGTTTTCAATCGTGTAGTACGAAGACCTTTTGTAGTTCTTCGAGGTTTACCATCTGTTAGCGAAGTTTCACTCGAAGGGTCAACACTGGTGTTTGTTTGAGCTGATAACTCTGAAGTGGGAACGCTACGATTAGTAAACTCGAGGTTAATGGATGAAGACTTTGATTTCTTGCGTCTACTTCTGCGACGCTTCTTCGGTGACACAACACCTGTCAAATCCGTTACGTTGCTCACTTCAGCAAGTATCGCTCCAACTACATTGCCTTCCTCAATAGAAACAGTCTTTCTTGACACCAACATCTTTGCCACGACTTCTCCATGTTCGCACAGCGACGCCGTAGGAGCTGACCTAACATGCATGTCGTTATAAACTCTTGTTGAGTGACAAGTTCTATTTCTGTCAGGATGTTGCTGTTTTTTTTAGTTTTCCAGAAGTGGTTTACTTAGAATAAGGGAACTAAAGACATGCAGGGCACACTGATAGTCTATGTACAAAGAAAATAACATACTCTGGCTGTAAGAGCGTGATCGAAGTCCGTTTCATCGAGGTCTTGGTCCATTAGCTTAGCGTAGTCTTTAAAGCGAAGACCAGTTTCAGGATCGGTGTTAACTTCTTGACAGATTACTAGCCAGCTTTCTTTATCAAGTGGTCCTCCTGAAGTGACAGTTGCAAACCTTGTTGCTTCTTCAAAATTGTGAAACCCATTATTGTCCCAATCACAAACATCAAACATGCGGAGTGGGAGTGAATCTGGATCTGCAACGACTTCCAAAAAGTGAGAGGCAATCATTGCGATTGCGTTTATCGTGCATCCCTCAAGTTCAGATCGAGAAGTGATCTCTTCATTTTGAAGACATTCGAATTCGGTGTTTTGAAGCTTCGCTATCAGGATGTCCATTCCAATTGTTGAACAAATGACTGAAACAAAATAAAGATAAACTACACATCTAATAGGGAACTATCACTATGAAATCACTGTAATCTTCTTCATTGTTGGACTGTACTGTAAAAAGTAAATGTAATTCAAAAGCTAAGTACAACATCGAATCACAGCCATCTCAAGTAAAGAAACAAATAACGTAATTTTGCGAAGATTTTTTTTTTTTTTTTTTTTTTCCTCTTCTTTCTTCTTATTTTTATTTTTATTTTATTTTTTTTTCATTCCTCTCGTACTTGTTAAAATATTTCTATGAGAAATTGAAAAAAAACAAAAAAAAAAAAATATCTGCTGGGTGCAAGCAGATGTGCTCTTCTACTAGGCTACAGGGTGGCACTCTTTTGGTAGTGTGCCTTTTTTGTTGTATTTTTTACTCTCTTCAGCCCTTTGACACTAATCCACGTCTTATTTCAATTTCAATTTCATTTTTTTTTTTTTTTTTTTTTTAAATGAAATATTGTGAACCACTTAAAGTCCTTAAGAAACAAAAAAAAAAACTCGAGCTGGCTGATTATATGATTTGTTATAAAATAAATGTCACTAAATCAAAGATGCAAAAAAAACAAAAAAAAAGACAAGAAATCACAGTTGTTCTGCTGTTCCACTAACATTATGGAACGCATAGTTTCAGGCATCACCTTTCTACTGATAATTTGAATATACCAACAATTCCACTTCAAAAGGTGCTTAACATTGCTGCAAAGTACGAGTGCCAGGTAACTCACAGCGAAAGAAGGACTCAAACTAATTATAGAACATGAGATCTTTTCTTTAAAATTCAAAAAGAAAAAAGAGGGTGAAAAAAAAAAAAAAAAAAAAAAAAAAGGGGAGAAAATATTTTTTGCGTGTATTCTTTTTCCTCATCAATAGCTAAAATTGAATTACTAGGTAAAGCACAACACAAATAAAATAAATTAAAAAAAAAAAAAAAAAAAAACAGCTGAGGTCGCTAGGTTTTCAAAACCGCTTACAATACCACAAGCAGGCTTTGAGTTTCGATTGTTCTAAGGTAGATATTGCGCATCACTACTGATCAAATCTGATTGCTTAGGCTGATGGGTATCTTGAACACAGTATGCCATGTCCTATTTTAAAACCCCCAGAGTGAACAATGTAAAAAAAGTAGGGCCACTAGCTCTCCCAAATGAAATAACACACGACACAAAAACAAGACACAATGAAAGAAAACTGGCATCTGAAATAAACAACCGCGGTTAGTTGAGAATGCGAAGAAAAACGAGACATGTAAAAGCACACAAACTAAATTATAGCAATCACCATAAAAACAAAAAATAATTGGCTGACTTAAGCAATACAATTGTTGATTTTATCCTTTCTCAACCTAGGCTATTTTTCTTTGGAAGTTTTTATTTTCGGTAATGTAAAATCACCAAACAAAACTAAAGTAGAAAGCATTACGTCAGGGGTTAGGTATCTTAATGTTCTTGTATGTAGTCTGGGTTTCTCTGATGACCAAAAGGCAGAACAGCTTTGTTGAGCCCACTTACAGCCGTCACCACTATCGATCACCAGGCAGCATCGCCTAAATGCTCCCAGACACCTTTGGGTTGTCACAACGCAGTGGTCTATCGATACCGCTATTTTTTTACAGTATTCTCACCACTTTCTGCCCCAGATGACGAAGAGTTAAGGTGCTAGGTTTGGGGTCAACGTGGGGTTTCCAAAAGTGCAAAAGCTGGTCAATTTTAGAGTTTCGCAGTAGTAGACGCGCGACGTTGTATATTTAATACATTATAAGAGAACAAGATTGTGATGAGGAACAAAACAAGAACAAAACATTATTATCTCCCAAACAATAAGTAGGGCAAGGCTGGTATGGCGTACGTCATTCGATGGTATGGAAAAAAATGTAAGGAGCTACCAGTGAGCCTCTTTGTTTATTTTTTTGAATTAAGGTTCTTATGGTAGATTTCCTTTAATTTTTCCCCTCCCTAATTCGTTTTCGTTGCTATTGCGAAGCCTTGCCAAACTGCCTGCAAGACAAACATAGGTGCGTAACAAAAAACTTTTGATCGTTTTAGATGTAGCAAGAAAGGAAGACATTACATCCAAGAAACTGAAATGATTTAAAGTTTGAGACCAGGTAGGAAACGATATCCCCAATGTCTCCAATCATTCTCTTTACCTGGCGTAACCCTCATGTGACTTGTCACATTGAGAAGACAGGCGTGTCTTCAGTCCGTTGGGTACAGTGCTTGCAACAGGACATCAAAAAGGAGGAATACTTTTATTGGTTGATCGATTAACAGTCACGTGGTACCTTAAGTGAGTTAGTCAGTACCACCGCACATCCGTGAAAACTCTCACTGGTGGGAAAGACGGTTACGCAAACAATGTTGATAATACTAAAGAGAGGCGAATACTACTTCTTGAAACTAAGTTAAGGAGTTGAAGATAGTAAACTTAAGAAGAAGTTGACATACTACAGCACACTCATTTCAAACAGTTTGATGTCAGTGGCTACTAAGTACAAACAAGTTTTGCATCATTGTTGGAAGTGTTGATAACCTGCACGCTTTACTGACTGTGATTAGGACACTAACCTCTTACAGGTTAACAACAAACAATCCACTAATCACAGACATCTCTACAGCTCATCAAAGTTTATCACACACACCTTCACACAAAATGGGTATTTACCAGGAGTACTAAATAACTCACAGCTTCATGAGTGCCATTTCTCAGCACAAATAATATAAATATTTTTTTTCGAAAAACAAAACAAGAACATAAATTGAAAAAAGTCAGCACGATTGACTTGTTCTGAAGGGTCAGCTGTTATAAGAAAGGCCAACGGGTAATTTAGAGGGGGGGAAAAAAGAGGGGGGCTGAAATGTTTTAATATATTTATGAAGAAATAAATATCTGCATTGTACCAGAGTTAACTAAAATAAAAGTCAGTTATGATCCAGTGACTAGGTAATGGTAGTATAGGAAAACACTCAAAATGGGGGAGGGTGAAGAAAACAGTTGCAAAAATTAATCATCCGTAATACTGAATTGAGAACCAGGTCACACCTCGGGTAAGTTAACTAACTCACTACCCAAACGACACATACGATATGATATGTTCACCAGAAAGAAAGCAGTACCGAAAACGGCGTCGCTAATAAAAAAAAATAAAAAAATAACAATAATAAAAGGTGCAAAATAAAAAGAAATAGCTACAAGATAGCTTTTTTATTTTTCTTTTCTCCCCCCCCTTCTTTCGTGTACCTCTGTCACTTCTTTCCCTTTGCCCGAAAGCTACTTGACGACAAGGTGGAGACTTTTAATTCAAAACTGTACAAAAAAATGTCTTCCAGTCGCCTCGAACTAGCAGCACTCGGCAAAAGAGAAAGGTGAATCACGTTCGTAACCAGCATGATATGAAATAACGAAACTACATGTGTTTGCTTGCTGCTGTTAATTTTTTTCAAAGTGACAAGAGACCCCCTTACATAAAGTATTTATAATATTTATAAAAACAAATAAACGGAAAAGATCCCGGGGGAAATGGATTTGCGAGAATGTTCTTTTTTTTTTTTTTTTTTTTTTTTGCATCTACGATTTCAACGAAATTATTCACATTAACAACCTATTTATTGCGTCATGCCGCCTATTCAACGAAATACATAAGGCCCTCGTCTGAATAGTTTTCTTCTTCTTCTTTATTCTTTGTTATTACTACGGCTCCTTATGGGTACGGCTTTAAGTATTAAACCTTGTACAAAACACAAGACGGACTGTTTCAAAAAACAGAGGAAAAAAAAAAAAGAGAGAGAGAGTACAAAAGAAATAAATATAAAGAATAAACTAACGAAGACTTATTTCGAAATATTTTTTTTTTTTTTCTATTAATAATTATTGTTTTTTTTTTTTTTTTTCCTTTTTTTCTTTTTTCTTGTTGTTGCAAAAGCTTCTTACTTGCGAATTCGTGTACCGAGGCTTCGACGGACTCTGAGAAAGTAGAAAACACTATTGCAATAAGGTTTTAACTCTACTATAGTTGACTGCACCACTTCGAAACGTTAGTTAGTTAGAATACGAGCTTAGTTAAATAGCAAGTCCAGAACTGATGACTGCAGGGGGTTTGGGTAACCCGCACCAGTGGAGGACCCAAATCACGGAATGTGAGATTTAGTAGCGTCGGCTGAAAGGATCGACGCCTAGCTGTCCACCTTGCCCAGAGACTAACATGTTGAAAACAAAAAAAAAAAAGAAATGATCAAGAGGGTTTTTTTTTTTTTTTTTTTTTTTTTTTGGGCGGGGTAGAGAATAATTAAAAAAAATCTTTCCGTTCCATATATAAAACCTTTCTTCATGAAATAATCACTTGTGTCTAATGCCACCATACCACAAAAGACCCGGAACATGACCGGGACGTTCCCCCCCTAATTGTCATAAGGGGCCTACCGAAGGCTTTAGAAAGTAGTACCACAGAATTTAGGCAGCACGTATAACTATACAATCTGTAAGGAATAGAATAGAAACAAAGGAAGCTCAAATGAGGCGAGACAGTCAGTTTTAGGTCATAACTGCTCCGGACCAACGTTGTTGGAGAGAGGAAATGCAGATGAAGAAAAGGGAAGGACATTGAGGTGCTCACTTTGTTGCGCCCAAAAAGCGCAATTCCACAGAACAAACAGCTGTTTTGTAAAATAAATTTAAAAAAGAAGAAAAAAAAAGAAGAAGCATATTTTCAGAATGATAACAAACATTGAAAAATCGAATTCCTTTGATCAGCTACGAGTCGTCAGCAAAAGAATAGATCGGAAAATAGATAAGAGGCAAATACAGACTCTGCAAACCAGGAACTTCGGTTGTCGTAATTCTCAAAATCTCCACAACACAGAAAAGATAGAATAGCCAGAGTTTTATGACAACGAATAGACACGACTTTGCTGTGACTAGGATTTTAATTAGAGAATGATTATAGTACTACCTTGAACTTGGAAAAATTAAAAAAAAAAATAAATAAAATGGCAACTAAAACAACAAGCTCTGACTCAAATTTCTATTCTTTTATTTTTTTTTTTCTCAGGTTCTTTTCTCAGGTCATTAGCATTGCGCGATTGGTCACTACCGTCAGGAGGGTCACACAGTATCATACAAGCAATGTTTTTTTTAATTTTTTTTAATTTTAAGTTTTTTTTTTCATGCCACAAACACAACACCTCAAAAACAGTTTTAATACCAAAACGCTAATGCCGCCAACCAATCAATTAGTTTTCATAAGTCTGGCTAGGCTGCCTGTGTCCGTTTGAACGTGTGCCAAGAAATGCACATTTTTCTAAAAGATGTGTTTCTTTCAATTTGGTTCATCAAAAAAAAAGGGGGGAAAGGGGTGAAACTTTGACCAGTAAAACAGTAACAACCTTAGGTATTAAAACAAAATTAATATCAAGTACTTGACTGAAACATATTTGTAGTTGTTAATCAAAGAAAAGGTATGCTCAGAAAAAAGAAAACACAAAAGGGAAATATATATTTTTGTTGTCTCAATGACTAGAAGATGTTGTGGAAAAAAGGGCGGGGGGGACGAATCTCTCACTTTTTCCCTCCCTCCCCCCTCCCTTTTTCCAAATAATGATAACACGTATTTCAGTTTTCGAACGCAGAACTACGCAACTAAAAATAGAGAAACAAGTGCCCCTGTTTGGTTACTTTGGTACAAAACGCTACGTACAACTGGAATAGATGGAAAATATTATGCAATCGCAACGAATCAATATCGAGTCATCAACGGGTTAGACAGTCAGTGAAATATCACAAATACGGCCACTACACACCAGAGAAGTACTGCAGGCATGAGTTCTCTTCTGTTAACCAAGTGTTGGTACAGAGTTAGTTGTGAGACTTGGTTTTTTTCTCTGTTCTTCTTTTTTTTCTTCTCTTCGACTTATTGCTGAACAGGTAGAAACGTGAGAAACGATTCTCACGTAGAATATTAATATATATAAAAAAGAGTAGAAGAGGAGGGGAAAACAAAATGGGAGTGCAGGGGAATAATAAAAAGATACCACCCAAAAGCAAACTGGTTAGCACCCGAATAATAATAATAAGTATCCAACACGAATTGACTTAGATCGAAATTTCTTTCTTCCATTAAACTAACAGAACCATATTGTGCAGCTTACAAAAGTAAGCAGTATTTCATCCATGTTGACCACTACCGCATTGCCGGGTGCTTGAAGTTGATTAAAATAAGAGTAAAAAAGACCAATACTAAGATGTGTCTGTTGTCTCTCAGTTATCAATAGTAACTCCTATTGGTGGTTCCAAGTCACTTTTCGCATGACAGGGCCTACATATCGTTGTGGGTAAATTCACAGGAGTCTCCGTTTGCACACTTTCCGTGTTCTCCCCATTCAGGACAACCATCTTGAACAGTTTGAACTTCGTATTCTCCGTGAGCAAATCCACAAGAATCTCCAAATTTGCAAGTACCTTCTTGCCAATTACGACAAATTATAGTTTTCAGTCGAGCCGTACGGAGTCCTTTAGTTGTTCTCCGTTCCTTGGCTTCCTTTTTTTTTTGTTTCGGTTTATCAGTATCAGCTGACTTCTTTTTCCGACGCCGGCGTTTCTTCTCCGGCGGTGACTGGAGCGCCAGTGTAGTCAAATCCGTTACATTTCCAAGCTCCCTTAATATTTCACCGACATCATCTGTGGGGTCATCGTCATCAGCCATAACAGGTTTAGCTGATAGTTGACTTAATATTTCTCGGGCACTCTTTTCTCCTTTAGTGTCAAATATACCAATTGTATCAAATATATTAACACTAGCTGTTGGTGCTGATCTTACGTACATATCCATATAATTCTGTGATAGATCGTTTGCCGTAGCAGTTAGGCCTCGATCTCCGTCTTCAAACTGTTTTTCGTTTTTTTTAATTTAAAGGAAACTTGGTATTCTGATAAAAGAGAGTAAAATCAGTATAACATACTCTCGCCGTAAATGCATGATCAGCATCAGCTTTTTCGTAGTGTTCGTCATCGTTGCTCGCATCGGAGTCTCCTTGGTCCATTAGCTTTGCGTAGTCTTGGAAGCGAAGACCTTTTTCCGGATCTGCTTCAGCTTCTTGACACACAGCATGCCAACTCTCCTTGTCAAGTGGTCCTCCCGACGTGATTGCCGCGAATCTGACGGCTTCATCAAAATTATGAAAACCGTCATTGTCCCAATCGCAGACGTCAAACATCCGTTTAGGTAATGTCTCAGGGTCGGCAATTTCAGTTAAAAAATGCGATGCTATCATTGAAAAAGTTTCCACAATACATGTTACCTGGTACCCTCTTAACTTACTCTCTTCCTGGAGGAATTGGTCCAGTTCCGCCTTCTGAAGATCTGCAATCAATTGTTCCATAGACTGTAGTCGACCTGTAAAAAGTATTTATAAACTTAAATATAAGGAACTGATATTATGATGTGTCTCGAAGGTTAAATATTGTGAGCTTCCCTGGTAAAGTTATTTGTCTTGATAATAAACTAAAGCAAGTAAACTTTAGTGTTGGAGAGGTATCAATGTGTTTGCGGACACAAATTAGAATGGCACTCTTTCTTCATCAACTTGAAGCTCTGTTTCTCCAGCGTTTACAACAAACTCAGTACCGTCCCATTCCATTTTTCGTTTTTGCTTTCCAGCGGCATCAACTTCTACTATCTTACCGAATACTTTCTCTCTTGCTTGTTTTTGAAGGTATGCCATACCTGCTCTGTCTATCTGTGAGAGAGCTGAATGATTGCTGAGATCTTTCATTTGCTGAACAGCCAAGGCGAGGTCTTCATCACCCGGTTGAACGTTTACCTTTTTGAGTCGGAAATAATACTCACTCCATTTTAGGAACGCCGATGTGATACTTTCTTTACAAGCCTTGACTTTAGATGATGGTTTTGGTGGTTTTACAACAGACGGTTCAGGTGAAGGTTCCTCCAGTTTTGGTTTTTTGACCACATCAGGCTCGCTTAGCTTACTCTTTGAAACCTTTTCTTTTACAGTGATATTAGTTCCTAACTGTGCTAATAGCGATTGCTCACGTACCTGAGATAAAGACTCAAACTCCATTCCAGTAACGTAGCATGTGTATGGTGAGGTTTTGCATCTTTCGATTAGCGAAGAGTAGTCTGTCAGGGCAACACCAAATCCGGAAGTAATCATCTCTTGGAAGTTACTTACAGATATCAGTCCCCATGATGTAGTGTACAGGTTCCACAGAGCTCTTGATTTTATATAATTAAAGTCTTTCGATATGACGTGTAGTTGCATTTCATTAATTTCGGGTTCGAATCCCAGAAACCCAATTGAAAATGGGACCAACTTCGCCGTTGAATATGTTTTTGAAAATGATCGAATCTCGTCGATTCCAGTCCACCTGTTGCTCTCATTTTTTAATAGACCCTTTTTCTTTGATAGGAATTGCTTTGCCTTCAGCTGTTGAGAGTATAATTTTATGGTTTCAAATGCCGTCTCTTGCAGTTTTCCTGCGGTCGTCGCTGTTGCGTCTTCGGAATCACTGTGTGGTTTTTCTTTAGGGACAATCACAAAGTGAAGGTATCCTAATTTCAAAGGATGAGCTACAACACAACAATATTCATCCTCATCAACTACCATCTCGGATGTTACTTTGACTTGGTCATTCCCTCCATGTGCGTTAATTACTACGTTGGTAACATCCCAGTCACTCATTTTAATGTGACGTGTTCTCTGTTAAGGATAAGTTGAAATTATTATAACAATGAATCCCTCATAGTGACCGCCGCTGTTGTGATGCTGTAGAGAAATGGATTAAACTCACAATGGCATATTTGTTTTTAGACTTAAAAAATAATATGCTCACCTAGCTGTCCCTTCATGTAGGAGTTAGGAAAGGTTTTGTGTGTTCTCTTCTTTAATTTATTTTTCTTTTTTTCTTTTTTTTCTCTTTTTTTTTTTTTTTTGGTATCTGCCAGTCTTAAAAAGACAAATCAGTAAGGAACGTTAAAATACCAGTGGCAGACTTTTCCTTAGTGTAAGCTTCTCGGATTGGTCACAAGAAGGTCCTTTTATTTCTCTTTTTTTTTTTTTCATCTTCCAGATGGATAGTCTGGCAAATTTCAGGACTTAATTCTTTTTTCAAGACGCCTATAATTATATAGAGAAGACTCTATAGCAGTTTGAAGTAATTTATATAAAAAAATTAAATGTTTTTTTTATTTTTTAATCCCCCCTGACCTTTTGGAAGGAACTGTATCAGCTCATTTAATGCAGCTGCGAGTCTGATTGATGACAATAATAGTCAAAACGAAGAGAAGTGAGCAAGACAAGAATGTCTTTTAGAAAGAAGGTGTAGGTGGAAAGGTGTAGGCAAAGGAACAGTACTTGGAATTCACTCATTCGGGGATGCAAAGGAGAATCGGTTTGGTGGCACACGAGTTTTCTGTCACCCAACCCAGCAAGTCACTCGTTGTTTTTTTTGTCTCGTCTTCCTTAACCCATCACCTTAATGAGATTGCACCAAAAGATAACAACACAGCGAGGGGAGGACAACAAAATAAAAAAGATAGACAAAGAAGAAACATCCTGATCTGTGGTATCTAGTTCACGTGACCAACGTGACTGAAGTCAGGCTTTTATGCAACAAAGAGGGGAATAATATTATCGCTTTATTATTGGGGTTTTCTTTTCTTATTTTTTTTTTTTTAATTTTTTTTCCTCTTCTTTTCATTTGCATAATTTTTTTATTTCGTTAAAAAAAAAAAAATTTAGAAGAAGGAAAATAAAAAGTGTAAACGCCTTTACCAGGATCTTAAACCAAAATAGGTAAATACCTTCAAAAGGGAAGTAAATATGTGCGCGAGGAAAGAATGAGTGACACGACTCAAGAAGTTTCTGTGTAAAAAAAAAAAAAAGAAATAACCACAAGAAATCTGCATTTTATTTCTCCGCGGTTTAGATGCAAGAAGTGTAAACATAAAATAAGTGAACGAAATGAAAGGGCTATTAGCAGTCATGATGACAGCACTGCAGACATGTAGAGCTGCATACCATAGAGAGGTTTGCAGCAAAGATGTTGTCCTCTTTGTTTGATGAATGAGTCTTTTATTTTCTTTATTATTTTTTTTTTTTTTGCATATATGCTGCGATTAAGAAACAGGAATAGAAAACAAAGAAAGCAAAAAAAAAAAAAAAAAAAAAAAAGATGCGGACGCCACCATTTTTCGCGAACAAAAAATAAGACAAAAAAATGGGGAAATGGGGAAGAAAAGCAGCGGCAGCGCCACATTCTCCGCAAGCTAACTAACTACTACAGGGGCTAAACATATGCGTATACTGCAATAGGCACAGAAAGACTCCCTTTAGGCACCTTAAGACATATAGTAGATAAAAGTATGAATAAATAAAAGAATAATATATTTTTTTGAAAAAAGAAAAAAGTAGTTTGCTTTTGAGGGTGGTTGGGGTATCCAAAAAAAATCGACATACCCTCATGTGACTACATTACGGGTACCATGTGAAAAAAGCCTTTCAAAAAAAAAAAGCCAATGTTAAAAAGATTATTGCGGATCGAGTAGCTTTTAGAATAGTTGAATATCTGAGGGAGTTAAGCTTTTGACAATGTAAAAACAGTAACAACTTTAGGTATTTAATTTTACTATTAATACGAAATTAATATCAAGTACCTGGAAACAATACTTGAAGTTGTTACACATAGAATAGTGGACACGGGGGGAAGTGTGAGCATATTTATAACGACATAAATATATAGTTAGCATTGCATCAAAGTTAACTAATTGTAAACGTTCAGTAGTTTATGAGACAGTGATTAAAGGTAATGTTAGTATAGGTAAAAAAGATTCTCTGCAAAAGTCATAAAAGACTCCACATTTATAATCAATGTTTCTACCCTATCTGCATCACCAAAGTCGGGGGGGGGGGGGGGGGGTAATTTGATACTGTATTTTCAAGCTCAAAGGAACAGGGGGGGGGGGGGGGGGGTGATAGTTTTGACAATGTAGAAACAGTTTATAATTTAATAAGGCTAAAACTGAAGAAAACGACAGAATATCAAGCTTCATTTTAGTAGAGCAGCTAAAAAGCAAGGATAATGTTTTTCACTCGAACATAACTATAATAATGTTAGTAATAAGTATCCAGAAATCGTTGTCGAATCTGGTTGTTCGAGGAACACGTACTACTATT
Source organism: Flectonema sp. DT1601 (assembly GCA_964019425.1). NCBI lineage: Eukaryota > Euglenozoa > Diplonemea > Diplonemida > Diplonemidae > Flectonema > Flectonema sp. DT1601. The sequence goes on from OZ025797.1 coordinate 922,927, forward strand.
TGAACGCCCAAAGATGTCGTAAAAGACTCTACATTATAACTAACTTGCATCACCAGGGTTGGGGAATAATAGTTTTTTTTGAGCACATTATAACTAAAATAAACATTAGTAATTTTATGATGAGTAAGGCTTTTTTTTTTTTTTTTTTTTTTTTTTTTCTGATGATAGATTCAAAAAATGGAGTGAAAGGAAGACGGGTATGGCTTTTGTACCACAGAAGGTAAAAGTCACCCTCGAGAGTTGCTTACTTCAGTATCTGAACTCTAAGACACGTCTCGGGGGATTTTAAACAATGAAAATAATATAAATTAACAAATAAAATAATAGTAAAATAATATCGTAAGATGGGCAGTTAAGTTTGTATTTGGGACCGCTTAAAGAAATTAAACTTTCAACCAAGTGATAATTAGGACTAAATGAAGAAAATTATTTCCCACTGAGCAGTAATCACAACTGCTGATTATTATTATTATTATTATTCTTTTTTTTTTTTGAAAACGTTTTTTGCCTGAGAAGTATCAAAAAGTCTACCTCAAACAATAAAAAATATCAAAATTATCAAACAAAAGAAGAAAAAAAAATGTATAAAAACAAAAAGGAAAAACCACCCTTACAGGAAGAATCCTAACGGCAGCAGTGTAGTGAAGAAAAAAAATAAAAACCCTCATTCCGTGATACGAATGGAAATAGAGAACGGGATGATAGCTAAAAGAATTAAAAAAGAAACATAATAAGCACACGCATGCTGATTAAATCGTTTGTTAGAAACAAGGATCGACGATCCTCGGCCAACAATAAAGACGGGCACGATACCGACAGCAAGTATCCAGAAACTTGCAACTCGTGAAAGCAGCAGACGGTAGAAAATGAAAAATCTTATTCAACGCAAGTGGTAATCGCTGACTGTACGTCACAACAAGTAAGAAAGTGGGTGAATACATGTTCTGGTCATATTCGCAAAGGAAACCGTTACCCCACACATCAAGCAGGTAAGTCTATATGGCTCAAAATAACCCTACGCATGGTACAGCCGCATAAGTACTTGAACTGATCAGGATCTGGATAAGACATTGTAAAAGGAAATAATAATAGAAAAACATATAGATCTCGGACGAAGAAAACGCTACACAGATTTGTATTACTCGGTATACGTGGCCTTCAAAACAGAAAGCTCACGAAAAAAAACAGGGCATGGGTTACCATGTAGCATGTCGCAATATCCACCCTTTCTCTCAAGCGAAATACAATATAATGAGAGAGCGATTAAGCACCGAAAAAAAGTTTTCTTTTTTTTTTTTTCAAACAATAAGAGGTTCAAGATGATGTGGGGAAAATAAAAAAAGAACCAAAAATTAATAAAAAAGTGTAATGAACTAACCAGCTTTTTCTGAACTCGAAAATATGAGTAAAAACAGAAACACCACTAGTCGCAAACCAACAACAAAGGAGAATAGACAATTCCTTCGGAAGGGTAGAAAAACAGCAAAAGCTACTTATCAAAGCAATAATTAAGCTGAATAAATGACTACTTTGTGATAACATTTAAAGGAAGAAAAAAAAAAAGAGGCAAGACGATGAAATTAAGAAAAAAAAAAGAAATTCATATTTGGTTCTGTGTAAGGAAAAAAAAAAAAAAAAAAAAAAAAAAAGAAACCTCTTCATCTATTGCAGAGCAATAATAAACTCTTTTTTTTCTTTTTTTTTTTTTTTTTTTCTTTTTAAAAAAAACCGATACAAAATAAAAAATAAAATAAAACATATAAATAATCAACCTTTCGTTTATATCTAACAGGGTAGCTGGCACTTCAGCCCAATGTAAATGATATCTGAAAAAACATACTGAAGTAAAATCAAATTCAGAAAGACTACATTTTCCTCACAAATGGAGAAAAAAAAAAGAAGGGAAAAAAAAAAACAATAGTGAATAAACCCTGCGAAGGGACTATTAGTCGATTACAAACGTCCTATCTTCGACCGAAGAGGATGTTTGTGATCTAAAAATTCAGATCAGAAAGCCTCAGAATTATTACATAATTTAAATAATAACAATTGCAGTTGGGTGGAATATTGGGTACACAAAGTTGAAGGACAGGTGGATAATTCAAAAGAGAAAAAAAAAAAAAGAAGAAGAAGAAGAAGAAGGAGAAGAAAGAAAGGTATAATAATATATTTTATTTATTTTCTGTTTTATTTTCGAAGTACTTCTTTAAAGCAAAAGTAACGCAAATAATAATACTCACTTTTTTAATATTATTTCTTATTTTTTTTTTTTTTTTTTTTTGGAGTTGTGGATAGGAGAAACGAACTAACAACTAACAAGATGTGCAACCACATGAAGAAAGATCTCGACCGCAAATAGTCTTCTGCTGTAATAAGGATCACCCTAGAGTGTCACTTAGGATCATTTGTAAGATAAAAGAAAGGAGTAAAAGAAGGGGGAAATCGTTGAGCCAGTTCTCATCCCAAACTGGAGCAGTGATTTTTTTTTTTTGTTGAGATGAATCTCACCATTTTTTTTAAAAAAGGGGGAAATATTGCAAAAAAAAAAAAGTTCGTGATTTTTTTTTTCTTTTTTTTTCCCCCATTTTTGGCGACACACTGACAGGAGGCGAAAAAGAACAAAAAAAAAAAAAAAAAAAAAACAGGGAAAACACATGCATGTCAGACTCTTTTAACAGTTTTCTGACCCCACGCAGTGGCAAAGCACAACTCCCAATTGAGTATATTACTCGGCTTGACAATGTAAATGTCAGAATTTATCATTTTTGAAGTAACAGGAAGGGTGAATTCCTCAGAGTTAACTTTGTTTCTGTGAGAACAAACTAAAACTTTCGTCAAAGAAAACAGTGCACCTACATGAGGGTGTTTCCTGCCAATCTAAGAGGAATAAAAAGAAACGAGGCGTCAGCCGTACGCACAGTAAAAGCATCAGCAACTCGTTAACAAGCGTAATTGTTTGTTACGAATGGCTACTACTGACCAACTAAAATAAGATTGTGGTTCTGAAATAAATATCAGGTTGGTACTATCTTACTTAAATTCAGTTGCAAAGAGAAAAAAATAAATAAAATTATTCAAGGCTTCAATCCAGATGAAAAGAGGGTCTTAAGCTAACAAAGAGAAAAAGAAAAGAGAAGGGGGAAAAAAGAAAAAAGACAATGAAAATTTTAGTGTAATTGTTACTTGTTTGAAAAGATACTAAAAAGAATAGTTTTGCGGGTGAGAAGGGGTGGATGAGAAGGGGTTGGGCGGAAGGGGATGAGAAATAGAACACACTTGTCAATATCACTGAAGCAAATTTCTTTTTTAAAATAAAAAAACAACTGAAACACAAAAATTCAGTACTTTCGGTTTACAGATATATTTTGGTAGAAGATATTCAACATCCGGTTTTTTTTTTTAAATAAAAATTCTTACAAACCAATAAAAACTTCGTGAACAGCTACCTGGAGAAATAAACAGCGAATTGCCAGGCTGAAGGACAAGTTTTCTATATAAAAAAACCCTTAATAATAATAACAGAAAACAAATGAAGCAGGAGCACTCGTGTGAGCTCTAGCCGATTCAATAATTCTGTCTCAAAAGACTATTCTGATTGTTGTGTTGTTTTGTATCAGTCTCACATACGAGACTTTTATTGGCGAGACAAAGAAATATCTACTTCGCATTGACGCAAAGAATTGTTGCAATTTGCGATCGACGTCTATCCTTTGCAAGCAAAAAAAAAGGGGGGGAAGGGAGGCGGCAAAAAAAAGAATTCGGATGTTAAAAATGGTTTCAATATTTCACTCGTTTGTGGGGAGTGAAAATAATAAAAAAAGGTTGTTGTTTTTTTTTTTTTGATTGAGCGGACTGATAGATTATTATCAAAGCCCTCACCTGCTGTAAATAGTCATCGCGGATGGCATGCAATGGAAACGGGTTACCTCCAGAATTTTGCTTTTTATAGTGCCAGACTTCCACCTGTTGTCATTGTGAAAAAGATTATTAATAGGGCATGGGGGGGAGAAAAGGAAATTTCAATTAGATAAGAAAACACTAATTTACTTTAGTCTGCGTCAACGAACTGCAATCCGTTCAGAGTGTTGAACACAATATTAGTAACACTGGTAGCAGAATTTGAGTCACCAAACCTGCAGTGCTCAGTTATTTTTCCAGCTGGCCTGATAGTACTTTTTTGTTTTTTAAAGAAAAGGGGGACAAATTAGGGGAGGGGAAAAAATTCGAAAAAATCTCTTCAAATTATGTTCTATGTGGGTTCAAATGTGTGTAATCGTAACACACAGAAAAAAAACCATCACCGCTCGATTTCATTGCTTGGAAGGTACTTAAGAGTCAAGGGCAAATACTATAGAGGGCGCGAAAGTGTTCGTGTGCACCTTCAACAGTACAACTAAGTTTGCTGGATTAGCATAAGCCACGGCAGTTTGAAATCTTCTCTTAAGAGGGGGAGAACCCAGGTGAAAAGGGAAAACGCATATTATTTTTTGTATTGATTTGTTTGAATAAAAAAATCAAAAAAAAAAACAAAGGAAAGGAAAGATAATGAATGTCGCAAATCAACCTAAAAAGGTCGAAGCAAACTACTTCACACACAATAACATCTGAACCAGTAGATACAAATGAAATTAAAAATTATTTCAGAAACTTGTAACTTTCCATTTTTAATCGCAAGAATAACCTAAGTAGCTTATTATGAGGTAAATTGGTATAGACAACAACAGTAGTAGATAATAGAACACCGGAGCACCACATACAACTAACACATTGTTTATTTGTAGTTGTTTTTCTTTTTCGCGTTAGTTGCTTTCACGCAAAAGAACAGGGAAAACGTCATAAGGAAAAGAGGAAAAAAAAAAGAAAATTCATGCGCCACTCTCACACCATTCTCTGGACTTCACAGCGCGCTATTTTTGCTAGAGAAAGGGAATAGTTAAGATGTCGCTTCTCCAGTGTCTAAGGATCCTGCTGCAATCTCTTTTGTACCTTCACAGTAACAATAAGAAAAATTTAAAAAAAATTGTTGTTATTGTGTTGGGGATACAAAAGGAAGAAAAAACAGAAGCAAGAATGAAAAAAATAAAGATTAAAAAAAAAACACACAACTACTGAGGAAGGAAGAACAAATAAAAATCATGGTTGTAGCGCCTTTAAAAAATAGTAGGGCAATGCGCCTACCAAAGTAAAAGTAATACCTTGGTGAGCAGTTTACTTAAAGTTTCCATGTTATGGGCTGATTTGCAGGGGCGCTACAAATAAAAAGAAAAAAATGCTACCGTGTGCCACGGCGTTTTTCAAGCGACCTACGTAGTTTTAAAGCGTAAGTGTTTTCACTGGCTAAAAATCAGATGAAATGTGGAGAAGAAGAGGTCAGCAAAAACAAAAGATAATCACAGATTAAAAAAAAAATATAAAATAATAATAAAATAATGCACCATCACACCAGTGAGCCAATACTCAATTGTGGGTGCGTAAGATTATCACTGGACGTGTTTCTGGGGAATTAGAATACGGAAACAAAATAAAAGAAATGTGGGGAAGAGAGATTGAGGGGGGGGAAAAGAAGCATCACCCGCTTAGCTTAGCAACGTGCTAAAAATACTAACAGTAACCTTGACTTGACTGGGTTCCTTTTTTTTTTTTTTCATATTCGCCACTCAGGAAAAAACGAGGGGGGAAAAGGAAGAAAGAAAAGCGGACAAAATAGTGTTTGCTCAATGCTATCAACAATTTTAAAAAAAAAAACAGAAGAAGAAGAAAAACAAAGAAGTATTTCTCTACAGCCACTCATCGTAGCAAAACTAGAGTGAAAAAGAACTCGCCACCTTAAAAAAGAGTTTATTTCATTTTGTTGTGCATGATTTTTTTTTTTTTTTTTTTTTTTTTTTTGGTTTTTTGGTAAGGACAACCACGGGACAAAAAAAATAAAAATAAAATAAAAGACACATTTTTCGTTACTGTGTTGCCACGATATGCTCCGTCCATTCAATCACATGTGTGACACATTCCTCATTTAGAAAAACTGACAAGAAAACAATGATTCTTAGAGTTCTTGTGATACAGTTTTTGCTTTTCGCAGATATGAGAAGTTCGGCAACAATGTTTAGGTGCAACAACCTGTTTGAGGAGGGAGGTGGGGCGAAACATATATAGTAAGGAAGGGAAATTGAAAGGAAAAGGGAAAAAAAGGCTACAAAAGAAAAGCTTAGTAATGTTGTGTGATTTTTTTTCACTCCCTTTTTTCTGAAGAGACAAGAGGCCGTAGCTGCGAATTTCTTAGCTAAATCAGTTGTTCGTATCGGAAAAGAGTGAGCCCACCGCCCACCTACTATTACAAATAGCCCACAGCAAAACGCCACCTTGCTAAGGAATATGTTTAAAAAAAAAACTTTTTTCGGGAATCTCTCAACAAAAATCACTAACGACACGACGTCTGACAGCAAGGACAGTGCATCCATTTCTGTGAAGAAAGAGGTATCTCTCTCAACGTCTGATTTCTTTCTTCTTTTCTTCTTCTTCTTTTTTTTTTTTTTTTTTTTTTTTTGAATATTAAAAAAAAACAAAACTATTTAAATATAAGTGCAATATCAACAATCAGATGGTCCATCGGTTATTCTACCTTGAAAACCTTCACGACAAATGGTTGTATTGTCAAAAAAGAAAAGCAAAAAAAAAAAAAAAAAAAAAAAAGTTAAAAGTTAAAAAAAAATGTTTGATAAGCACAAGTGACGAATACGTTGGCTGCAATAAATAAGAAATAAATTCTTTTTTGTAATTTCATACGCTCTCTCTCCCGCTCTCTGTGTTTCTATCGATAAAAAAAAGAGACCAATTTCGATTTTTATTCTTTAACACACACGTTTCTTTTCCTGCGCACAAAGGATAAGCATGAAGATGAACATGTAAAAAAAGAAACCCAAAAAGTTTAAAACGAGAGGCTGTTTTTTATTCTCTTTTGTTTCTTTAAATTAGTATTTTCTGTTAATATTAATACGTGAGGAGAGGATAATTGTTTGAATTTATAAAATACCAACTGTACTGTATCATAATAACATAAAACGATAATTTAACGACATCTGTTAAGGATATAACAGTAAATTATGGTGGTGCTTTACTTAGCCTTTTGAAGTAACCATTAGGTTTCGAGATTAATCGTGACGAGGGGAAAATAGTGAAGGGGAAAGTTGTAATTGGAGTTCCGACATAGAGAGCTGTGGAACTTATTAATAAAAAAAAGGAGGAAGGGGAAAGCTACTTGACTACCGGAGACTTTGCAGGACCCAGTGGCCATAAGACTCATTGTATGTTAATGCTGTGAAACACTCAAAACAGACAGTAATTCCTACCACCTGTCTGATGTTTTATTTTTCCTCTCTTTTTTTCATACCATGGCATATCAAAAGAATTCATCTTCTCATTTCCAAAAAAAAAAAAAAAAAAAAAAAGAAAAAGAAAATCAAAAAAACGTCAAAACAGCAGCGAACGACAGAAACAAAAAAAATTGAAGAAGAAAAATAAAAATAAATAAAAGCAGTGCGTAAGATGAATACTTGACTTTCTGAAGACAAGTAGAGGACACTGCACTGCTAAGTAAGAGAACAGCTGAAGATGTCACATCTTCACTGAAGGGAACCATATGCACCTCATTCCAATTGATGTACACAAATTAGTGTACAGAGTAAGAGATTTTATAATAAAAAAAAGCGAACTCAGCTTGCTGCTCTATTTAACTGAACACATTAGTTTCAGGGCCTCTACAGAGTAAGAGATTGTTCTCGCTGAAGGACACGTAATAATTCTATCAAGGAAGATACTATAACAGTTAAAACCCTTGTGTCTTAATTAACTAAAAAAAAAATTAAAAAAAAATGCACCAGTAGTAGCCATAACGGGACATCGAAAGTCGTAAAGAGCAATAAAAAAAAACCGGTTTCGCATTTGAAATAATAGTTTTTTGGGAGGAAAAAGTAAACCTTCGCAACGAAACTCAAATACTTTTCCTACCACAAAAAAAATAACAAAAAAAAAAAAAAAAAAAAAAAAAAAAAGTCGTGTAAAACACAGAAAAATAAGAGGGAGAAAAATAATAAGGAAATTTCTGTCCAGACACGCTGTTTTCCGTGACAACGAGAACCAATCACAGAAAATGAGGAAAATATGAACTCGCAATTAAAAAAGAGAGACAATATGGAATACAAGCGTCCTATTCCTTGAGGCAGGTATAAGTCTCCATACTCTACTAATTATGAGTAAAACAATACAATACAAAGAGTACCGTAACGTAAACTAAAGCCATCCAATACCTTTGCTTGATGCTTTTGGGAAGACAAGCAGAAGCTAAGCTTCCGCAAGAAGCTGATTCTAACCGTGAGCAACATCAGGCACTGGGAATTATTTTATTAAAACTACATTTTTAATGATTACTTTTTGCAAAAAAAGGTTTAGCAGCACTCTCCTAAAAAGTGTAAACAAATTACTTGTTTTTTTTGTTTTTTTTTTTTGTTTAAATTGAAAAGAACACACCACACGCGTCTAATGATCTGACACCAATCATGTGGTAGCAGAAAGTTAGAGGACGTAAAAAGATACAAAAGCCAGGTGGCTCCAACTTGACAAGTCTATTTGCATCTTTGGAATTGAAATAACAGTTTGAAGCAATTCGCTCAACACGTCCAAAAAGAAAAACACAACTTGAGTTGCACTTGAAAGAAAGGAGGGGAGGGAAAAGTTGGGGCAATTCCACGTAAAACATTTGCAGAGTAAAGAAAATGCGGTGCAGAGACGACCACATAATAAGGGAGGCAAAGAGTACAAATAATGTGACTTTGCTTTAAGTCAGAAAAATACCGAGCGGAAAAGAACTGGAAGAACTACAGTACACTACCGTCAGAAAACAGAGCATGTAAGATTGAACCCCCATTTATTTCAATTATTTTTTCTTATTCTTTTTTTCTTATTCCATTCTCTTTCAAAGTCAAGTCAAAGGGCTGTTAGGCAGCATCGAAGCAAGAGTGCATCTGGAGAGGTGATAACCAACTTTTTTTTCACAATTTCTTTTTTTCTTTATCGAGAACATCACACTACCTGCCGTAACAGCAGCACTGTGAAGTACTAAAAACTGGGTGGCGGTTTTTTTCTACCACACCACTAAGTCAGCAGTTTTGCAACGCTGTTGAGATGAAAAGGGATTGGGCTTTGCGATGCACGATTACAGGGTCACTAACATTGAAGCTTTGATTCACAACAGTGTTGGCACGCTTTTGACTCGCAACTATCTGAAGACTCTGGGTAGTGCGAGAATGTATAATGTCCATCATTCATACTCGCGATCACTCTCATACCATTTGATGCAGAGTTGTTCAATGATTTCCGCATCAATAAGTTCTTTAAATTATTTTGAGGTGACGCTGACGGTTCCCAACCCTCTGGCAGATCAGCAAGCGGTGCATCAGGGTCCGGTGAGGACCCACTTCTGTACAAGTGAAGTGACTTACAAGGTCCACTACAACTGTTATTATAGAAGTCCAGACACTTAGTGTGTGCCTTCTTCAGGTCTGTAAGCCACTCTCTACCACAGACGAGGCAACGAAGAGGGTCAAATGGAGACTTCTTGCGGACCTTCTTCATCAGTCTCCAGGCGTTGTGTTTGCATGGGCGGCCTTCCAGGTACGAAAGCGGATGTCTTTCTTCCTCTTCGCTCTTAGTTGACTCGCTGTCAGTGGTGGAGGCAATTGAAATGGTCGGCAGCTCAGCATTGAGCAACTGCGGAGAGCAAGTTGACTGCACGATTGGGGTAGAGCAATGCACAGGAGTTCCATTTACTTGAATTGGCTGATACTGTTGTGGGTACTGAACCACCTGAGGAACCACTGGCTGCTGTGGCTGCTGGTAAATCGGCTGCAGCTGTTGTTGCTGCTGTTGCATTTGTTGTAATTGCTGCTGCTGTTGCTGAAGTTGCTGTTGCTGAAGTTGTTGCTGCTGCTGCAGTTGCTGAAGCTGCTGTTGCTGTTGCGGATACATTTGCTGAACAGGAATATCAGTCCCCAAACATTGAGTAGTCTGTTGGTGATGTTGATACACCGCAGGAAGAGGTGCTGCTGCAGCAGGTAAAGCAATTGGAGGAATATAACTTTTATTTAAAACGAGCTGTCCCTCAGGTGTGTGCACTGAAATCTTCCTCCCGGAGTCTTCGATGAATAAACTTCCACTTCTACTTGCCCTGCTCGCTGTATCAGTTTCACTAACAACACTCATCATTGATGATCTTCTGAACTCATCAATGCTCAAAGCTGATAACATATCACTTGTTGCACTACTTCTCGCATCGTAACTGTGATTGGATTCGCACCATACCTGTGATGCGAGTGACCCTCTTGAAACTTGCAAAGCACCCTCGTTCATTGTGAGTGTCGCTGGGAAAGTAATACTTGACAAAAAAGAGATATGGGAAAAAGAAAAACACAACACCGACACCTATGCGACCATTCATCTGATGTAGTTTTTTAAGGACCTTTAACGAAGAGAATAAATGAGCGATGATATTTACTATTTTTTTAAAGCAAATTTTTTGCATTGTCGGATTCCTCAGAACAGAACATAAGTTCATTATTTTTTTTTTTTTACTTATTTTTTTTTTTTTTTTTATTCAACTTTTTCAGATAACTACATAAAAGGGGGGGTTGAATATTTGAATTTGTAAAACATAAACAATTGTTAACCTCTGCTAAAGATACATACAGCGACTGCGGTGATGCTTAACTTAGCCTTTTGAAGTAACTATTTTAAGGGCATGAAAAAATCTTTTTACGGGAGTATAGAACATCTTTCCCCCTTTTTTTTTTCTAAAAAAAAAAAAAAAATGATATTTCATTTGCATAACAAGAAGCACAAGAAACTCTGATTAGGAAAGTTTTGTAATTGCGAGACATTTGATGATTATTCAACAAGGATGAAAACCGTAAAAACGAAAAACTATTATTATTATTATTTTTTTTTTTTTAATTGGGTTTTTCATTTAAAAGTAGCAAACCAATGATACTCGACTTACTAATCGGTCAAGTTTCCATTTTTGGAATTTATTTTTTCAAAGTAATCGGGATAGCAAAAATAAGCAGCTCAAATTCAAGTATTTTTTTTTCTTTTCCCAAATAGCCAAAATTTGGTTTTTACATGTTGCGAAGTTCGAACAGGGAAATAGAGGGTGGGAACAGCATTGTGCATCAATGATACAAAAAAAAAAAAAAAAAAAAAATGATTTCTTCTTTCTATTTTTTTTTTTCCCACCAGTCTGTTCTTGATGAATGCAATTACAAATTCGTATTACTCGACGAACAAAGAACCCGATTAACAATTAAATTTAAAAAAAAAAATAAGTAAACAAACTTCAACATTGATAATTTCAAAACTACATCTGTGCACAAAACAAACTAGCCTAGACTACGTGAACAGGAATACAGGGCAAACTGTACTGTAATTAGCGAATAAGAAAACGCTGCTACTGATTGCTTGATCGAATAAAGAACAAAAGAAACATCGGTTCAACGAAAGCCACCCAACATGACCCACAAAGACCTATTTGAGCGCACACACACAAACCATCAGTAAACGACAGGAGCAGTTGCGCACGAATGAAACATGGGTGGGGGGACAATTAAAAATCAGTAAAAAAAGAAGAAAAAAATTAAAAAGTAAGCACACGGAAAAAAACAACAAATACATCCCCCTGATATTCTCTTACAGAAGGAAGAATTCATCAATCGGCTTAGGAACGAGGCATTAATGTAGTAGAACACTACACTGAATTCCAAGTACCATATTCAAACAGAGAACTCAGGAGAGAATAATGTTTACCCACGTAACAAGCTGAACATAGGATTTTAATTCTAAAAAAAAGAAAAGAAAAAAATTGGGGTAATGAAAAACAGTAGAGAATCTGACTTGACTATTTTATATGAACGTTTTTTTAATCGTTTTAAACTTTTTTACAAAAAAAAAAAAAAAAAAAAAAGGGGGGGCAAATTGATACTTCATTATCAAGCTCAGAGGAACAACAACAATCTCTCAGACAATCTTGGGAAGGAAAGACATGTCACTCCGGACCGCCCATCATAAAGGGACAATGCACAACACTTTTTTTTTCCCCCCCAATGTCCAACATAATAATTTAGAACATTCCCCACATGATGACAAAAACGTTTGCTTTGGCTGACACTATTGAATAATATGGTGTGCAACACTAAAAATAAAAAATAAAATAAAACGCACAAATAATATAAGTAGCTGAGCAGCAGGAATGACAAAGGCAACCTAGGCTAAGGTGGATTGACACTATTGCAATGATACAACAGGGGGAATAAGACTAAAAGAAATTGAGAGAATAAATAAATCCAACATTATTATTATTATTATTTTTCCTTTTTTTTGATGGGTCAACAACGGGACGGAAACAAAGAAGAGAAAAACTGATATTTTTTGTGGGGATGCGAGGAAACTTTTCCCAACTAATTCCCGACCTTAATTTTCTCCCCTTTTTTCCCTGTTTTTTTATTTTCTACACAGGGTGCCTGTCTCCCAAGCAACTCCACTATATTCTTTGCACGAATGGCGTTTTCAGCTTGACTATGTGCAATTTTGTCTACGAACTGTGTGGGCGGACTTGCACTCAACACACGTCACAGTACGTAACTTCCAACAAACCGGTCTTTTCGAAGTCCCATTGCATGGTTTTGAAACAACGCATATCAGCGATGTGATCACAAGGATGAGAAGGCTTGCTTGAATAACAACCCGACTGATGTAAATCCGTAACCGAGAATAGCCACCTTAAGACCAACGTCGAAGAAGGTGTTCCTGTGATAGTTGTGATAATGAAATGAGGAAATGAAACACTGAAATGAATAAGAAATAATTTACATACTGTTCCCCATCTCTGTATTTCATCCAAAAGTGAACTGAGATTGGTAGGAGATAAATCCAAATTAGTCCACAGACACCTCCACCAATGGAAGCAATGTCACCTACTCCTATTCCAAATGCTGCTGGGATACCAGCGAGTAAGATTATAAGCATACTCACAGCCTGTGGAGGTTATTGTTTGTTTGTTTACATACAACGTCATACAAAAGATTGCTCAGAATGAAAAAACAATATACATACTCCGTTAACGTATACGTTATTAGGAAGACTCTTGTAGAAAGTAAATATCTGTGATCTGCAAAGGAATACTAGTAGTGGGTACACCATACAAATTTGAAATACGACTGAGATTCTCGCAATGAGAGCGAACTTATCATCATAAGGAAACATTTCAAGGAAGTTCTGCTCAATAGGACAGTGTCTGAATCCCGCGATGGACATTAGTCCAGGAGCGAGGTAGCACATGGCAGTTCCAAAGTAACCAAGGAACATATCTCTGCCATTCTTGTCAGGATTTTTCGAAGATCCTAAAATTGGGCAAATTAAATTATGTAAAAAGAACGAAAGACAAAGAACAGATGCTAATTGAGGCCAAGTACTCGTGTACATCGCGAAGTTATCAACATCAGAATCTTCAGATCCCGTCGATGACGATGATGATGAAGGACACGTATCACTATTGAAAGCCATAATAGATTTAATTATAATAAATGACATGTTGAACAACACAAAGACGATAGCAAAGGTACTGGCCTTGAAAAGAGGTTCGAGATTCTTTACAAACGACACTACCCATTCGATTCCAGCAATCAAAAGAGCGATGTTAAATTTACTTATAAAGGATGATGAGTCCTTTTTAAAACATCCAACAACACTTTGAGTCGCATAAATGTGGTATGACATCAACGCCACAATCAACACCAACGTACTCGTCCACGTCGCGATGACTTCAACAAGTGGTGACATTCTCCTAAGTACAGAGAAGTAGTCTTTTTCTTTCAAAACCTTCGCTTGTAAAAAGATCATTCTTACAGTGTACAGAGAGACACAGAAACCTCCCACAAATACAACTAAACTCATTAAGAATCCGGCCTGTCCAAACGCCCATGGAAGAGACAACATAGTCGATCCACACATAGTCGTCCATATTGTGAAAATAATTGAAATTGAACCTCCTCCTTTGACACCACTTTGATTATTTAAGAATGAATCTAACCAAACAATTTGATAAAAGACAGCATCATCAACAGTAGTTAAGTGTTCGTGGTCTTCAATGGGTTGTTCAAGAAGATGATCGAATGCTGTTGCGTCTTCGTCTGTTTCTCCAGTTTGACGAGCGTACTTCACACCTGCTTCGTAATAGGCCTTTCGGTTCCATTGAGGGTGAGATCTTCCCATAAGCATGGGAGTGTGAGTGTCTTCACAATATTGTTTTGGACTTTCTGGAGGGCTTGCGGTTTCTTTGCTGTCGAGAATCCCCGTTGGTGTTTCACCACTTGGTGATGGAGGAGGTAACTGCCCTGTTGGCATTGTTCCACTTGATGGGTGCTTTGATAATACAATCCTTCCATGAACCATAGGACTCTTTCCAAAATCACCTGCTTGTGGAGAACTTCTTCTCATACTCAAACTCCCCATACTTGTTTGCGACAACTGCCGCTGTGCTGCTGGAATTTGTTGCACAGCTGACCTTCCCTCCTCCATGGATGATAAGTTATTTTCATTGTTTTGCATACTCTCCCCCTCACTGAAAGAATAACTTAAGAAGGTAAGTATCAATTATTAAGTTACAACATACATTTATTATGTTAACCAGTCAGTTAAAACACGAATCAAACTCCTCGATTAGGAGAACCCTTTTATTTCAAAGGGGTTAGGGTAGCGGTAAGGTATCTAATAATATTTTGGTAATCTTTAACTACCATCCACAATAATAAAAATGTGTAAGGTTTTCAATTGTGTAAAAGTAATTACCACTATTTATCGATGTTTTGAATTATTGAAGCTACAAAGAATATCACATAAAATACATCTATAATCACACGTTGCAATATGTCATTACTGTCGCTGTGTCTCCAGACGAGATCTAACGAGATCCCTCTTTTGACGTTCTGTCAACTGTCAACCGTCACGTCTCAGCTGCTACAAGAGATATAGGTGGTAGTGATACAATACCGTGGGGAGATGGCAACTGAACAATCACCTGTTTGTTTGTTTTTTTTACCTACAAACCAATTGTTCGAAAGTTTGTCTGGGACTAAAGCTTTGCTCAAAAAAAAAAAAGAAGGAAAAAAAAAATACCTTATATCCCGTGGATTTCACGACTCCAGTTTTTCCGTTTAGTTCAGGCTCGAGTAGAAGTCTTCGAATCGTGACTGTGTCACCTTTATTAATATTAGTATTGCCAGACATTGGTTGAAGGTCACTAGTTTGAAAGCAACGAATACCAACAGAATCGATTGCAATAAATGCTGTTTGTTGAGTACCTTTAACTATTCCCTTCTGATCATTTAGAGTAGTGTTGATGGCGAGGTTTTTAACTCTGACACATGAACCGTTTTTGTGAGTTGGTTGCGATGTAGAAGTTTCTAAAACATTTATATTGTAGGAATCTATAGCATGACTTTCCCCTTCAATCCAGGTAAATATTTTTGTTGTGAATCCCAATACCTTTCCTCGCTTTCCATTAAGTCCCATGTCAAGAGTCATCCCGCATACCTCTACTGTGTCTCCTTTGAGGATGCATGCATGTCCTCCAAGATTTCGTATTTGAGTCGTTGCTATACTTCGTCGTTCTCCATTATCCATTGAGAGAGCTACTTCATTTTGCTTTCCCATTATCTTTCCTTTCTTACCATTCATCTCTTTTCTTACTAACATATTTACTATTTCTATGGAAGCTCCTTTCACGAATTTCATATTCTCCTTATCAACAACTTCTTGAAAGTGACTCAAAAAGAATTGCGCTGCATTCACTGGACGTTCCTTTAGCAGGCTGGCTAGAGCTTCATCAATAAGATCGGGTATTCCCTTACTTCTTAGGTAGTCGACAGCCATATTTTAATTCCTTTCGGAGCTTGTTGTTAAATGTAAGTAACCAAATTAATTCAACGTCACGAAACGCTCTTAATTATTTTCCTGCAATACAAAAGGAAGAGAGGGGTGGAAATGTTACCCAACTAACTACACCACCACCAGAGCAGTACTTGTATTCAGATATTCTATAATAAAATCTAACGAAGGAATAAACGACGACACTGAAATTACGAAACTAAACTACAAATCAAATCAATTGGTATTCTCTGTCAGGAGGTTCACAATAGAGTCACAATGGATTATTTTCTTATTTCCTGAAGCATCTTGTTGACGTATTCAAGCTTGGCATCTCGTTGTCGTTTTTCTTCGAGAAGTCGATGCTGTTCAGCAACAAGGTCAGCGACGTTTAAATCAGATATGTCAAGGTGTACTTCACGAATATCAACACGATTGGATTCGAGATGTCTTTGAGTCGGATGTTGAGGACTACCTGATGAACTTTTAACTACACGAAACTGACTCCCATCAGAACCCTCTCGACTAGGAGGTGAGCTGCTTCCAAAGCGCTTTGGAGGAGTAGAACTATCATCTTGATAAAGTACACGAGTTGTACTAACTGAATTACGATCACTGTTATTACTATACGATAAGTCATGTTTACCTTCTGGTGATGGTGTCACAGGTGACGGTGCAGTAGTATCCCCCGCAGGACTGTTACTGACGTCTAAGAAAGTATCATCTGCATTACTCGCTTCCACCTTTTGAGGAGAAGTTTTCTTCGTTCTTCTCGGAGGAGTTGCAATTCCACTCCGCTGCAGCGCGGTGATACTTTCTTTCAACAATTGACGAGTTTGAGACCTCAACCCAGACGAACTCCTCATCGAACTGTTATTACCTGGACTGTTATTGGCTCCAAACCGATCGATTTCTCTCTTAAGAGAAACCGATTGGTCCATTAACTGTTTTAAGAAAGCATCTTTCTCTTGGATTGGAGAAGAAGGAGGTTTACTTGGGAATACATCAGTGATTGACCCATAATTAGCCATTAAATCAGAAATTGATACTTTATCATGAATAACCACATCTCGTGAATTAGAACGTTGTCTGCCCACAGAGGTCGATGGCAGAGACGGAGAAGAACTTCGCCCACTCCGAATAGATCTCCTCGAAGCAGAAACAGACCTTCCTTGAACGGGTAACGGAGAAGTGCTGTACGGAGAGATCTCTTGTCCTCTATCTCGTACTCTACCACGCTTTTTAAGTGGATCTGGAGGAGGAGCTGAGTTTGGTAGGTACCTCAACGGCATGGTTACTTTCGGATTTCTTTTTAGTTTAACCGGATGCTTTGGTAGAGAAGCAGTGCTCGCAGTTATTGAGGATCTTAAATTTGAAGGTCTTTTCCCCAGACCGACTTCTGCCGCCGTCCTGAGTCCGTAATCTGCCGTCGGAGAGTAGACACGTCCAGTAGGACTCTGTTGTCGTTTTCTGCGAGGTTCATGTTGAAGTATTCCAGGTACAGGTTGTACTACTGGTTTTGTATTTGGTCTTCGATGGAGTTCCTCGATAACCATTCTGGACGAGGATCTGTTGAATGAAACGGGTCTCTCTTCAATCATTCTGGAGAGTGTGTCAATCTCAAACTGTAATACCGTTTCTGCGTCACCTTCACTTGGGTTCGATTGCGGTGTAGCTTGACGAGATTGCGGTGTAGCTTGGTGCGATTGCGGCGTAGCTTGACGCGATTGCGGTGTAGCTTGGTGCGATTGCGGTGTAGCTTGACGCGATTGCGGTGTCTGACGCGACTGCGGTGTAGCTTGGCGCGGAGGTGTTGTTTTCCGAGGAGTTCGCTTCTCTACCTGCTTATGGTAATGAACATTTTTACGTGCATACCCCCCATCATCCAACTCGTACTCCAACGGAGGCCCCCCCCTCTGAACTTGATTTTGAGGGCTCGGTGTTCGCATGCCTCTCATCTTGAACCCCCCTCACCGGTTCTGAAAAAATAAAAATAAAAATTAAAAATTAAAAAGAAAAAAGGAATCCCAGCACAAACTTCATTATTTCGATATATTTCCCAACTTTTGGACCATATCATTTTTTGTGTATAATTTCTCTGAGGGTTAAGCTTTTTATATAATTCAAACAAAAATACACACAAAAAGAATTTTCCACATTATTCAAAAGACAAGAATAATTCGGAAAGGTACTCCAACGTTAGTCATACTACAGCCAGCTTGCCCTTTACTTGTCGTAATCACGTTGAGCTGTTTACCAGGCAATACAATGCACCTGATTCCATCAAAACGAATATTTCAGATTGATACATTACCAAATAGTAATAGCATTCACCCACTCACGCACAGTGAGAGTCAACAACATAAGCAGTATTGATAAAAATAAATAAAAGAATAATTGGCTTTATCTTAAACTCTGCAGAATATAGTATAGTATTATATTACTGTTTTGTTTATGCACGAAACCGTGAACCGACTTAAAGTGTTAAAGCTGAAGGAGGTTTCATGTGTGCTGCCCAACATTCTTTTTCATTTCTTACAATACTTGTTGAATGCAAAAAAAAAAAAAAAAAAAAAAAAAAAAAGGCTTTCTGGACAACAAAAAGAAGTTGTAAGCTGGGGTAATAATGTTTAATACCGGGTTTGCTGATGTTATTTGTGAGACAGTGAGAGGTAAGTAAAATGACTCGTTGGGTTTACCATTTTTTTTTTTTCCCCCCCCCAGCAAAATAATAAACCAAAAGGGGTAATTTGATACTGCATTTTCAAGCTCAAAGGGGGAAAAAATCAAAACTATTTCACCATGTCAATTTGATAGGTGAAATGTTAGCAACGGTAAAAACAGTAACAACTTCAGGTATCAAAATTAATCAAAGAAAAGGTACGTTTAGAAAAAGGGAAACATAAAAGAGAAATATTTTTGTTTTATTGACCAGAAGACGCGTCGAATCTGGTAATTCGGACCAGGTTGAGCGTCCCGTGTCCTGTACTGTACAACTTGATAGCGGGGCAATCCATGAAAAGAAATAAATCGTCTGACGTAGTTAGCCTCATTAACCTCTTACAAGGTGTACACTAATTCCATTTTTCGACAGATTTTCAAAGGATTCTCCGATTCTCCCGTTGGCAGATCTTCACGCTGAACAATATTAAATGGGACAGAAGCCCCAGGAGAGAGCACACTCATAATTCTTAACTACAGACCACTAATACTACAGACCACTAATAGGAAGTGATCAACTCATCTCTTTTACTAAAAAGAGAATAGATGTTCGCTAGCATTGGAAACACTGACAGCTAACATTTTGTTTCATTATAAAGGTCAACATTGAAGTAACTATTTGAGGGTGGCTGGAAGAAATGTCAGTTGTCTCGAATGGATCAGCTGACAGATTGAATAGAGCTAGAGGATCTGTTAAAGAAGGTTTTAGAGTAGTAACGTCAGCACAATATGGAACAACTCCCTTCATGTCACCCATTACAAGACCGTAGCCACTTCCTTTTCCTCCTTCCCACATTTCAGGAGTGTTCAGAACTTTACCAGTACCATCCCAAGTGAAGTAGAGATATTCCTTTGATGGTTGTGTCTTACCCATCAAAGTATCTAATATCGAAATACCATCTAAGTCAGATGGGATTTGATCTGTTGATCCAATCAAGTCAGCGATGGTTGGGATAACATCCCAGAAAGCCCATCTGTAGTTAGAGGTGCTTGGTTTAATTGTTCCTGGCCATCTAACCATGGTTGGTGATCTGACACCTCCCTCGTAAAGGGATCTCTTGTGTCCCAGAAGCCCACCGGTGCTGTTAAAGAACTTATAGCTGTGACCGCCTTCAAGGTGGGCACCGTTGTCGCTAGCGAAAAACACTAACGTGTTGTCATCAATTCCCTTATCTGTGAGTAATTTCATTAGTTCACCAACCTTACCATCGAGGTAAGTGATAACTGCAGCGTGGTCTCTCTCGACATCCGGCCAGCTGGTCTCGTTAGCATACTGCAAGTCACTTGGAACTGGAGCACCCTGTTCCTGATGTTTGTCACCCCAGCCGCCAGCATGTGGAACTGTAAATGACAAGTATAAAAAGAAAGGCTTCTCACCACCAGCAACAGTGTTTACCCAGTCAAATGCTCTGTCCTGAAACATGTCAATTGTGTAGTTGTACTCACTTGGGTTTGCCATACAAAGATTCCTGTTCTTTGGTTTCCAATTTAACGTACAATTAGCCTTCGCCACTGCTGCTCCTTTCATTTGAGTATCAACAAGTTCCGGGTACATATCATGGCAGTCCGCTTGGTTAATTTGACCAAAGAATGCATCAAAACCCTGCGATGCAGGTCCTGCAAGAGGAGCAACCTTACCAAAAGCTCCAGTCTTATATCCGTTGCTTTGAAGCATCTCAGAAAGTAGAAATACTTCTTGATCAACGGGAATATTTGTTCCAACTAAACCGTGTTTTTCAAAGTTCCCAGAATGCCTTCCCGTGAATAAGGTTGTCCTACTCGGTGCGCAAACTGTGTATCCAGCGTACGCTTGTTTAAATACCATTCCCTCATTACCAAACTTATCCAAGTGAGGTGTTGCTATTCTGCCATGAATTGAACCTGCTGGATACAATCCGACTTCTCCCCATCCCATGTCGTCTGACATAACCCAAATAATATTTGGTTTTTCTGCTGCAGCTACTGTGCTGCAGGCCAGAAGAGCGCTTACGAACATTGCCTTCATATTATTTTAGGGCTGTTGGGGGGTTTAAGAGATAATAATAAGGCAATAACTACGTAAAACAATAATCCGATTCCGTTATTATGTTTCCCCATTCTGACATAGAAGGCAAGAGATCAGATATTTCATTGTACTCGAAGCAGACAATGAAAACATTCTGCAACTACATTCTACTTAGCTGGACATTGCTTTTAGTTTTGCAGCCAGGTCGTCAACAGTTGATTTCTCAGATACTTTGACGAGGTCTTCTGTTGTAATTGCTGGATCCTCACCTATTTCTTCAGATCGTAAAAAGTCGAATTGTAATCCCTCCTGGACGTCAACATCATCACCAGCACACTCTTCAATAATTGATATTCCCCATTCATTTGGGACGTCTTTCGGTGATGATTTGGGTTTTTCAGGAGCTGCGGTTTGTTCACATGGAACTCTCTTCTTAAATTCCTCTTGCATCCTTAGGCAGGTGTTATTGCTGCATTCTGGGTTTGCTTTGAGAGTGATGGAAGGGAAATTATCATTCAGGGAATCATATCCAACATAAGCAGAGACTTTTCCAAACTTTAAGAGATACTTCAAAGCAGATTGAGCTAAAAAGCCAGCTATTATACCCATCGTGGTTGGGAGTGATGCTGCGCAAACACCTTCTCGTTTTGGTTGTTTCTCTCCAGTTGCAACAACAAGTGGTGGTACACATTGATAACACGGTGTACTACCTGGTACCAAGACCTGGATGTGTCCAGAGACGGCATTTTCACTAACACCCGATTCCATCCAAATTTGATTTGACTCAAGACAAGCTTGATTTAGAGCTAAACGAGCTTCGAAATTATCAACACAACACAACACCAGATCTACTTGACCATCAGTTTTACTTCCGGTTGCTATTCTCTTTAATAGAATATCAAAGTTATCAACCGTTGTGATGTTCATATGGAGGGCTTCGAACTGGACGTCGGGGTTTATGTTTTTTAAAGTTTCCATAGCAGCGTCTACTTTGTGCATTCCACACTGGGAAGGTTGATAAAAAAGTCGATTCATGTTTGCTAACTCTACCTTGTCGTAGTCTACTAATATAAGTTTTCCTATTCCACATCTTGTTAGCATTTCTGCACTGACGCTGCCAACACCACCAACTCCGACTATCAAGACCGTCTTATCGAGGATTCGTTCATAATTATCGACTACTCCCATCTTTTGAAGAGCCATCAGTCTACTGTAGGGATTATCATCCCGCACCTCACTACTGAATCTGCCCGATTTAGACATCTGTTGTGTTGCTAAAGAGGAGGAATTACGATTGAGAAATTCCAGTCTTTGATTCTCAAAAAAAGACTAACGAGATTCCCTATAGACGAGAACCTAACAGAACAATTGATGCGGATGGTGTACAACACAGCGGATGGTTATTTAGGTACTTTTATCACCAGTTGAGTTAAGCACAGTTGTCTCTTCACCCTTTGGAGGTGGTAATTGAATGATATCAGTATTACCGACATATGCTGTACGAAGACCTTCTTCCCAAGTCCAATTCATGAAAGCAGCACGTAGCATTTTGTTAAGATCTCCGTGTCCAACAACCGCGATTCGCTTTCCCTCAAAGCGTGAAGTGATCTCATTGAGAACTGAAGAAGCGCGTGAGAGTAGTTTTGGAAAAGTTTCACTTCCTGGAACGTCGAGGAAGTAAGTGACCTTATCAGTTACAAGTACGTTATCTCCAGCTACTTCTTTGATTGAAGTGACTGGCTTGCCAGTGAGAACTCCAAAATCTCTTTCTTTCAGATCATCAATAATAAGAAAGTTACTTTCATCAATACCACAAACTTTTTGAATCTCCTTCGCAGTAATCTTCGCTCTCTGAAGTGGCGATGATACAACAACATCAACACTTCCAATCTCTTTTACTTTGTTCGCTACCATACCTGCTTGTTCCACTCCTAATTCAGTAAGAGGTCTATCTCTGTGACCATTCAAAAGCATTTCTGCGTTGTCTTCGTCCTGGCCGTGTCGGACAACTAAGAGTGTGGTTGAAGTGCTCATTTTCTTTTTCACGATTTTTGTTTTTTTTTTGAGTCCTGTGATTGATAAGATTAACATCAAGCTGGTTAGTATTACTAGGTATCAGTTAATTAAAAAAAAACCATCGCAAAAATCCACGACAACTCAGTAACAGAATTAATACTTCTCGTTGTTGATACCACCACTCTGACAACTTCGGCAAACTCGAGTCTTCCCTATTATCATCGTCATATTTATTTATTTATTTATTTATTTATTTACGAAGCCTAGGAAGCCAAAAGCCAAGAAAAGCTCACAGAGTAACAGTTATATCGCTACCAGCAACCGTGAGACTCTCACAGACATATAGAAGAGGCTGTTGATAGGGGAAAAAAAAAAAAAAAGAAAAAGAATTGCTTACGTTCGATCAGAAAAATAACATACATACTTGAAGCAAAGAACACAACAGATATAATGAAAAAACGTACTATAAGAAAAGAAAACAACATCAACAATAACAACAACAACAAAATAGTATACAAAAAAATATAACTTTCAATCAAAGGTAAGCAATCCGTTGTGTGCATTACGCAAACAGTAAGGACAGCAGTAATAAAGATAGCAGAAGAAACTTTTTTTTTTTTTTCTTTTTTTTTTTTTTTTTTAAATTATTTATCGAACCCAAGGAAAACCGGGTGGCCAAATACTCACAAGCAGTCCTACTGAACAAGAACCCTTTACGGCATCTTAGCTAAAAGCATATCTCAAAACGTCGTATCTAATCTGCATTACTTGTTCAGATCACGAACGCGTAGAAAATCTACATAGCACACAACAGCAAAAGGAGGGAAAGAAGAAAAAAAAAGAATCGGCACTTCACTATAAATAAGTTGCGACACCAGTTTCATTTTGTTTGTAGCGCATCCGGAAAAACAAACAAACCCATAAAAGAAAAGTAAAACGTTATGATATTCGTATGACTCAGTTTATGTAGAAAGTCCCTTAAAAAGGGTTAAAAATACAAATAAAAATCGTGAAAGGTTTTCATACTATACATTATCTTCGAAGAAATAGTGAAGTCCTCGAGCTGTCTCTGTCTCAATACCACTAAAGTGAATGATAAAACACATGTTGGTATTTTCCTTTCACCATTTCCTTTTTCCCTTGCTTCCCCTTTACGAGAACATAATCAGTGCAAACAAGTCGCGAACTGATACAGGAACCAAATATTGATACTGAGCGAGGCAGATTCTTTAACAATTAATCAAAGAATTCCTAACCCATTTTACACACAGGAACCAAATTAATGCAGGGCAAGGTAAAAGTTTTTTTTTTTTTTTTTTTTTGTTGCTGAAGTCAAAACTACAGAGTAAGTTCACGGGAATAACAGTAATTCGATCACAACCGCAAGACTCTCACACGAGAAGAGACGTAAGTTAACCAAAAGTAATTCATATGCAAGAAAACTATGAAAAGCTATATAAAAAAAGAAAATGAGGGGAAAAGAGTCCCTATATATGTATATTTTTTTTTCTTTCCTTGTTCTTGCAGTAGTCAGATGAAGAGAGAGACAAATACAATATCCAAACACACACAGAAAAAGAAAAAAGAGGTGGTTTGAGATTTTTGAATATATTAATGAAAAAAATAAATATCTGTTGTACCAGAGTTTACTAAAATAAACGTTAGCTATGATCCAGTGAAAGCCAATAAAGGTAATATTAAAAGAGGGACTGCATTCTTAAGAGCGGGGATTAACTGTTCGATTTTGTACATAAAATATAAATGTATTGTATCATAAACAAAGAAGGGGGAGGGATAGGGATACTCCAGTAGCTCTCTTATGTCCTCGCATGAATGGATCAACTGAAGGGAAATTGAGTTCACTTTTAACTTCAATTCATTTCACATAAATAAAAATCAAGAAAGCAATATACCAACAGAATTTCACATATTTAGTTAAGACACTCACAGAATTAGTTACTTATATAATCCAACGTTGCCGTATATTTTGAGTGCTCTAAGGAGGGTAACTCACAGCAACAGAGGACCCAATCCGTAGCTATTTCCGAAGACTCAGTCTCGTTTTTTATAATATTTATTTCCTTTAGTTCTTATAAATAAAACCATATCATTGATATCGGTATTTAAAAAGAAATAATTTGGTTTAACTTCAAAACTAAATAAGCACCAATTGCCTCACCAGAATCCCCAATGATGCACCGAATTATTAACGGAGGGAAGCAACTAGACAGCTCACGTAAGTTTTTTTGTTATTGTTTTGCATTACTTGTGCTTCATGTAACAAAAAAAAAAACCACGTCACAGGTCAATAACAATGACAGTGATCGCGATCTGTACAAATCTGCACAGCAAGAAATATATATTGGTAGGGGAAATCTTTGATAAAAGTTTTTTTTTAAAATAATTGACGTAACTAGAAAAACTAAATAAGCACCGATTGACTCCCGAGAGTCCCGATGCACCGAACACTTTTTAACGGAGGGAAGCACTTAGACAGCTCACGTAGGTTTATTTTCTTTTTGCTATGCTGTATAATCTTTGGAAAGTATTTTTATTTTTTTATTTTTGTTTTGTTTCATTTGTGCATGCATGTAAACGTCACAGGTCAATATCGACGATCGCAAATCTGTACACAAATTGAACAGCAATAAATGAAATGTATATTTTGGTATAACAGAACTATCGTAAAAAATAAAAAAAAGGGGGGAAAAAAGAAAACAAACCCTCCAATCGTCATCAAAAACACTCCGTAGATCTTATAACACATAAATGTGTTTTGTGTACGAAAACTGCAAACTAAAAGCTAAGAGAGCATCTACTACGTTATTAGTACTATTTTTTTTTTTTTTTTTTTAAAACACACGATAGTTTTCATTGGAAGGGAATTACAAAAAAAAAAAAAAGGGAGGGGGAAAAAAATGGAAATTGTTAGTTAATCTGGAAATACGTCTAATATAATAGAATGTTATACAAGGTGGTTAATATCGAATTTTTCTTTATTAGACAGTTCTATACGCTAATAAGAACTCTTCCACACAATAACTCTGATAATAATAAAGTGATTCTTAACATAAATTATTCTGGATGGACTTAGTCGCCTCCGGGTCACTATTAATGCCATATCCGTACTGAAAAAGTATGGAAAATTGTTAGCTAATCTGGAAGTTAATAATATTAGTTTGTTATAAGAAAATTAAATTTTAATATAATAAAAAAAAACACACAACTCATGTATTTTGTATTTGCATCAAAAGTTGACTAAAATACTAGTAAAGGGTGGGAAATATCCTCAACAAGGTGGATGATGCTGATTTTCCTATTAGTATTTATACGCTAATAAGAGTTCTTCCACACAATAACTCTGGTGATTCTTAACATAAATTATTCTGGATGGACTTAGTCGCCTCCGGGTCACTATTAATGCCACATCCGTACTGAAAAAGTATGGAAAATTGTTAGCTAATCTGGAAGTTAATAATATTAGTTTGTTATAAGAAAATTAAATTTTAATATAATAAAAAAAAACACACAACTCATGTATTTTGTATTTGCATCAAAAGTTGACTAAAATACTAGTAAAGGGTGGGAAATATCCTCAACAAGGTGGATGATGCTGATTTTCCTATTAGTATTTATACGCTAATAAGAGTTCTTCCACACAATAACTCTGGTGATTCTTAACATAAATTATTCTGGATGGACTTAGTCGCCTCCGGGTCACTATTAATGCCATATCCGTACTGAAAAAGTATGGAAAATTGTTAGCTAATCTGGAAGTTAATAATATTAGTTTGTTATAAGAAAATTAAATTTTAATATAATAAAAAAAAACACACAACTCATGTATTTTGTATTTGCATCAAAAGTTGACTAAAATACTAGTAAAGGGTGGGAAATATCCTCAACAAGGTGGATGATGCTGATTTTCCTATTAGTATTTATACGCTAATAAGAGTTCTTCCACACAATAACTCTGGTGATTCTTAACATAAATTATTCTGGATGGACTTAGTCGCCTCCGGGTCACTATTAATGCCACATCCGTACTGAAAAAGTATGGAAAATTGTTAGCTAATCTGGAAGTTAATAATATTAGTTTGTTATAAGAAAATTAAATTTTAATATAATAAAAAAAAACACACAACTCATGTATTTTGTATTTGCATCAAAAGTTGACTAAAATACTAGTAAAGGGTGGGAAATATCCTCAACAAGGTGGATGATGCTGATTTTCCTATTAGTATTTATACGCTAATAAGAGTTCTTCCACACAATAACTCTGGTGATTCTTAACATAAATTATTCTGGATGGACTTAGTCGCCTCCGGGTCACTATTAATGCCATATCCGTACTGAAAAAGTATGGAAAATTGTTAGCTAATCTGGAAGTTAATAATATTAGTTTGTTATAAGAAAATTAAATTTTAATATAATAAAAAAAAACACACAACTCATGTATTTTGTATTTGCATCAAAAGTTGACTAAAATACTAGTAAAGGGTGGGAAATATCCTCAACAAGGTGGATGATGCTGATTTTCCTATTAGTATTTATACGCTAATAAGAGTTCTTCCACACAATAACTCTGGTGATTCTTAACATAAATTATTCTGGATGGACTTAGTCGCCTCCGGGTCACTATTAATGCCATATCCGTACTGAAAAAGTATGGAAAATTGTTAGCTAATCTGGAAGTTAATAATATTAGTTTGTTATAAGAAAATTAAATTTTAATATAATAAAAAAAAACACACAACTCATGTATTTTGTATTTGCATCAAAAGTTGACTAAAATACTAGTAAAGGGTGGGAAATATCCTCAACAAGGTGGATGATGCTATTATTAGTATTTATACGCTAATAAGGAGTTAGCTGCCTCCGCCACATCCGTATTGAAAAAGAATGGAAATTTGCATAACATTGTGTCACTAAATTTTATAAGAAAGAAAATTTTTAATTTTTAATTACAACAAAAAAAAAAAAAAAGCACTCGCATATATTTGTATTTGCATCAAAAGTTAACTAATAATAAATACTAGTATTTTGAGACAAAAGGGGGGTTAACTGTTTAATTTTGTACGTAAAATACAAATGTATTGTATCATAAACATTTACATTAGTTTTAGATACAGTGACTAGGTGTGATAATTGAAAGCAGCAGAAAATCAAAAGGGGCCCAACAAGGTGGATGTTACTGATTTTTCTATTTGTTCTTTTCGCCAATATAAAAGTTCTCTCATACGATAACTTTGATAATAAGGTGATTCTTTACGTAAATTATTTTGAATGGATTTAGCTGCCTCTGGGTCACTAATGTGCTAGTGATGAACAACATTTTTGTTTATTTCTTTTAGTTCTTTTAAAATTTTTCGTTTTTCAGAAAAGAACCAACTGTGACATGGCCACACGCAAAAAATTAAAGTCAAAGTTTGAGTTCTCCTACAAAACAATTTCATTCTTTTTTTGTTTTCAATTGGTTTTTATACAATAATATTAATTTAAAAAAGAAATAAATAAAAAAAATTCTTTAAGGGAGAGGCACACCTCAACAAACTTCTTTTTTTGGATACTTATTATCAGCACTACGTAAAACATCCGGATCGTGTTGTTTAAAAAAATTGATTGCACGAATAGTTCTGTACAATAGAAATCACTACTGAATGGGAAAAAAAAAAAAAAAAAAAAAAAAAAATGCACTAAGTTTACCCCATTTGTTAGCAGGAATTTTCCCGCAATAGGTATTCTTGCCTGCAATCACCCACTAGTAGTAAATATAAATTCACTAAGATTCATTACTGTTGTTCTCTTCCAAAGTATTAATGTGGGAGGTTGCCAAAACACATTGATTGGACGTTTCATCATCTCTCTGATCGAGGAGATGAATGAGTACACTTTTAGGTTACTTTAGTTATTTAATCCAACGCTACAGGACCTCAATTCGTAACCGTTTCCGAAGACTCGACATAGATTGTTGAATTATTATATTAAAGTTAATTGTTGCTTTAAGTTCATTTTTTTTTTTTTTTTTTTTTTGAGAAAGTCTAAGACTACCAACAATAAGAACAGACTCAATGCAAAAAAAAAAAAAAAAAAAAAAAATCGCACTGTTTTTTTTACACACAACTTGTCATAAGCAAGAAAAGATAACAGAAGATACAACAAAACATAACTTGAGAAAGGGGGTAAGGGGAAGGAAAAAAGGTCAAGATTCCAAGTTTTTTTTTTCCCCCCCTTCCTGCCCTCCTCTCAAAAAGTATCAATTTACCCTTCCGAACAACTGGCAACAGAGGCACAACTGCAAGTGCTACGCATAAAGATAAGAAGGAAAAGGGGAAACGATGATTGATATCATGAAGGACAAAAACGGAAAAGAAGCTCTCCTTAAGAAGTCAACTCCGATACCATCAGTACAGACAAGCTCATGGATAGTAAGAATAATAACCATTTTGTGCTTGCGAGCAATTGGAAAAACAAACTTTTACAACAAAGGGAAAAGTATAACTTTTTTTTTTTTTTTTTTTTTTTTCACTCGTAATAAGTGCTCGAGATAAGAATTAGAAAAGAAAAAAAGAAATCGGAAGAATGTGAGACTAGCCTTACGGCAAGCCAACGTGGTTGCGATTTACTTCTTACCGACCTCAGCAGTTCAATATCTCAGCACGGGAGAAGAGAGCAACAGCGATTTTCCCAGTAACGGCGAGAGAACAGGAAACAAGTAACTTACAGTGTCTAATTAACGAAAAACAATAATAAATTCCTCACCTTTTTTTTGTAGTTAGACCACCTTAAAGTTAATTTACTTATGACAGTTGTTAGTGTTTTGGTATTATTAAAAAATATATATTCAAGAAAAAAAAAAAAAAGAGAATACAAGAATTACCTTGCAAGTATCAGTGATTACAGCACCACTGAAAATAGAAGAGCAAAACATAGTTGTTTCTTGACGTTAATGATTGTGTCATCCACCTTGATAATGCTACGAAGAAAGATAAAATGTAAATAAAACAAGGTAACCCGACAATAACAAGGAGAGAACTTGCAGAGTTAACCGAAGAGATACAGAATAAATCGTACCCTTCCCCCCCTCCCTAATAATAGTAAAAAATAACAGACAGCCGAAACAGAACAATTTTAAGGAATAAATTTAAAAAAAAAAAAAAAGAAATAAAAGCAGCTCACACGAATGGAAATAAGTCGAATCGAGTACCACTTCTCAGCTGATAGAGCATCTGAAGCCTCCCTCGCTGTTAGATTTTGGGTTTCAAAAGAAATTATTTTTTATTATCCTGTTTTAAAGTGACTACATACCTTGATGGCTTCCATTCAATTACTCCTTTCGTGTGAACTGATACAATGGCTTTGGTGCCAGCAACGAGCTGTTTTTTTTTTTTTTTTTTTTGTTTTTTTTTTTGTCTTGGATTAGTCTTTTAGATGATATAAGAAATAACACATACCAACTTAACAGGATCTCCAACACCTGCAGGTACAGCCCAGTGTCCCCATGGGGTACTGCTTTTCCCCGCCAGAGGGATGACACGAAGGTTGGAAGAGTCAATAATAAATAAATGATCTTCTAACAATTGAATAGCAACCTCGTGTTCCTGATGAATACATACGAAGACGGGTTTACCGTCAGTTACTTGCCAATGTTGAACTGATGTTTTAGTGTCTTGTTCATTAGTTATAACATGCTTTGTTGATACAATGGTACCGCTAACACAGGTGTATGTTATATCACCTTTAGGAAGACCAGGGAGTGGACTTTTACTGTCGAATGTTCTAACTCCAAAGCATGTCCCAACCTCGGTAGATCCAACACCGTGCCATAAGAAGATCGTATTACCTGAATCTATACCAACACAGTACTGTGAAGTTTGTGTACCTCCAATAGATATCATTAGCCATGGGGGATTAGGAGCGTTTGATTTCTTAAGCATTCGTTCATCTCTTGTATTAGGATCATCAAGTGTTCTTCCGATATAAAGTGGACCAGGAGCAGTTCCCATCACAAGAGAACCATCACCAGCAGCAAGAGTCTCAAAACGAGGAGTGTTAACAGCCCATCGAAGAGATTCAGGTTTCCATCTGACACCAGTTTTATCATACGCAATAACATGACATGCAACATATCCACCACCACCAATAATCACAGTATCATCATCTGTTGCAAGTGTTTCCACACACGGAAATACTATCGAGTCTAATTCCTTCCCTGTAGTCCCAAGTTGAAATAATCTTAATGAAGGCGACTCTAAGTTAGCACAGCAGTAAATAGGTTCACCTACTGCTGGATGAACAATTCCAGATACCTGCTGAAGCCAGTTCTTCCGAATGTGTGGCTTTGCCCCATCAAACCAGGAGTCAACCATGTCGTGAAGTCCTGGAGAGCTGCTCTTTTTTTTTTTACGCATAGGCTGTGCAAGATGACTGAATTCCGTTACTTCAGACTCACTGGGTTCTGACGTAACGTTCTGAACGTTTGGGAATCCTCCCAATGCAGGAGAACCGCTGGACTTCGACCGCTCGACACTGGTATTTGTATTTGTTCTCATACTGGTGGTGGTGGTACTTGTCCCTGGTAACGTGCTAGCAGCGCCAGAGGTTGCTCGCTCTCTATGGAAAGTACTCAAAGTCCCTAGTCTAGACGGGTCCCATGCACGATTACTCGCAGCATGTGTCAGAACAGGATTACTGGGAGCAATACTAGTACTTGCTGGTGTTGGTAGGCATGATCCCACAGCTGTTTTATCACTAACAGAAGCATCTGCAAGAGGGAAGGTGGTACTCAATCGTGTTACCGGAGATATGCCTCTTCCTGGTAACAATGCATTGCTGTTTGGTTGTAGAAATGATGCTCTTCCTGTGCTGGGTCCACATTCACCTGAAGTCGTGCTGTCTTCGTTGTCAATAAATATTTTCGATTTTGAGGTTGTATTTAACTGAGAGCCACTAGAACTCCCCCGACCCCTTGAAGGAGATGAATTATTATTTTTATTAGAAGTTGACGTACTCGACATGTGATTAAAAGATGGAGACGAGGAGAAAAATTGAGAATTCCGAGCCTCCGACTGCGACGGCGGGAGCAGCTTCGGATATTCAGCGTCACTTGACAGATCGTTTGTCGCAGCGACTACAGGAGATGAGAGCATTAAATGAACAACATCGTCTTTTGAGTATTCTCGAGTAGCAACACGGAGATCAGCTATTGCTGCATTTGGTGATACTGATTGACCTTGAAAAGACAACCTCTGTTCTGAAAGAGGTATTTGCTTCAAACATACTAATGCAGCCTGCACGTCTTCAATGGTTTCGCAGTCCTCTAACACTACCGACTGCCCTCCTACAGCCCCTCCTGCTATGGATATTATTACTGTGGGGGTGGATTTCTTATTTTTTGTATCTTCTGGTTGCTGGAATTCACTCCTTAAAGGTGAGAGACTCAATAAGTTATCACTATCTGAAAGGGTTCGAGGAATATTTGATAAAAGTACCGAACCAGACAACAGCGGTGAAATAGGAGTAGTGTGAGGAGCAGGTAGTGGCAACGATCGTAGGATCGACTGCCGAAGGTCAGGTGGGGGGAATGCGCTGAATTGATCGGCGACTGTAAGACCTGCAACTGAACTTGGACACGAAGATAAAACCGTTGTTTTCGGAGAAGGATGAAGAAGAGTTGGTGTTGACTGACTCAAAGTTCCTTTTGGAGGAGTCGTGGTGTCAACATGCTGCTGTAAGGCCTTTGCTAACATCGGGTTTAAGTATAATTCTTGACCTTCTGTCTTGGGTATGTCATCCTTGTTGTCCTTCTCCATCTCAGAAATAATTAACTGGTTCTGGTGTATCATTGATGCTATTTGATAAAGTCTTACGACATCTTCGTCAACCGAACTGCCGCTGTCACTCTCTGCATCACTTTCTGAGGATCCCTTCATTAATAGATCCTCATAATGTTTGTGTGAGGTGCTGTGTTGAATTAATTATTATTAATAACAAAGAAACATCTTCTTCAGTTGTTAGCAGTTGACATTCACCTGTTTAAAAAATATCCTTAGTAAGCAACACTATTAACTTTTGTATTTATACGAATCTGTTCTTAGGATAGACTACTAACAAAAGCAAGAACAGAGGCAGGGAGCTTTTTCAATAAATGCGAATTCACTTTTTTTTTTTGAGGTGCTTATGGTAGGCAGAACTCTATTATCCCTTCTGTTGTTGCCCATATATAATTTTTTTTTTTTTTTTTTTTTTCCATTTTTTTTTTTAAATTGCTTCTGCTTTCCCAGCTTGGACCCAGACAGTGGTCATGACATGTTTACGAAGAAACATGTTGTTAAAATGTAATAATTCTCGTGAAGCCCAGCAATAAAATTGAAAATTCAGCACAAAAACGCAGATTTATTATTTAAAAAAAAAAAAAAAAAAAATTTTAAAAAAAAACACGAAGGAAATTCCTTGGAGTTATTGCCGTACCGAAATCTGCACGACGGTTTCTCTCTCTCTCTTTTTTTTGTTTTTTTTTCTCCAATTTAGGTGTTTCAGTTTTATTGAGCGAAGCAGATGAGATTACGTTGCAACAACTAAAGCAGAAAAAAGAAATCAGAAATCCGGGGAAGAAATTTAAAAGAAAATAATAAAAAAATAAAAGAAACAGGAAGGAAGACGACAAAATTAACAAAACTGATAAAACTAATTTAAGACAATAATACTATTTTGGTCTCAAGCTGTCCAATCTGGCCTGCAGAGCATTGCTGTCGGCGGTTGGCTCATCTCCTATGGCTGTAGTCGCGACTCCAACCTTTTGGTTGAAGTCAAGACCAATTTCATCAAGTACTTGCTGTACCATTGCTTCAGTTTCTTCTTCTTCGTCGCACTGTTTGTGTTTTTGTTGTTTATTATAATATTAATCTCAAAAGGGAAACTTTAATTGAACACATCCCATTACATACCTCGTCATCCATGACAGTATCAACAGCATCATTCATCATGTCTTCCTTCATTCCCATCTTTTCGTTTTCCATTTCGAATTCCATCATTATTTTTTGCATACTGGCGGTATTCATTTGGCCGTTCATCATTTTCCTGTTTTAGGTTTTTTGTGTTTCGAAAAAAATTTAAAAAAAAAAGACAACTAATTACATAATTAGAACAAAGATCAGAATACATACATGGACTTTGTGACTCCCTTCATGGCGTTGGCCATCTGCGCAGTTGAGTTGAGAGTTTGAAGCCTGAGTGAGATTCCACTCAGCTGAGCTTTCATTTTATAAAATTTCGTCGCATAGCTTCTGGTCCTTACTAAGTCTTTTGCCATTATTCGACAAGAATCCATCTGACCAGCTTTTGCTGCCTTTCGCATGTCAGCGATAATCTTCTTCTCACTGCCCTGTAGCTTTGTACGTTCTCTTTCGAGTTCTCTTACTGTCTTATCAATTCCTCTTTTGTATTCCTTCATCTTCTGCTCAGGGGTTTGCTTTTTCCCAAAGATTCCGGATAAAAATGACATCTTATTTGCTTTTGTAAAATCTGAGATGTTTGGTTGAAGTGCTTATAATACAACTGAAGAAACTTATCAGATCTGACTAGTTCGATATTCGTTCCTTTTGTTGTAAAGCTGTTAAATAATTAAAAAAAATATAACTTTTTTTTTTTGCAGCATACGACAACACATTACATTCGGTGAAAATGAAGTCTACAAGGGGGGCGTAACAACAGACAAAACATGTGGGGAAGAAGGGAGGGATATGGACATTGAGAAGAGTTGTTATAAACTATTCAATATACTGCATTCTATATTTTTTATTTTCTTTCTGAGAGCGTCTTCCTAGTAGTACCCATGCAACCCTGAGGATCTTGTAATCCAGGAGATAAAGTCAGCTATGTCAGGAAATAAAGCAAACAATCCTACAGAGGTGTGTCCCTAGCACGACGTGGAGATCCCTTAGCAGCAGCGCCTCTGTTGAAGCGATCTGAAGCTTCTTGAAAACGTGCTTTGCTGAGACGCATTTGATCGTGTTGCCTTTCCATTTTAACTTCCTCCTCAATGAGTTCTCTCTCTTCAGCATCTAAGACAATCTTCTTGTTGCTGGCTTCAATTGCTTGTTGTTGACAACGTGCAATGTCTTCCTCAAGTCCTCTGTTAGCTGACTCGATTGCTTCAATTTCTCTGGCAATTTGTTGTTCTCTATTCTGGTTTTGATTTATCTGGTCGTAGGCTTGCTGAATTTGATTTTGAATTTGTGCCTCTTCGTCATTTACTTTCCCTCTGAAGTACAAACAATCACATGTATTTGGGTAAATCAAAGCCCAGTTAACAAACTCATCAACAGTGATTCTACCATCCCTGTTGAGATCAGCCTTATAAAATAATTCCCCGATGGTATTGGTGGAGAAGTCAAGACCACGGTCGCGAAAAACACGTTCGACGTCAGCGTACTCAAGAAATCCTCTACGAGATGCATCCATCTCATCAAAGACAGCACGCGATTTCTCTTCAGGACCTAAGTTAGGTCTTTCATCTAAGTAGCTACCCTGCGGATGAATTGGTGCACCAGATTGCTGGTAGTAGCCCTGTTGCTGTTGTTGATGCTGAGGTTGTTGTTGTTGTTGTGCATATCTTGCAGACTGTTCAAACGGAGGAGGCTGATGGACGGCACTGACATTCATTCCCACAGTTGGTGGTCTAGGAGCTGGTAAATCTTGCTGAGTATCAACTTGCCATGGAGTCTGTGGTTGAAATACATAAACTTGATCATATTCATGAAGTTGAGTACTACTAATTAAATCCATCCATTTCAATAATACATCATCGTAAACTTGTAATCTACTAACACGAATACCATCTGGTGGAAGCTGTGCTCCAGATGGACGAAGGGCGTGCATCTCAGCAGTAAACACCTCTTCAATTTTCCTCGTTAATTCACCAATCGTCGGTACTGCCGAAAAAGCCAACTCTAAGTTGACCTTTGATCCAAACATATCAGCGCAACATAACAACGTAAACATTTTAACTTTTTTTTTTGTAATTTCTGTAATGAATTGTGAAATCATAATAAAAGTATTATTGTCTTACAAAAATAAAATGCCACTGTATACCTTACTTCGAGAAATGAAGGCAAACAGAAAAATCGAACACAACAACATGGCATCACTTATTGGTTGTCGGGAGATTAACCGATTTTTTTTTTTTTTTTTTTTTTTTTCGATTTCAAATTTCGACGGGAGGAATTGCGTTTTTTAAAAAAAATAAAAACAAAAAGAGAAGGCAGCAGTAAACAGAATACAATATCAGACTGCGTAGCGAGGAGTAATAAAATAAAAACTATTTCGTTACTTAGTTTTCTTTTTCCCCTCATTGGTAACAAACAATAAGAAAACGTGTCTTACCACACGTGATTTGACTAACAGGTCACACAGTGGTTTATCAGAGAAAACAAAAAAAAAGAATCTTCGTGCTGGTCCACCAATGCACCTTGTAAATCATTGGGCAGCTCCAAAATTATTTTTTCTTGTTCTTTTTTTTTTTTTTTAAAAGCCGTATCGATAAAGAACAAGAAGAAATTACACCAGCTTCTACGAACAATAATTTCATCGCGTTATATGATGTTTGTGCACGAAATCGTGAACCGACTAAAACTGAGAAAGCTAAAGGTCTGTCAACATTCTAATTGCTCGAACAATCGAACAATTTTTGTTAGATGCAAAAAGAAATCAGAGACAAGAGATGCTACACATGAGTGAGTACATGAGTTGTGGGTAAAAACAAAGCTGAATAACTACTACCTTACGGGCGGTGTAGTTTGTGAAAGACACTGGATAGAATCAAAAAGTCCATTAGATTACATATTGCGCCTCGCCAATGCGGCGAACTATAGAGCATCGGGTGAACTCTATAAAGCCGCGAAGCAGCGACAATCTAAGCGGACCCAATCTTGTTAAGATTGTAGTTAAAACTAAGCAAGACGAAAGAAAAACGAAAACGGGTATAGAAAACTCCCCAGTAAGAAGGTCGCTATAGGGCTCTAAATCGGAGATAATTGAAATTGAGCAAAGAAAAAGCAAACTAACTTTCTTACAAGGATGTAACAAGGCTTGCGCATACTGCTGCGCAAGCAATGGTAATGAGACACAGCGTATTTGAGACAAGTTATGCAACAACCGAAGTATCAGGGTATCAATAGAAATGAGAATGGCAAACATTCTGAGCTATTAAAAACAATAACAAACATGATGACAGCGCACGTTAGCTTTCTTAGTTTCACCTGATTCACGATTGCTGCTTCAGCAAATACTTCTTTCTTCTTGTTCTTTTTTTTTTTTTTCTTTCTTGTTTTTGAGGAAATCGGAATATCAAGTGTCTTCTTACCAAAGAACGCAGCTAATAATCTGATGAAATATAACAATCATCAGCAAGCGGAAAACACACGGAAACCAAGTTAACTCTTCCTTGTGGCTTGGAAAGGAAAGCAGCCTTGATCAATAAGGGTTGTTGTGAATAAAAAACTTATAAATCTTATTTTTCGTTTGTTTTCTTTCGATACCGAAAACCGTTTGAAAAACAAAATTTAAGAAAATAGAAAGGGCAAAAAAAAAAAAAAAAAAAAAAAAAAAAAAAAAAACAGAAATCACAAATAATTCATCGAATACGCAAGCACCGCTGAACGAAGGATCTGCTACACGAACGAGCAGACAGACGCTTCGTAGAGACAGTGTCTCCAACACAGGATTGCTTTAAGCTACCGGATGGAGAAGTTAAGCCGAACGGGTTGCTAAGTGACCAAACTTGACAGGAAAAAAATAGTTAGTAAAAAGAGCTACTAAAGAAACAACGAAAAATGGATTTGCAAGGAACATATAACACCGGCTATATAAATAGATTTCTTTTTTTTTTTTTTTACCCTTGGGTGGGAAAAGGGGAGGAATTAACACACAGCAGCTACAACAATAATAAGGAATCAAAAAAATAATAATAATACCCGCGATAGATCGCAATTTGATTAGAAAAAAAGTTATCCTCAACATAAATCCACAAACGAGTGTTTTCGGAGGAAACATATTTTGCTAAAAAAAAAAAAAGGTACAAAAATAACTGACAAATCAAAGAAAGAAAGAAAAATAAGCTCGAGGACAAATAATGAAAAAGATCATCTTTTCAAAAAGAATTAGCATTAGAGAATTCAACAAAGATGTCTCGGCTACATAAAAAGGAAAAAGAGAAAGGTAATTTTCACATCTACTACTTGAATTTTATGCAAAATAAAATGCGGTGTTTCTGATGAACAATATTCACAACTACCATGGTTCGGTTCCAAAAATGTCAACCCACCTTTCTAATTATTCCCTTTTGTACCACTAATAAGTATGCATCTCGGTAAGAATAGGGTTGAGATATATTGCGTTGCGAGCTAGGAAAACTTGAATTTAATTTTTCCATCTATAAAACCAGCTGCAAGGCAACTAATCGCACCTCATAAGGCTATTGTACTTACTATCAGGGTGAAACGCTTAAATCGTTTTGCCATATGGGAAAAAGAAAATTCGATTTATTTAATTATCTTTTTTTTTTGTTTTATACGAATCCGAGGATAAGGTGGCTACTAAGACGCAACTAACTCTGAAGTAGTAGTTGACTGTCCAATAATCTGACCATTCACCTCGATAATAAAATTGTAACTTTGAGGGGGTTGTTGTTGTTGCTACTTTAAAGCAGGGGAAAAAAAGGAAAGTGGGGCATTAACGTTGGTGTTGAAAAGAAAAAAAAAAAAAATCGACGTCTCAAAAAACTATTGTCGATAATCTCCCAAAAAAAGAATACAAAATGAGCAGATAGACAAACTTCACACCACCGTATTAAAACAAAAAAACAGAAATAAAATATTCAAATATCACATCCTTTTTTGTGCAAACATGAAAGGATTAGCATAGCTAAACCTTACAGGAACCAACCAGAATAAATGCCTTGACCGGCAGAAATGAAAAGGTCGCATTATGGAACCCAACGGCTTACTCAAAATGTAGCGAATTCCTTGTTTCAAACGCGAATACGAGAGTTGGGCAAAGAAACATAGACTTAGGGCGAGCATAATAAGAGAATATACACAATGCGCAATATATCATCTGGATGCGTATAGTAGTGAGGAAAAAAGTAATCAGTGAGACTCTACATGGGTAAAACAGCGAATTATATTTTATTATTATATGTGGCTGTATCAAAGTAAAACTTAGTAAGTAGTTAATACATTAGCGGGGGGGGGCGAATCTTTAAGTTCGGTAAAAACAATAACAACTTTAGGTTTTAAAACAAGATTAATATCAAGTACTTGACTTTGTCTAGACATTGTCGAAACTGGTAATTCGGGGACCACATATTATCAGGTTGAGAATCCCATGCGTTAGTGGGGGAAGTTTATCAAAAATAAAAACGAATAATTAAAATAAATCAATTCAAGAGATGTTGTACGACATTAACAAATAATGGTTGGCTTCGGGGTATGATCAGACCATTATTCTCCTACTCTCTTCAGCAGAAGAAAGCAAAGACACATCTCCAACATAGTTATTTTTATTTTTATCACATAGAAGTCTAAAAAATTTATATAAGTTTTTGTTATAAAAGAGTGTCACTCTACTCAAAATTATTTATTTATTATTTATCTTTTCTGATTTAAGAAAAAAAAAAAAAAAAAAAAAAAAAAAAAAACATTGTCGTCCAGTGGAATGCACCTTCTTTATTATTATTATTTATTATTTTATTTTTTTTTTTTTTTCAATAATTTGATTTTTGTCAACAGTTCTACTTCTAAAGAACTAATTTCTTAATGTATATCAGAGCGTGGTTATTTATGATACCTGACTATGTGCCGTGCTAGTATAGGGTAAGGATACCACATTTATCAACGTTTCTCAGTTCAACTTGTAAACATCTTTATTTGGGCTACAACGCCAACGTTGTAAAAGTATGCTTCAAAGTGTCAATCAATAAGAAGAAATCGACAGAGGCTCTATTCAAAAAGTTCCAATCACGAAATTCTAACTCCGTGACAAGGTTCTAGTATGCATTAGGCTTGGTCAATTGATCTTAAAAATCAAACAAACATTTGATGATTTGTTGTTCTTTGCTGAACGCACCAAAAAGAAAATTAAATTTACAAAAAGAAATAAAATAAACAAACAAAAGAAAAAAAAAAACCTTAATTTAAAGAAAGGGAAAGAAGAAGAAGAAGAAGAAGAAAGAAAAAGAAAAAAAAAAAAAAAAAAAAAAAAAAAAAAACACCAATTTTCAATCATTAACTTATATCCCTGTATGCTAAAATGATTTGTAGTTCTTACATTTTAGATTAGCAACAAAGATCAAAGCAATTTATCGAATGTTTGAAATACAGGAAGGAAGAGCCAACTGCCAACCTGAATGAGTGACACATAAGGTAATCATACTCACAAAGACATAAATGTATCAAAGTCAATTAATATGAACATTAGTAATTTATGATACAGTCGACTAAAAGATTATAAATAAGGAGGGGGAGAGTTACTATTTTGACAAAAAAAAAAAAAAAACCTGACGAAAAGAAACGAGTTCCAGGTTTCATAGTCAAGCCAAGAGAAGGTTGATTTAAATTATATAAAATACAACAATTGTTGTAAAAAAAATGATACTTTTTAGGGAAACGACCGAACGACGAAAAAAGCCTGACTTAATTACATGTGAAAACACTTTTGGAAAGCTTACGCCTCTTACACCGTCCCGTCTCTCTTTTTTTTTCTTTTTTTTGTTGTACCGACATAGTCGGAGTAGAAACTCTTCAGATTTATTTATTTATTTATTTACGAAGCCTAGGAAGCCAAAAGCCAGGAAAAGCTCACAGAGTAACAGTTATATCGCTACCAGCAACGTGAGACTCTCACAGACGATAAGAGACGTAGAATAACCTGGAACAAATGACTATAGGTAGTACTATTTTGCGTAAGATTTCCTAATATGAATTAACAAGTTGAATACAAAAAAAAAGAATCTCTAATTGCACCCTTTGTTTTGTTTGTTGCGTATTCTCTTTCTACCGAACAATTGGTTGGTAGATACAAAAAAAAAAAAAAAAAAAAAAAAAAAAAAATCAGGGGGTTGAAATTTTTGAATATATTTATGAAGAAATAAATATCTGTATTGTACCAGAGTTTACTAAAATAAACGATAGTTGTGATACAGTTAACTAAAGTAATGTTAGTATAGGTAAAACTCTGCGTATGACTGTTGTCATTCTGTGCAGTACGGAATCGAGTTATTCAATTACTTAAATAGTGGGAAACCAAAACCACGGCAGAGTGTAGGTTTTCACCTATTAATTACTTGTCAATAAATAAATAATTCGTTTCAAGAAACGGGGAGAGATCTAATGCGATACGAAAAGATCTATCTGGGAAGAATACCTCAGGCCTTTGCACAAAAATAAAAACAATAAAAGTACCGTCACTATAACATAAACATCGTAAGATTTGATAAGTTTCTTTGGTGGAGGCCACGTGAACGTAGTTGAGCACCTCTTGCGCAACAGTGAAAAACAATAAAAATAATTGGTTAAGGGGATAGGAGTAAAAAAAAGTAAAAATATTGTTTGTCTGTTCCATACATGACACTTTCTTTACAAAATAATCACAAAAGTCAGATTTCACACCACGAAAGAAAACAAAAAAAAAAAAAAAAAAACAGAACAAGCCCGTTAGGGGGATGACTGAAAACTTTAAAAAGTACTACAGAATTTGGCAGCACAAATAATTGTAAGAATCAAAAGGAAGCTCAGATAAGACAGTCAGGTTGAGGTCTTACCTGCTTCGTATCAGAAAAAAAAGGAAATACATTCAAAAAAATATTAAAAAGCTCGCAATTACTTGTAAAAACGTTTTTTTTTTTGGTTTATTTTATTTTAAAACTCTTGCTTACGAGATCTAATCGCAACCTTGCAAGAGCAGTTATATTCCTAATATTGGACGTGTATCAACCCAAAGAGCAGAACGACCCTCCAGAACGAAAGAAAAATCACTTCCCAAAAAAAATAATAGGAAAGGAAGATATTTAGCTTAAAAGAACGAAGAACAAAAAAAAAGGGAAGGAGGGGAAAACAGGATGAGACCTGTCTCGATAGAGACCGCTGACAATAATGCCAAGTCTCCTTAAATAAATTTACGCAAGCAGATTGTATTTTATTTCTTTTGCACACAAGTTAACATTTCGCAATTCGTTCTTTATAAATCCCGCAAGAACTATTTCATTTTTAGGACCGGAATTTCAGAAAAAATAACCAAACACTCGACAAGAAGACACCAACGAAAAGGAACAACTGCGCAATAAATCACAACATGCCATCAGGTCTACGCCGATTGCTCGTCGTATCATGTCAGGTTCAAGATCAGTATTGACAGCTACAATCCTACTAAGAAAACGAGGATATATTCGTTAAATTTTCTTGTATTATTTTTCTTGTTTTTTTTTTTTTTTTTTTTTTTTCCTGTTATAAAGATAAAGAAGCCCATTCCATTGCATATTTTTGCATCGCTGACACAGCAAACTAAGAAGCATTGGGTTCACTAAACAGAGCATTAGTAAGTTCCGTTGACCCAATACCGTTATGAAAGCAAGAATTGGCTTCTTTACACGTTAAGGTAGAGTACAGACTAAGTAAAAACGATACCGAGTATCTTTAAATATTTATGTTGATATGTTTTAATGAGGACAGCATCATTGAAAACACATAAAACATTAGTGATGTTAGAGCTACGCTTATTCAATATAAGCGACAGCCACGGACATGAAAGAACAAGCGATTAACGTAGTACACTGATTCACCGTCTACCCTACTAGTTAAAACGCGTGTCTAAATGAACCGTAATTCAGCTCTTGGTTTAGAAACATAACAACAATGAAATAGTTAGCATCAGCTGTTATAGAACGATTCAGCTAATTAGTATTTTAGAATATATTACCGTAAACACATAGTAACGGAGGGTCTAATTGAAATCACACAAACGGTTGCATTATTTTCCAATTAAGATACGTCACATGGAAGTGTAAAATAGAAGAAAAATAGTACTAACAAAGAAAAAACAGTAGGCGCCATGGAGAACCACCGTAAAATATTCTGTTCTCTTCCAAGAAAAACTGACAAGCCGAGGAGCCAAAAAAGCAAATGAACTTCTTCCTAAATCAAAAGAACGGGAAAAAAAAAAGAAAAAGAAATCTGGAAAGCGACATCGGTCTGTGAACCGAGAAGGTTAAAAAAAGATGCAAAAAAAAAAGAAAATAAGTAACCCCACTGCTACCCCCTGAAGATTTAGACAACAGAGCGTCAATGAGAGATAAACAGCCTTAGGTGGCTGTAAATACTAAATGTGATCGAAAGACAGCGGGACATCAGTTTTCTTTTTCCTTCTTAGAGTTAGGTGGAGTGCCCAACTCCCTATTATTTCTTTGGACCTAAAACTGAATCCAGTGTTGCTAAGTTGTCAAAAAAAACTTTTTTTGAAAATCTGGAGTACCGCAAGCGCACTAAACGACTAGCATGGCTGACATTCGTTTTAGAAACAAATAATAATAATAAATAATATGAATACTGATGAAGGGGGAAAGGGAGAGAGAGAATAACGTTAGCAAAAAAATAATTAAAGAATAAAAAAAGAATTTAAGAAAGAGGCTCTCGCGATATTTAAGAACTTTTTTTTTTTTTTTTTTTTTTCACGCACTCATGAAGAGTCCGCCAACATTAACTGCTTTTACAGCGGCTCGTATCAAGTATGGCAACATAGTTTCAAAATGGGCAATTATTAAGACAAAACTCTACTAAGAACTTCAGCCAACTCTTGATTAAGGAGCACACGCTTTAATACCAAAATAATTTCGAGAGTTGAAAAAAACATTTAATGATGACCAATGTCAAAAAAAAGAAAAAAAAACTTTGTTGTTATATAAAAGCAAAAATATAACAATTGTTGCCAGCGAAGAACATCACGTGAACCCAACAGAAGGAAAAAAAGGTTTTCAGAAAAATCGGAAATTACCTTGTTCGTCTACAGTGGAAAACAGTCGGAAACGACTTCTAAAAATCCCCACGTAGAAATTTGCTAGTGCGATAAACAACAAAAATTATTTCACCTCTAAAACCTTGCATTAGAATAAAGTGAACAGAGCTAACTGTGACTTGCGCTGTAAACGTTGGGTATGACTCGAGACTATGTTTAAGTAACGGACATTACGTCTCGTACTTTATTCACAACTCAAAACAAACGCTGCATGCTCGATCAGTCGCAAGTAAACAACTAAATAATATGTAAAGGAATCTATTATACTAAAGAAATAGATTTTAGTAATTATTTATTTAATCCCCGGGAAGAAAAACACAAGCTAGTATGGTTTTGTGGGTTTTTTTTTTTTTTTTTGTAGCTGATTCTGTCTGTGAAAACTGATTACCTTTTAAAGGGGTAATACCGAATACAAGTTGTTGTTTTTTTTTTTCTTTTTCCGTTGTCTCCAGTCGCTTTATAAATCCCGGGAAAGAAAACACATGCGAGTATAGTTTTTTTTTTTTTAAAGAAGTTGGGCGGGATACGAACGTCAAGAGTGCAAGCCGTGAGACTCTCACTGGTACACTAAAAAGAAAAAAAAACAAAGATATATAACTCAGTGGGGTTCCCTTGAAAAAGAAACAATTGCTTGTTTTGTTTGTTTGCTTGTTTTTTTCAAAAAAAATCTTTTTTTTAAAGAGTAGAAAAATTCAAGAAATAGAAGGGATGAGAGGGGGGAAAAAAAAATAGAATCACTTTTTTTTTCTTTTTTAAGAAAATTATGAAAAAAAGAACTTCAGCCACTGTTCAAACAGGTTGGCTTTATGACACAAGACTAAACAATCCATTGTTTAAAAATAGAATACACAGATAGAGAAAATAGTTTAACGCCGAAAAGGCAAAAGGGATTTATCCCCTTCTTGTTTTTTTGTTTTTTTGCTTGTTTGTTTTGTGAAGCACGTTACAAGGCGTCAGTAAATTACTGACTTAGTATTAATTAGAGAATACTTGCAAAGGGTAGCAGAGAAGTCTCTTGCTTTTCGATTATATTAGTATCACTGGGGTGACCTTTCGTTCTACGCAAGTTGTTCTCCAGGAACAGAAAACACTATCTCCACCAAAGTCATCGTTGGATTCATCAAAGAAATCCTCTGCCTCTTCGAATTTGTCACTAGTGATGCTTACTACAGCTGCG
Organism: Flectonema sp. DT1601; assembly: GCA_964019425.1. Taxonomy (NCBI): domain Eukaryota; phylum Euglenozoa; class Diplonemea; order Diplonemida; family Diplonemidae; genus Flectonema; species Flectonema sp. DT1601. The sequence continues at coordinate 967,875 of OZ025797.1, forward strand.
TTCCATTTTGTGTAGATGCCGTCAGAATTAATTTGATACATCCATTCCTGTTCTTGCAATTCCCTTATGGAGATAGCTTCATAAATAAGACTTGGGGCATTGTAACGTTTAGCGTATGTTACCAGTGATGCAGCTCGTGAATTTACAACTAGGTGTGAATATTCATAACATCTATCGTCAATCAATCCCTTGTACCCTTTGGCAGAATTAAACCTTTCGAGGGCTGCTGCAAACGGAACTATCGTAGATAAAATAGTGAATTTCCTCATTCCAACAATACCCATATTTCCAACCTTTGCAGTGCCTGACGTTACTGCAAAAGATATGTTCAACTGGCACTTCTTTCTCGCAGAAACAGCTGCTTTGACAGCGCAGGACTTGTGCTCACCGTTATTACGCATAGCGTTGAAATATGCCATCAGTCGATCTCCAGAAAAAGAGTCACAGACACCTCTGTGAGAATCAACAGCTTGTGTTAATGATTCAACAAGTAGACGATGGCGTTCGAGGACTGCTTCAGCTTCGGCGTCACCCCCTTGATGATAAGTTGAGTGCCATCCGATAGAATTAAACATGACTACTGATACAACTCTATTTCTAATACCAAGTTCAGTAGCATGTTGATACTGTGAGAGATGTTTGTGATTAGAAGAATTGCTATGCCATGATCTGTTACTCATTCTCAAGGTTGATTCGCCATCAGTTTTACTATCGAGTTCTCCACTGCTGTCACTGCTGTAGAGTACACTTTGAGGCATGTAGTTTCTGTATTCGATTAGGTTTTTAACCATCGCTCTGAATGATGTTTGCATTTCACTTACTTCACTTAAATTACTGAGATCACTTTGTAAGTCAACAGATTCGGTTTGCATAACAGCGACAGCAGCCATTTCTTTTATTAATACTCTCAAAGGAGAGATAATCACATTAGTCAACACTACAGCTAATGACAACAATATAACAACACATCCTGTTGTCACTGAGTACATTATAATATGTTTATTAGCTCTTTCATCGTCTGCTTTTTTCTTGTCTTTTTCAATGTTAATTCTAATCGCTTCTACCGCTTCATCAATCACAGCCATAACAGAGGATCTTGGTACTAAGAATGCAATATACCATTTGATATTAGAGAACTCAACCTTTGCAAAGCTAGACCAGTATAAAATTGATGTATTTGTATCAGTCCATTCAAGGATCGTTCCTTCAGGTACGTTTGTTGAGTATTCATAGTGATTGCTTGCGTTGGTTTTGTTAGCCATTTCGTGAAGCATAAATCTACTGTGTCTCGCAATAGGTGATAGTGGTCCGTCCAGTTCTCCATTTAACGTGTGGTTTACTGCTTGAAACGGAGTAGCAACTCTCCATATTTCATTGCCTTGCGCATCGAATTGTCTAACAGTACTAAACGGTTCTCCAACATTACATCCAGCAACTGTTCCAACAACACCACTCCAAGGATGCCTTTCAATAGCATACAATAAAGAATTAATCGGTAATGATATTTGTTTCATGTATGTAGAAATACCTGCAACATTTTGTGAACTGTCAATGTGACCAATACGACCCTGTTGTCTGGCTGTTCTGTTTACTTGCAACGGATGAGACATTGATCTACAAGTTTGAACGGATACCTGTGGACCAGCTCCAATAATTGGTGAATAGATTGTATATCCTGGATCCTCAAGATATGATGTAAGATCATTACTAAAAGCATTATCATAACATCGTTTTAATAATTCAACTCGAAGAGGATCAAAGGCGGCTTCTATTCTAAGAGGACAGTCACCATAATTTGTTGGATCGAGAAAGTTACACTTCCCTCCTATGAGATGACCTGTTGAGTCGGCATTTCCAACACGAGCTAAAGGATTGACACTGATTGGACCATCTGGATAAAACTTACGTGTTTCAATAACTCCATGTGCGGGAGACTTGTCTTCACGAATACCCGCAACAAAGAATGACATCAATCCTCCCCACGAGTCGTTATATTGTTTTCGAAGCTCATCACTATTAGGTGAATCTCCAGCTAAGACTAATACGGATGCTGTGTCACGAAGTTTTCCATATAAGTGAAGATGCTTTGAAAACATAAAAGGTCGCATAGTGTTTTCAAAAAAATCAGGATTGCCAGGGATGTCGGGGTGCATCATTTCTAAGAAACGAGCAACTTGATCAGCGAATTCAGAAGGAGCGATAATTCTATTGCGGACGTTTGTACGGAAATCATTTAATACAGCTCGTAGTAGTCGTGATGAGACTGATCTAACATTCTCAGCACCACTATGCATACACTGCTCAATACCACGATCTCCTGTTGCTCGCGCATCATTTGTTGACTCGGTACCAGTCGTGATTGAGATACCTCCCAATATAGCACACGTCGCCAGCATCATTGATGTTGTAAGTGCTAAAGTCAACGATTGAATGCCTGCCACTCCCATTATTTATTTATTTTTGTTTTGTTTTGGGTTTGAAATAAGTTTCAATAACTGAAAAGGGAGAAAAAGAGAAAAAAAAAAAGTAATAAACCAAAAGTGTTATAAGTTACTTAAAAAGGCAAGTTTCCCACCAACTTCGATTGATTTCTTCTCTTGGGAGAAGATGATCCATTCAGGGGTGGTGATTGGATATGTCAATCTAACCTCTTTGTATGTTACTCTTCTTTGTTTATTATCCACAACAGCGACGCATTTAATGAAATATAAAATTTCAAAATTTAATCCCTGGGGGGAAAAGAAAATACTCATTAAAACATAACAATTACAAAAGCAACATGGTTATATCGCACGTTAGTGTTTTTTTTTTTTTTTTTTAAAACCAGAAAAGAACGTTTTGTATAGGGTGTTTCGTAAAGGGTTTTTCTGATTTCTGACTAACAGTGCCATACACAATTAACAAGATCAAAGGCTCAAATAATTTCTTTAGGTTTTATTCAAACAAGAATACACGCAATAAATATCAGATTGTTTCTTAGAATTAGGCCTTAGCAATCAGCTAATAAAAAAACAAAAAATCTAACTCGGTTTTGGGTGTGCAAGCTTTGTGGTGTTTTATCAAAAATCAATTATTAGTACGCAGGCTGCTAACACAACCAAATGTGAAATTAGTTCGTTAGTTAGAAACTTCATAATCTAAGGTCAAATATCGAAGTAATACAAAAAGATCTAATTTAATGAGTTTTTCGTTTTTTTTATACACGCAGAGATTTAATTTAAAATTACATCTAAATTAAAAAAAAAAAAAAAAAAAAAAAAAAAAATACTACCAGCAAAATATCGAAAAGATGTCACACAAAACACCATTACTATGAGGCTGCAGTACAGTGAGGTACGTTAATAAGCAAACAAAAAAAAAAGTTACTTTTTAGTAAAGACCTTTAGGGCATCCCACATGCTTTGAGCTTGATCACGAGCTTCTGGAGTAGAATAGTCTAGATCAGAATAGGTGTATGGACCAGTTCCTCTTAGGTTGTATGTGTTACATAATTCGTACTTTGGTTTCAAAGAAATCGCATCATCGAACCAAAGCTGACGAACTACACCATGTCTGTTGTAGTTAAAGTAGGCTGTCGATAAATCTTTTGAAAACCTTCTTCCAGTAGTCGAATTCTTCAAGACGTTCATGACGGAAGCGAAACCAATTTCACCACCTGCTGCATCACTGCAATTGACTCCTCTGAAAGGAACGAATGGAATGTTACAAAAAACTGCGTCTTCCGAGGTACCAGAAACACATGGATAGTCATATCCGTACCAGGGTAAACCAAGAATAAGTTTTCTTGGTGAAATACCCAGGGAGAGGTAGTTTTTAATAGCTTGTTCAGCAAGTGGGAGAGCAGCATTAGGGGCTGCGATGCATTGTTCGAATATTTGACTTCTAGTGTCATAGACCATCATGTAGAGCAAGTCAGAAGCATCAGCGAGACCTTTGTTGTCATACCAACGACCGTCAATACCAAATGGAGACCAAGCAACACAAACACTTACTTGTGATCCAGGGACTTCTTTGTGAAGTGTTGTTGTTGTTTGTTGTACTACTTTCACGTAGTATCCAGCGAGGGGTGATCCTGGAGGCATTGGATCCTCATGATCGAAAGTAACTCCGTCGATGAATAAACCTTTAACCATTATTACAATATTATCAACGTATTCATTTAAAGCTGTTTCATTAGTTCCTAAAAGTGTTAAGTTTACACGAGGTGCTCCAGCAATAAGACGGACATCCTTCGAGTGAGATGTGCACATCATATTGGGATCATTATACCAAGCAACAGTAGTTACTTGATTCATGTCTAGGTTCTTCCAGTTGCTGGTGTTGCGTCTCTCAGCAGTGAATCCAAAAACTTCCTTCTCATGTATTGTAGTTACTGCTTTACATAAAGACTTATCATCACATGGACACTCAGCATATCCCTTTCCATGAATCTCAAAATTTAATCTCGACGATTCTGGTAACTGCTGACTCCTACCAAGTGCCCCAGCAACAATTGCTGTCACTACAGCAATGCGATTCATCATTTTTTTTTTTTTTTTTTTTTTTTTTCAAAAGGTTCTGTTTAGTTAGAAATAAATTACGACACACTACTACCTTGATATTCGGAAAAAAAAATTTTTTTTTTGCCAATAAAAGTTATAGCAACGTGAAAATACAAATACCCCGTGTGGGTGGGTCAATGAGGAGGCAAGAATCGAATACGAGTTCTCAACTAAAAATGTAAATACAATGTGTCCAATGTCAATAACAAATACTGTGAGAGGTCTTATCTCGTACCTCTTGGTGGGTTTCTACCAACGTTTGCGCGATAACTTGTTGCAGTTATTGAGCTTCCAGATGTGTATTCTGAACTCATTGACTCGATTGTAACAGTTGGTCTTGTAACTTGATCCCGTGTAGTTGGTACAGTGCCACCTTCAGTACACATTGGATGAAAGGTATCATACATAACTCCACATGCTCTACAAATTGAAAGCATGCTTTCATCAGAAACACCAGTTCTCACTAAAACAACTAATGGATCTGAACACGGATGTCGATTAGCTGATCTGGCTGTACTAAATCTCTTTAAACAACTCATACACTGAACCGGTTTTTTAAACTCTACGAGATGTTTATTAAGTTTTGAAATTCCTTGAAAGGTTTCTCCACAATTACATCCGTTATCAGTACAAGTTGGATGATATTGTTTTTCATGAGCAATAAGTGCTCTTCTACTACAGAACTCCTTGGAGCATGTTGGACATTGCTGCAATGCGAGATCATGTGCTGCGCGGTCTGGGTCGTTCCAGAGCGACATTCCACAGCGACAACATTGAGTGACAATCCCGGGTGTTGCACTTGGGATTTGTTTTCTTCTAATAGTCGATATGTTCCTAGAACTTGATGAAGATCTGAGCAACTGTTTCAGTGAACGCGGTGCTTCAGTAATAAGAGACTCTGTTGATTTCTTCATATTATCCAGTAGAGTTGCTATATTAGATAACCAAGACGTTGATTCAGATGTTGACAGTTCAGCTTCCTCAGAGTCAGTGAATGAAATAAGGATTGCCTTCACTCCTTTAAACTCTTTTAATTCTCCGATAATATCCTCAGCAGCGCTTATTGCGTCTTCATTACTTTGACAAGGAACTATATCGCAGTCAGGTGATACTAACGAGTCCTTTCTAAATCTTTCAACTTCTTCATTTCTTATAATGACAACAATTCTACCTTCCCATCCGTGGGGTATTTCTTCACCATTCATCCAATTGATTGCCCCTGACGGACAGCTCATTCCATCAACCAGTACTACGTTGAACATTTTTATTCACAAGACACTGCCGAGATGAAATAATCTTCTTATTTTTTTTTTTAACTATGAAAGAGTCGTTAACACAGTTCTATTAGTTTAAAAGACCCCAACAAAAGTGAGGAGTGTAATTAGAGGGTTTTCAGTTTGAAAAAAAACAACAGGCTGCTGTAGCACATTTCACTATTCAACTACAGCTGTCTGTTGTCCAATAACATTAATCAATAATAGTAATGTAATTATTGATAGAATGCTTAAAAAGAACGTGTGGATGGTAAGATATGGAGCAACAGCAGTAAAAGAGTAAAACAGAACATCGAGAAGAGTTCGGCTAGCAAGTGGACTGTTTTCAGTAGTAGAACGAGGTCTGGTTACTGCATCCACATGAGAATACTCAATTAGCGACATCGCTTTAGTTAAGTCAGAGTTTGTCATCTCCAAAAGGCGCTTAGCCTTTGAAAGATAACTAATGTCATTATATTTATATATTAACCAATTACGCATCACCATGACGTCTGCTGAAATGGTGTTGCTTTTAAGTGCCTTTAAGGTTTCTTTGTGATCTTTAGTCTGACGTAAATGTGTTACGTGATTCTTAAATGAACTGAATATCGCTTCTCGTTCAGTCTTTCCCAAGCTGGGAATGACCTTCTTGCTGAATACTTGTTTTCTGGGCACAGCGCGAAGAAGCTGTCGAGTGGCTTTTGAACCAAATAAGTCGTCGTACAGATGAGGGTTTTGATACGGCAAAAACCAAAGAAACTCAACCGATAGCGGTCCATCACAATCCCCAACTGTTTCTTTTGGTAGGCTTGCATTGTTACAGGTAAGCCAAAATTGCTCAGCGTCTTGTCCATTTTTAAAGCTAATAGCAGCCATTCCAGTATTGTCTTCAATGTGAACACTTTCTACTGCTCCGTGTTCCTCTGCTAGTTTACCAACAGCTAACTGTGGAATGCTTTCAGGAAGTCCGGCTACTAATACTTCGCAATAAATGTCTTCCATTTGTTTTTGTGTGTAGTCCTTCGTGGTCATACTGACATATCCATTCATGCTGGCGTGAGGAGTCGGCTTGCGCTTTGTCTGTTTTCGTTGTTGTAATTAAATAAATTGACAACGATGGAATAGTGAAGAAAATAACAAAAAAAGAAGACAACTGAACACACAATAATGTAAGAATTCAATTTGTGCTTAACTTCAGATCCATTTTTCCATTCTTCTACGCAGGACTTATCAGGGCAGAACATCCACTCCGTGTCTTCATAGTAAGCGTTACTTCTCCATAGCCACATAGCTGACTTCATGTCTAGACGAGCTGAACTGCGAGGATGTTCACCACCTTCAATGTGTGATGCAACAAAAGATTCATCTGAAAGTTCACATCCACAAATACAACACTGAAGTGGTGTCGACATCGTTCCTGTTGAAGAGTGAAAAAACTTATTTTTAAAAAATAAAAAAAAATTTCACTTTTCGGTTAAAATAGAAAAATAAGACTCCAAAACCCCATCCGGAAGGATGGGTCATGTGTACGGGTAAATTTTTATTGGGAAGAAAGGTACTTTATTTTTTTTTCTTTCAGGAAAATATAAAAAAAATATGAGAAAAAAAGAAGGGTGATAGTTTGACAATGTTGAAACAGTAATAAACTTTATAATACTAAAATAAGTAATAAAGGCTAAAACTGAAGAAAACGACAGAATATCAAGCTTCACTTTAGTAGAGCAGCTAAAAAGCAAAAGATAATGTTTTTTCACTCGTACATAACTATAATAATGTTAGTAATAATTGCAGTCCAAAAAAAGAGAAAAAAAAGGGGGAAAAGAAAAAAGAAAGAAAAGGATTTTAATATTTAGTTCTCCTTCTCAACGAAATCATATATATTTCTACAAGGCACTTCAGGGTAAGAAGTGCACAGGATTCCAAATCGTTGTGTAAGTGCACTACTTCCATACTTGCCTGCGTGTTGTTTTAACTGCTCCTTGGCGCTGTTGATGTTTCCTTCCTGGTATGCAGTGAACATTTGTTTCCATTGACGTTCCGGTGTGTCATCCTTACTTTTCTGCTTTTGGTCGTTGTTTGATAGTTCATTTATAAGAATATTTTCTTTAGCGTGATCACCCATTTCAATAGAAACATAATCAATAGGACGAACAAGTACTTCTTGACGGCTTGGAGGCTCTACGCTTTGGCTATCAATGATGCAGGCCAGCTCATAAAAACGAGCTAATTTTTCGAGGTGTCTAGCTAATGGAAGAACTGGTCCTACCGTGATAAACTTCTTCAAAACCGAAACACCAACAATACCAGCAGCAACCTTTCCTGCAGCTATACCAATGCTGGGAGTGACATCATCATTTCTCATTCTTTTAATTAGTCGCAATGCTACTTCACATGCAACCTTTGCTGCTGCCGCACTGCTTTCAAAAGTGTGAAACAAATTCCAACATAATGTTATTTGATCAGCTGTTACATCCAATGTGTATGCGCGAGAGTCGTCAATCTCTTGTTCGATACCAGAGATGTACTTATTGACTGATGCTTCTATTGCCTTTTGCTTAACAGTTACACCCTGCTCAGGAGAATCCTTATTGAATTGACCAAAATTACAAACCATAAATGTGACATCTGCCTCAATAGGAGCAAGATGGAAGTCTCCAAATACTTTGGTTGGGTCTCTGAACTTAGAGCTACCCATTGCTCCTGTCATCATGGCTCTTACAGCTTTGATTCTTGGATACACGTCGTAGAAGGAGCTTTCAATATAAGGAATGCCCTTAGGTTTATTCATGTGATATGAGTCGTCGTTTTTTGATACACCCGAAACAAATTCTTGCATTCGTGCTCCAGCCTCAAGCAGTTTTCCGTGTTCTTTGAGTATCCCTAGACGATCACTTTCTCTTGCAGAGCTGCTTACGACATTCAATGCGTGAAGTGCAGTTCCAATTACGCCGATGCCTGATTGGTTTAGGTATTTTATAACGCGTTTTGATTAATTGAAAAACAGAATAACTTTAAGTAATTTGAGTTACGAAGAAATACGCGCATACAGAGTAACACTACTAGTAATATCAATTCTCGTTCCATTTCACCTTTTGAATGGTTTTCAGATTCAACCATCCATTTGCTAAAAACCAATGCCGCATGCTCCATTTCATCAGCATGGTGTCCACATCGTTCTATGACGTTGGTAGAAAAGTGATAATGCGTTTCATAACTCTGACGCAAGGCGGACATGACTTCTTGTGCAGCCATGTTGGTGTCCGAGAATTCTATGAGATCTGTTCGTCTCATATTAGTAGCGGTTCTGTTTTGTTTGTTTTATTATAATTTAAGTATAAGAATAAAATATATATAAAAATTAAAAAAAATTAAAAAAAAAAAAACACTTTCTGTTTTAAATTAACAGTAGCATACGTGTACGAGCGATGAATTATGTCTGCATTCCAGAAATACGCTTCGCTGTCAGACAGTGCAATCATAGATTCTGTGTTGTGATCATGATCAAACCAGATGCTTGAGGCTTGTATAGACGACCATGACAAGAGTTTTCTCATGCATCCCAAAAGACTTAGAGTTGCTCTGCCGTGTTTTGACATTGAGAAAGAAGCTTGTCTGCCGGATATCAACGAAATGCCTCTAATAATTGTAGCATAGCCACCAACCAGATTGGTTGCAACTTTAAATCTATCTGAATTCTCACTGTGTTCCGCAATAGAACGAAGTTCCAGCAATAATACTCTTTTTAAAATCTTCATAAAAATACCTAATTCTTTGATGTCGTGAAGTTCATGTTCCGCTTTTCCGCTTTTAAAATGAATTTCTATCATTTTCGACATGGTTTCATCAACCTTTGCTTGCTGTTCAAGTAACTCCGTATTTGATGTGTGATGACCTCGTGTTACAACATAGTGAATGGTTACTGATTCTTCCTTAGATAATTCCTCTATTAGATGCATCGCGTATTCCCTGTTTGAAATGTCGACGTCAATTTTCATGTCATCACTAACCTTCGCAATCAGTATAGAAGATACAAAACAGCAATAAAGCAATACTGGCACTGATACTAACGCTAGTTTCAGTTGAACACCAGGTCGACCGGCTTCGTTTAGAATATCATTATCGATGTGCTTGTAAGACATGGTTTATGTGTGTTGTTTCTAAAAGTAATGTTATGTAGCGTTGAAATGTGAAAATAATGTCTTCTTGTAAACTGCTTCACTCCATGTTTCCCTCATTTCATCTATTTAAATAATAAGTATGTTTACTACTCTCCACGAAATCACTATAAGCAATACCTTAGAGAAGCAGGGAATTGAAGGGGATGAGGGGGATGAGCGTGGGAAGAGGAAGAAGAAAGGGGCCGAATAATAATGCTCCCCCACGGTTCCTTGAGGGAACAAAAAGGACTATTTTATTTTATTTTTTTCCCCCTCTCCCTTTTTCTTTATTTCTTTTTTCCCGAGGGAGAAGAAGAAATCAAGAAATAGAAAGAAAAGAAAAGAATAAAAAAGAATAGCCCTTCCAATTCACAAAAGAAATTAGGGAAAAGGAAAAAGAGCGAGGAGTGGTACCTGTCTTTCGCAGAATCCTCTGTAGTCGGGTAAAAAACGGTCCTGTTAGTCCCGCGTCTGATTGCGATTAATGGAAAAGGACTACAATGTACATTGTAAAAGAAGAAGTTTGGAAAATAAGTTAGCGGCAGCTAGGCATGCAAGGAATTTCTTTTCATTTCTCTTCACTTAGTGTTTTTTTGCTTCACAGATTACTCACGGTCGGTGTTTTTTTTTTTTTTTTTTTTTTTTTTGCCAGAGAACCTTTTGCGAGTGTTAAAATCCCCACGTGAAAGCCAATGGACAAAACGGTGCCACATTCACTTTTTGTTTATGTACTGAATACCGAAATCCGTTAAGTCTTCTATAACTTCCAATGAGATGTGAGCACTCAAGGGCCGACAAACGACAAACACCTACCAATACTGTGATTTTCAAGTAATAAAACACGAAATAATAGAAACTTACTTTGAGTGCTGTTATTTAACAGAGAAATTAAAAAAGAAAGGACTGGGTTATGCGAAAACGGGGGCGGCGATACCATGCGCGGGATATTCCAATAGTCAAAGGAGAGAGAGAGATAGCAGGTTCAATCTTTTTTATGTCTCCAATACCTGACACATATTTATTTGTTCTGACTCGTAAGATTTAATTGCTCGTGTGCTTTTGAATAAGCAGACTCGTTTCGTAGCTAACTCATTCGCCAATTGTATGGGGTACAGAGATATTGCAGATTGGGATGGTGAGCTCGCATCAGAAACGCCTACTAACAAAAAACAACACTTTCAATTTTTTTTATTTTTCCACGAAATATCCACGTTCAGGTAAACCATCTCACCGGGCATGCCAAGAATAAGTTGCTCATACAAGGCTGACTATGTGTCACAATGTAAAAAAGAATTTTTTTTTTTTTTTCCTTTAAAAAAAACAGGGAGGAAACAGAGTACGGTGCGCAGCAGAAAACCAGCACCATGACTACTACTACACGGAAAAAAAAAGAACGAAACGACGCTTTTAAAGCTTAAATCTTTTGACGAGCATAAGACAAGCAGATTACAAGAATGCAGCAATAAATAAGATCTCATAACGACGGATGCGGCAAGCAAACAGGAAACAGACAACGGAGGCGAGAACACAAGTCAAAAATACGGGAAGTAGTCCTCGCTCCGGCGTCCCGAATCCCCAGCTTGGGGAGGTCAGGAAAAAAAAGAAAAAAGAATTATGAAAAAAATTACTTTCTGGTAACATCATCGACTTCTTTCGTTAATCTGTCCTCTTGAATTGCGGCGTAATAAACTCTCATAAATAGAACTTGAAGGTAGTTGCAACAAATGCAACGTCGGAAATGCAATCCCACAAATGTTTTAAAAAAAAACTTTACAACTGTGAAGGGGAAGGGACGGGACAGAATTCGTGAAATTATTGACCTCACTAGTCACTTAATGTGACGGAAAGAATGCCGCAATTCAAAAACAAATTATCGAAAAGAAGAAGAAAAAACAATACCAACCAACTCAATTTTACTACCCCCCCCCCCGAAAAAAAGAAAATAAAATAAAAGTATACCAATAACTTTACGACCAACAGACATCGCTGTTTAAAACATTCAATGCGCACCTGACTTGATTGCGATCGTTCACATCGAAACTTCCCACCAGCAGTGAACAAAACACACAACCTTCTGATGAGCGAATTCTCCTTTAAACGGTGTCGGGATGGGAAAAAAACCCCCAGGAAGTAAACTACTAACACACAAAAATAAAAAAAATAAAATAAAATTCGCATGCTCACGTAACGATGAAAAAAAAGAGTACAATATCGATGTTGGGCGTGCATTCGGGCTAGGGTGGGACGTATCAGTGAGTGACTGAAAATGGAGGGGGAAAAAAAAAAAGAAAAAAAAACCGAGTCGATTGTTAAGGCGATGCCAGTACGACCACACAAGTTAATAAACCAGTGTTTCAAAAATTATTGTTTAAAAGAAAACAATAACCATGACTTGGTACTACTGTTCTGTATTGACCATTAATCTTGTGGCTTCACAGCAGCAAAAAACAACAATCTATCTACAAAAAAAAAAAAAAAAAAAAAAAAAAATTACGGGAGGCGGATGGGCTGCTCCTTCACTTTTTTGAAGAAGGCATAAAATTAAAAAGAAATTGCAAAAAAAATTAAGTTATAATAATATTTGAATTTTTTTTCCTGTTTTTTTTTTACTTTTTTTTTTTTTTTTTCGTTTCTTGTTATTTTGTGTTATATGTTTCTCTTCTTCTCTTTTCTTCTTCTTCTTCTTTTCCTTTTTTTTTCTTCCCTCCAAGCCCTGTATTATCTCGGACACCCGTCGCAAAAAACTAAAATCAGCACGAGTTCTGTACAGACGTGCTAAATCTACTGCGTAGCGCAGTAATCAGTGCCTACAACTTCGCCAAACAGAGATAAGAAAATAAGGGACAAAAAAAAGACAAAAAAAAAAAAAAAAAAAAAAAAAGGAAAAGGAAACCTAAATACACAGAAAGGTTCGGTTTGTTGAATCGGGAAAGGGATAAAAAAGGAGGCCAGACTAAGTAATACCAGATAATGAGAAGTGGCAAGGAAAAACCAAGAAGATAGAATACTCTTCCTGAATGTTTCTTTTTTTCGTTTTTTTAATTATTTTATAAAAAAAGCTTACAAAAATTGAAGAAAAAGGCACACCCCAGGGAAATCCACGGTAGTACTTTTTACACAATCGCTGCAGCAAAGATAGGCACATTCGTTCGTGGGATATGTTCAGCTGTATATAAATTAGAGACGTTTTTTTCATTTTCTTTAAGTTTTTTAAAATTCTTTTCAATATGCACTTTACTTTTGCCAAACAAAAACTAGTTGGCAAAGCAGGGGAAAAAAAGGGAGTAAAAAAATTTTTTGGGATGACCTGTGCAGAAATAAATCTGCCATTGTTTTCCATTTTAGAATAAAATCGTATAACCGCACTCTGAAATGTACACAGTGCTGCTGGAAGAAGGAAAAAAAAAAACAAAAAAATAACTGTAAGTTTTGAGACGAGAGGGTCAACCTGCACCTAAAAACTGTGGCCATGTCAAGCTGCATGTAGTAGCCGTAAGCTCGTGGCAGAAAGAATAAGATTTGCTAGCGCTTCGGTCAAGTTGTTGTTGTTTTTTTTTTCTTCTTTTTATTTAAATTACTTCATACTTTCAAAAAGAAAAGTAACATTCATCGCACAAGAGCCTGAGCGAGCCTACTGCTAGTAATTGCCACAATTAGTAGGCTGCACATATTAAGGTTGAAAATAGTTTTTTTTGGGGGAAAAACTACAAACGAAAAGAGGGGTGAAAAAAAAAAGTATTAACTATTTAACACTGAGAGCGTGTTACTTGTGTTTTTTAAGTAGTTCTCTCTTCATTGGTTAAAAAAAAAAAAATAATCATCTTTTGTTTAATAAAAAAAAAAGATTATTGTACGAAGGAGGAGCTGAGGCAGTCTTGACTTTCAGCACCCCACATATTTTTCCTTTTTTTTTTTTTTTTTTTTTTTCTTTTGTTCTGTTTGTCTTTTTCTTTTGTTTTTTCTCTCGGTGTACTCTCACATAATGTCTTGCACATTATTATTTTTTGTCATTGTGTTTTTTTTTTTTTTTTTTTTTTTGGTACATGTGCGGGGTGGCTGGAATTCGTATCTTCCCAAAGAAGGAAAAGGAAATAAAGAAAGAAAAGAGGGAAAATGAATTAGCAATAACCAATTTTAATATGCATTGAGGAGTCACGGTCCCTCTTCTTATTGGATGTATGTTTTACAGGATGATATTGCGAATTGCCGATAAATTATTACGGGAATAACTTTCAACCAGAATTTCAAAATGTTGTAAAAATCTGCTTTTTATAAATATGGTGATTGAATGCGCCTTTTTTTTTTTTTTTTTTCTTCTTTCGCTTGGTTTTTATAGTTCTTGTAAAATAAAATTTAAAAAAAATATTATTATTCTTGTTCTTGGGATATTTGATGTGGGAACTAAATCTAAAAATTTTGGGAGGGGTTGGGGAAAATAAGGCAAGAGAAAAAAGAAGAAAAAAACTTCTTGTTTTTTTTTCCTTTTTTTTTTTTTTTCCTTCCTTCTTTACATTAGAAAGTCTCTGCGAAAAGAAATTATCTAAAAATAAAGCTTCTTCGCCTTACTAATAGCAGCACCGTGACGAGAGTGGCGTGGAGGAGGAAAGTTTCTCTTGAGTTCTTTAGCAGGTTTGCTCTTTGACTTAAAGAAACTGGATTCTGGTCTGGCCAATGAGGTGAACCAAATTCGACACTTCCAGAATGAGTAACATTCAGCAAGGACTGATCTGAAGTCAGGCTGCAAGTATGGTGAAGTGTAGTAGAATGTCAACTTCTTTTTGTCTAATTGATAAGACGCGTATCTTACTTTCAATGGAAGCTTCGCACGAGAAACAATTTCATTAACAAGCTCAACAGCAGATTGCTCATCCTCTTCAAGGTCATGCTGCCAGTAAGAAACCTCTGCATCAGTTGCAGCTCTGGTCACATCACCAGAGCAGCAACGTTCGATATCTCCGTAGTCAGCTTCTGAGTCGAGTTCTTGAGCAGAGATAATCTTACCAAGATCAGGACCTCTGTCACCTTCAACAATATAAAAAGTATTAACTATCGGACTACTTCCTGCAGGCATATTCATGTTATAACGTCCTCTTCTACCATGTTTGAATTCAGCGACCACATCCCAAATAACATTTGCTACCGGAACAGGTGCTGGAGGAGGAGGAGGTGGTACGGTGTCTAGTAGCTCTGGGATTTCTGGAACAGCGATCTCACGAACTTCCTGAAAATCTTGAATGATATCTTCTATACTGTACGGGTCATGCCTGAATGTTGTTCTACTGGTACTTGGACATGTACTGATTGTGGATGAACCAAACGTGCTCATAAATTGAGTCTGTGGAGTCAACTGCTGTGGTGGAGGAGTTACCAATCCTTGCTGTTGTTGTTGCTGCAACTGCAACTGCTGTTTCTCCATTGGGTACAAGTAACCGTCACCTACTAAACCAGCACTTATTGGAGGCAGGTAACCACTACTGCTGTATTCATTGTTGTTATAATCAAATCCGTTGTTGGCTACTTGTTGATCCTCAACATCGTATTGATAGAATTGATTACTATTGTTGTCTATATTATGATTGACCATTATTTAGTTGTTTTGTTGTTTAAGGAAAAGTTGAGAAAAGGGTTCTCTGAAGATGGGGAGGAAAAAAAAGGAATATTTTTGAAATCACTTGTAAAAACTTCTGCGACGTTCTATCTTGACCACAATGACTTTACTGTTTATTCTGCTGTTAAAAAAAAGAAAAACAAGTGACATAACCAAACACATAAATCCTCGAGTTAGTTAGAAAAATACAAAACTGATGACGACGAGGGGTCTGGGTAGCCCGCATCAGTAAGGACCTAATCGCTATCGAGCCATAACTCCGAATAGAGAGGCTCCTTGAAAAAGTAAGCTTCATTGAAAATAGGCCGGCTGAGATACGGCACGGATGAAGGGGGGGAGAAAAAAAAAAACCAGCGGCGAGGTACGCTTCTCCACGTAAGAGGTGATAGGCACCATATGAGATAGTAAATACCAGTGAAGGACAAGTGAAAAGTTATCGAAGTTATGATTTTTGAACTCCTCCGAAAGAATCAATTTTGGGTAATTGAAATCCATTAACAGGAGGAATGAAAGGAGGCGCTACCACACTAACAGAATCATCAACTTGAATTACAGCATCTGTTGGCATACGAGGTTGAGGCGACCATGACTTCGCTCCATGAAGTGGCGCAGATGATAAGATTTCAATAAGTCGATCAGATTGAAGCCTAGCAGCACGTTGACGAACACGTTCCAACTTATTAAGTAAAGCTGGTGCTGGAGTAGAGGTAAGTTGATTACGATACGTCTTTTCAATCTCACTTATTAAATGTTCACTCGGTGTCATTGAACGACCTCTATAGTTATCCTTTTGAAGTACAGCTGTCTGAATTGTATATAAGTCAGATAATGTACTTTTCTGATCTTTTGTAAAATCAGTTAAACCATTTCCATATGGAAGAACAAAGTCACGACGATGATCAACATTTTTGATAACCTTTTCCACAGGGAGAGTTGCTACAACACCTGATGGAGGGGCCTCAGATTGTTGCACAGATGGGCATATTGGAACTCCTTTGTGAATGATGTGCTTATTTTCAGAAGCCTCTCGATCTCTACGAATTTGATGGATGGTAAGAATATCTATCTTAGTAGAAACTGACTTAGCTGAAGCTATCTTCCCTTGATGAACTGCTTCCTTGACACGTCGAAGAGCAAAGAATTGCTGTTGTCGACTATTTGATATATCACATGTTCGTTTTATCTTTGAGCGATAGTCTGAAACACTAACTTTTCTTAGAATGTGTCTCATGGTGTCTCTCATTACGGCTGCTTGTTGTAGTTTTGCAACACCACTTCTTGATGCTGTCATTCTTTTAGAGACTGATGCTGTTTCCGTTACGAATGATTTAAAAAGTCTGGTTGTTATCGAGTCGTAGTCGTAGAGAAGTTGAATACGAGAGTGATTCTCTCTTTGTGATATGATTTTAATCTTTCTACTACTACCACAGTTACGTGAAGTGCTCTTCATTAAAACTGTTGATAACTTCACAGGAATGTATTTCATAACTGACTCAGTACCTACGACTAAACTCTTTCCTGGTGGAGATGATTTCCTTGTCTCATCTGAGAGTGGTAACAGCAATGGCATGAACTTTTTACTTCTGGCGGGGAATGATGAATTGTCAACCCATGGTTGTTTTTCTGGACTTAATTCAGTAAGGGTTCCACATGAGGTAACTTCAATACCTTTCTGGTGGTTGTTGTTGCGGTGATGAGATCGTTTCTTTACAGGACTTGTTGTTCTAACAAAGTGACCTTGACGTCTATGTTCAAGAGTATCAGTAAAGGATGTCTGAGCAAAACAAGCTGAAGGACTACCGATATCTTCAACAACACCAAACCCTCCGAGAAGTTCTGGAGTTCTCGGTTTTCTTTCAGGACTTCGCAACGTCCCACCAGGAGGTTGTGAATTCATATAAAACGGAGATGCCTCTAACACCGTGTCATGGTGTTGAGGAATTGAAGTTGCAAGCACCAGTTGATTTTCCAACACCTGAACTTCACTTTGTAATTGAGTTACATTTTCTCGATGTTCATGAACTGCTGAGTCTACTGAGGTCGCTACTGCTGTTGTTAATTTATTTTGGATTACTTCAATAATTTGATTGTGATGAGTGTCGTAGTCTACCTTACGAGATACTACTTCACTCTTTAGATTGTTTAAATCTGATTTAATATTTTTAGCATCAGTGCGAAGACGATCTTGTTCTGCAATAAGGATATCACGATGTTGTTTTGAAAGAACAGATTCTTGTTGTGGTATCAGAAATGGATCAACTACCGGCTTCTCAAAGCTATCTTCAGTACTACTTGACGGAGGTGACTCTTGTGGATCTGCCTGTTTATTGTTTTCATTGTCAGTTTCAGGTGTCACTGTCCGAGTAGCTTTTCTTGACAATAACTCCTTTCTCATGAGCATTGCAAATTTCTTTCCCGTAGTCGCTGCATCCAACATATCCTCAACTCTCTTTTGAATTGATGTCCTGTGCTGTGCTCTTGCTTTTTCAAACTCTTCTTTCTTGCGCCTTTCTTTATCTTCTTCAGTTCGTTTTCTTCCTGACTCTATCTGAGCTGCTATTAGTGATTTTCTCATCCCCGAACAGGCTGTTGGAATCCTTATCATACCCGAAGGAATACCTTGAAGTGCTTCGGGATCAGTGACATTGGTGTCTGGTTTTAGGAAATTCGCTGCTATTAAATCAGAGTTTTGAATTGAATATAAATCAGCCAACTGCTGCAATGATTCTCCTTCAGCAATAAGATGTTCGAAGAATTCTTGTTGACGGGTAATTGATAACTGACTCATAGTAGTTAGTTGACTAAGTGTATCATTCGTCATCGGAACTACTATCGCAATTTGATCATCTCCGTAGTGAGGTAGAGAGTTTAAGACTTCCTGATCATTCGCATCAAACAGTTGTTGTTGTGTTACGGAAAATCTCTCACACAGTGATGGTATTGTATCACCATCTTCAGTTACATAAATAAACACTGCTTGTGAACCTGTAGGAACTAGATTAGCAATACGTAATGCATCACTTAACCTTGTCTGAAGTAGTTCTATTTCTCTCATGTGTCCGTATTTTACTCCGACTATCTCATGTTCCAACTTGTCAATGTTGTCTCTTAAATTATTTATCTCACTCGCACTCTGAGATTGAGTAGATTGAACTTCCTTTTCAAAAGCTTCTATTTTTGTATTATTTTCGCTGAGTTTTTCTCGTAAGTCAGATTGAATAGAGAGGGCTTCTTCATTCATTTGTTGGATGTGAAGAGTTTGACGATCTTGACACTCAGCGTATTCCTGTTGAAGCTGAGTATGAGTCGTCGATAACACTACAAGTTGATTCCTTAAATCGTTTACCACAGATTCATCAATACATGGAACGACTTGTGGTGGTGGCTGTTCTTCTTGTTCTTCAGGTATAACCGGTCGTGGTGGAGGTGGTGGTGGAGATGGAGGAGTAGTAGCTGCAGGTTCAACTGCTTCAACCTGACGTATCTTCTGCTTCTTACGTTTTACTTTTTTAACTTGAATTGGAGGACTACCAGCACTTTCCGCATCAGACTCTACGTGATCTCTAAGTGAAGGTCTGGCTTCCATTTTAACGTAAGCCTTGCTGTCAGCAACTGTTCTTCGAAGTTTATCAATCGCCGCATGTGTATTGAAATCTCGTTCTTCTACTTTTTGTTGTATTTTTTGCATTAGCAAAGCCTGTTTGAAAGTTACTCTTTCCTTTTCCTTGTTCAGCTGTTCGATTTTTGACATATCTTCACTGGTCCAGTCTGCTAACTCTTCGATCTTTTCAACCAATTCCTGATAAGACACCAGCTCTGATTCTGACACTTTTAGTTTGTCCTGAAGGCTGGTTACAACTCGCTTATGAGATTCAATCCATTGAGTCTGATTTGTTAGTAATTTGGCCATTTTAAAGGCCCTCACATCACTCTCTTCGATATCCTTTTTAAAGGCTTGCATAAATTTGTCTTTTTCCCTGTCAACTAAGTCTTTTCTGATGTTTACTTCGGTTTCTTGTCTGCGTGCGAGTCTGGCTTTGTCTTCTTCTTGGATTTGGTGAAGAAGCTCACGTTCGATTTGAATGTGAGTGTGTTTAATCATCTGAGATTCAATGCCTCCGTCATCTATCCCGACAGAGTGTGTGTGTCTCATATCTTGAGCGTACGCTTGTAGAGAAGCTGTTTTCTGACGATTTTCAAGAAGCTCGTCACGTAATGCTCGTATTCTGTTTCTCAGTTTTTGTTCAACAACGTGATGTCGTCTTGAGCTGTAGTTTAATTTATCATTAACGAGTTTAAGAAGTTGTTCTTGAATCTTTACTTTAGCGTATTTTATATCATTAATAACAATGGATGGATCAGGTGTATCAGAACCTGTATCTGAATCTGATTCATTTACAACAGGTCCAGTAAGAGATATTTTGATACCACCACTAGGAACAGCCTCATCATAAACTTCAGTTAGTTCTTGAGGCTCAGGAGGATCTAATGGTTGAGTTGTAGTTGGGAGTTTGCTCTCAAATTCTGAAGTTAGTTTATAATCTATTGACGTAATGTCTGCTGTTGGAAGTGAGGGGTTTTGTTCTTGTGGTTGACTCGGTAAATTATTAACCCAACGGTTGAATGTTTCTCGTTCTTCGTGAGGTTTACTTCTCTTTAAATAATCAATTAGTATTTCTTCTAATTCAGATGAGTTTGAAAACTCTCCAGGGGTGTCGCTGATTCTGAGATCGCATTCATTCTTCTGAATGACACGACCAGACACAATAAGTGAGTCACTCGTAAGACTTGGATCTGCAGGTGAACTCTCCCTACGAATTTGTGAAACATTAAGAACAGAATAGTGGTTGACAATTTGTCTTATTTTGGTTGCAGTCACAGACGCCTGTTGTTCCTCAAGTTGTCGAGAAAGGACACCACCAGCGCTATCATTTCCAAATATAACTCGAAGTTGATCAAATGTTGATTCATTAGGTGATTGGGTAACAACACACGAAATTAAAGACATTAAAAACCTTTTAAAAGATAAGTAACGTATCCCATTTAATATAAAATGGTGAGCATCAAACCAAGGCTCTGAACTCTTTTTTGAAGATACCTTCGCAACAGAACTGTGTGTATCAGGCTCATCAGTTTGATGTTTTGTTTCGACGATTTGATACTCACTCTTGAAAGCAATCCATCTCTCTCTCGACATGTATTTATCATTCTTGTAGTCAGCTCTTGAGCAAGATTCTAGATAAACAGCTAGAAGTTTTGCTTGAATTTCGACTAAGTGGAATTCTTCTTTCGTCCTCGCAAATGTAAACACCGGTCCTGAAATAAACTGAATACCATCATTGGATACAGAAATCCCAACTTTTCTTGTAAAAGTTATTTGTGCATAATAGACTTCATCCCTTCTCATTATCGAACATCTGATGTCTTCAGCTGCCATTTCTGGAACGGTTACCTTAGCGATATCATTACGAGCAGCTGGTGCTGCAGCTACTACTTGTCCAAATTTAACGAATATACCTGATTGATTTATTATTGAGTTGTGTGTGTTAACCTCGTAAATTATTGAGAATATTGTTTTTGTACAAACCTTTTTTCTTATTAAAATTCCTACCAGTTATCGTTATTTGGTATCCTCCGTTTGGATCTCCTCCAGTCGGATCGATGGATAAAACCGTCGGAGGTTTTGACGTGCTAGTGCTGACATCATTATCCAATGAGCAACCAATCTCTTTTAAGTAAAGAGGTTTAAATTGATTTACAAACAGAGCAAACCTCGAAGCAACAGTTGGATGTGTTTGTGATAATGGAGGACTACCATAAGCAAGAAAAGCTGATTTTACTAATATTTCAATGAAGCTTTCGAAATCAATTAAAAGATCACCCGAATCAGTTGTCCTCGAGAATTCATACATAACTTTATAAACAACAGCATGATTTAATAAGTTTGGTGTAACAGACGATTTACTTAGTATCATCATAATCGAATCAAATGTTAACAAAGCACTACCAACTTCTAAGTAGTGGCTGTCGTTAAATTTCAATCCTCTCTGTTTAGCAGCAAAGCAGATAAACAGTTTCCGTAACGGTGATGCGTATCTGTTTTTTTGCTTTTTTTTTTTTTTGTTGTTGTCGTTGTTCCCTTTACTTTGTAACAATCCATATACATACCTCGTAAGAACCTTATCAACGTTTATGATAGTGTGAAGAGGATAGTGAAGAGCAAGATCACCTTCACTTGTAAGAGAGACTTCACGAACGAAGTCAGCGAGGTAATCATCGTACAAATGTTGTACTGCGGCAGCAGGATTTGATTGAAGTTCTCGGATGTCTGTCGACTTTGATAGAAGAGAAAGTCTCAGAATGCAATTAGCAAAGTCAGTGAATGTTAAGTTTTCATTTCCCCCAGCTGACAGTAAGAACAGCTGACTAGTTTCTCGATACGAAAGTTGTAAGGTGGGTTTTGTTTGCAACAGAGGCATTTTATCAGAAGTAGACTCATCCTTTGTAAAGGGACCTAAAGAGAGTCGTCTACGTCGGTAGCTGTTATCAATACTGGAATTCTTCTCACGTTGGAGAGCTTCGGAAAGGTTCTTTAAGATAGAACGTTTGTTTGTGGGTTGAGATTTTTTAGTATTTTTACGATGTTTATTTCTACAGATCTGGTTGTAATGTGCCATTTGATCAGCTTCCCTCCTTCGTATTTCTGAAGGAGAGGGTGGCTCACTGCCTTCAGACCCTCCAGACTGCACTTCGTCATCCGAATTAGAAGCAGTCGGGGGGTAGGAGGACTGGTTTTCTGTTTCAGGAGAACACATACCAATCCCTTTTAAAAACTCATAAAAATCTTCAAATATGACGACCTCTCCACCTCCACCTGCCGTTGTGTGAGCCGACGCAATTCGAAACAACTTCACAATGATATCGCGGCATTTTAACATGCCTAAGACAGATGCTGTTACTTCTTTAAAATATTCAGGATCACATCCTCTTATCAGCGTCTCCATTGGTTTGCCTGTTTTTACCGACGCTGTGGGTGCAGTGCCGGGTGGCATTTTTGTTGCACCCTCCCCAACTGAGCAAAGAACGAGAAGAAGAAAATCGAAATGCTATCTTCAATATTGTCCCTAAAATCGTTAATTGCGAGGGGTAGTAACCTGTTGGAAAAGTTATTTTTTTCAACACTACGGGTTAAATTAAACGTTCACCATATTTCTATTCAAGGCAAAAACAGATACAAATAACGTCGGATAAAGGGACTAAGGCGGGGAGGGTAATGGGAAAATCTTCTTAATCCACCTGTGGAGTAACAGAGTCTTGTTTTTTAGGATGGGTTTTTTGTTTTTTTGTTTTTTATCTTGTGATTTGATTTATGTTATGTAATTCACCTTTTTTTTTTTTTTTTTTTTGCTGTTTTTTTTTTATTTTTTTAAAGATTGATTCTCAGGCATATTTCAGGTTGGGATGAAAAAAAAAAAAAAAAAAAAAAAGAAGAGAAGGAGAAAAAAAAAAAAAAAAAACAAGTAATACAACAAAGACTTTTAGCAACATCATTTTGCTTCTTCAGAAGAATACAAATCAAATGAGCACAAAAACTATTAAATAACGGCTCTTTATCTGAATAGTTTCTTCTCCGACTTAATCGGTGCAACAAAAAATAGAAGAGAGACGAATATAATAGAAAGCGAAACTACGAATACAAAAACCTCAACTGAAAGATACCTAACAGAATAGCCAGCTGCTTGAAATGCTTGGTTGTTGTTTTTTTTTTTTTCTTTTTTTTTTTTTTTTTCCCCTCTACCTGTAGTCAAAGTGACTTCGCATGCGTATTTACCTTGTGGTTTAATTTTAAAAAAAAACGCGGTAGAAAAATAGGGCAGCTAGAACGAAGACACCAACCGATGCTTTAAGGAAAAATACCTCCCTCCCGTAGTATATACGACTACTAAATACAACAATAAGTTATTTTGTGAACGTTAGTACTAACGGTTATCAGTCAATCAAAAAAATCAAATGCAAAATTTCGTAGGACAATAAACAAATAATAGTTGGTTTTGGACTAAAATTGATTAGTCTTTCTTCAGACTATTCCCCTTACCCAGCCCTCTTCAGCGAAGAACGCAAGGGGGGGAGGCACTGCGGTGTCAGGCCTGTCCTACTCATCGCGTTTGACCTTCTCAGTAAAGGGACTACGTTAACATGGTTATTTATTTTACCATTTAACACAGTCCTCCTATATAAATATCATTGAACGCGGGAAACCAACTAATGAGCTGAGTTATGTTTATGGGGGGATGAATAATAAAAAAAACAAAAACGTTTCCACTCACACTCAGACGGTATTCTATAGATGTGTCCGAGTCTCATGGCACCGCCAGATGTACGAAAGTTAGTTACTGTGATAGGTAACTCACAGCAACAGAGGACCCAATCTGGAACCACCGTAAAATAACATAACTCGGACTTGTAACAGTAATTTTACCGAAGCCTTGTACAAGAAGAACAACAAAAAAAAAAAAATTAGGAAACTAGGGGGGTGATAGTTTAACAATGTAGAAACAGTTGAGAAAACCAAGAAGGGGGAGTTATTTATATTGGGGGGGGTAATTTGATACTTTTCTGAGATCTTACACACTGAAAGGAAACCTAAAAGAACTGGTCCTAAACATAATTGAGCAACTCTTGCTTAAATTACCTTAATAATCATTAACAACTCGTGAGTATACAAATTAGAAATTAAAACTTGTCTGAAGGTGTTTGAATCCCTCTAAATGGTTTTGTAAATAGTCATCCGGTTGGGAAGCAGGCTATGACAATATAAAAACAAAAGAAAAGGTTTCCGAATCGAGCAAGCATCTAACTAGGTAATGAGCATTTACTTCACTAAAATAAAAAAGAAAGTTGTAGCCCGCATTTACGGTTAAAGGACGTCATTCACTCTCTACGAAAAGAAGGAAAACGAAGCACCCAAAAACAACGTTCGTATTTTCAGAAGGCTACAACTGTAGCCGATAGTATCTCCACAACACTTTCGACATCCATCCAGCTTTTGGTGTTATGCACGTGTTTCTTCGGTTAGAGTAATCAGATTACTGTAGATACAAGGAGGGGATGGGGAGGCCAAAGCTGTTTTTTTTTTTTTTTTTCCCAAATAAATTACAACGAAACTAACAAAAATAACAGGAGAATTGATGGAGGGAAAGACAATACAAGAAGAGAAAAAAAGAAAAAAAGATTAAACTAAAATTAAAATTTAAAAAAAAAAAAATGAACATGATTTTAACATTAAGGTCTGCTTAGTTTGTGAAGACATCAGAGCAACTACCCCGATTGCCAAATGCACTAACGCTTGGGAGAAATACATTTTATTGTTTATTGTGTGTCTCGCATAAATAGACAAGACACTAACAATTCCTATGTAAAAAGGTCTAAGTGTACCACTGCAATGAATGGCTCCGCAACCAGAATGAATACATGAGGACGAGACACATAACAACATAAAACGAATTCATTAAAAAAAAAAGAAAATAGATAATCCCCTTACAGCTACTTCACCATTCAAGCATCAGCCTCCGCAAATGCAAATACTCTGAAAAGGTGTCAACTCCGAACAAGGACGAGAATACGTAACTAGGCAAATTATGACTCACTATTATTTATATGTAAATCAGAAAAGCTTCTCATTCTTATTATTTAAGAGAAAAATAAATTTTCAGGTAACTCGGAGGAAATTCACCAGAAATGACACGAAGCCAACACAAATGATAAACAAGAATTTCAACGGAAGCAGGAAAGAAGAGATAAATTTATAACACTATTTACACCAGCCTTATTGATACATTTTTCATAGTATTTTTTTAACTTTAAAAAAAAAAAGAATTGCTGTCTTAAGGAGAAGAAGAAAAGAGATTTTGAGGGAAATAAAAACAAAGACTTCCAGATGCAAGGAATCGCATGCTCATTGCGAAAGGTATGATTCACGACAAAAGGAATATTCCGTTGAAACAGCTCGAAGGGCTGATACACTCAAGCTTGAGACTTGATCCCCAACGACAAGTAGCACTTCTCCCAACATACATACATGCGTTGATCAACAGTTTACAAATTTTTTTTATTATTATTTTTTTTTTTTTTTTTTGTTAAATATTTTTTCAATAAATAAATTTGAAAAAAAAAAAAAATAATAATAATAATAATAATAAGTTCTGTCGCTCCTTTTCGTGATCTCAACATATTTTGAGACTGCGACTTACCATAATTTCACCTGACATTACTTCTCTCGTTCGAATTATTTAAAACACAGACGTGAGTATATACATTATAAACACGAGTTGAAGTAATCGACAGGATGTATCTTAGTGCGATCATTCTCTCTTCTTCCTTTTTCTTTTTTTCCAGTAAACCCACATAAACTGAAAAGCTTAAAAGAAATCAAAAAAAAAACAAGGAAATAGTGATCAGGCAGACAGTTCATCCAAGCCTTAACAGTGCTTCAACATTTTATTACACCACAATAATTTTATATATAAAAACGGTCATTTAAGACCGTTTTCGAGAAAAGAGAGAAAATTACTTTTCACGATCCTCTGAACTCTGTTTCTTTGTATCCATAACCAGTGACACGCAGCATTGGTAATTTAACCATCATTATGTTGTTGTTTTCGTTGCATTTTCGTTTTCAAGCTGATACAATAAAAATAAAAACTACAGATCATCATATTGGAAAGGATCTTGTTGTGTTTTTAGTGGATCATCTTGTTGTTGTTGTTGTTGTTGTTGTTGTGTTCGTTTTATTCCAAAGGGAGAATCCTTTGATCTGAGAGCAGAAATAGCACCTAAATCTTCAGGTCGCGGTGCACCAACTGCATCAACAGATATTCGTCTCTGATCCCATTTTTCTGTTTCTGTCTGTCGAGGCGGTTTGTACGTCTCTACTGTTGTTGTGTGAGGCTGAGGTGCGTTAAAATTTGAAAAAGCAGTCTGAGGAACAATCCCTCCTCCCCTACTATTACCACTGCTTGCTACACTAGACGGAGGTCGTACAAAACCATTGTATGACTGTGGAGCACTAGTTATATTTTTACCAAATGATGGTGAAGGTCCTCCGAGAAACCTTTTTTTAAAAACTGTTGGTTGATTATGAACTGGATTAAATCCAGCTGGGGGACCTTCATTACTATAAAGCGGCTGTTTATTTACAGAAGTAAATTGCTGCTGGGGAGGTGACGACATGAAGGATGGAGCCAGAGGGGTAGCATGACCATAAGACTGCTGAGGAGATGAAAATGACGGACTAGCTTTTACTGGTTGAGGATATGACTGCTGCTGAGGTGGTGCTCGCTGACTTGTAAAGTTGTTTGATTGCATTGGAGCTGCAGATGCAAATGACGGAGAATCATCCACCACAACCGGTCTGTACATCGACTGACTCGGAGGTGGAGGTGCTGGTCGGGTTCCATACTCTCCCATCGAACCTGCTTGCATTCCCATCGCTTCAACGGGACTGTATCCTGTTATTGTTATTGTTATTGTTGCTGCTGTTATTGTTCAGTCCAACGAAGCATTTTATTCTTTAATAAAAGATACACACCATTCTCATCATAGTCCTCTTCGAACTCTTCTTGTGGTTCATTTTTGTTTTTTATAAACCACTGAGCTTTGTCCATTCTGGCTTTAGGGGCAACGTACTCCGGGACTTTTTTGAGTCTCGCGATTTTGAAGAGGGAGCCGACTCTGTGTTCGACGTTGAAGAATTCACCGCGGAGTTCTTTTATTTTAGTAAGCTTATCAATAAAGACACCAGGTTTCTCTTTAGCATCATTTCGACTATCGCTTATGAAGTTTACTAAAACATCATGTTCTGGTGATGAACATCTAATTAGCAGTTGAGGAATTCCACCGACATCGGATTTTATAGCGCCCTCTACTTGGGACATCTTTACGAATCGTCTAACTTCACCTACGATATGACAAAGGAACAATGTAGTTGGAGTGATGCACATGACTCGTTTGAACTTCTTATTTCCGGTGCCGATCTTGTCAACAAATCGTATGCATACCATTTGTTTAGTTGTCCAACTTTTAATACTGTGATGTGGAGTAGTTGCAGGGAGCATAGCCTTTAGTAGATCTTGTTCCCGCATTAGTTTGTTCGACATCACAGCACGTCCTGGAGCCGCTGCCATTTTGATGGCGGTTCCCTCCCCCCTCCCCCTAGAAATATAGTGAGTGAAAAGAAAATCAGAATTATTCAAAAAGATGTTCTCATAACATCAATGTTTCCTGGAGGGGGAGAAAATAAAGAGAGAAAGAGAATCATGTGCACGTTATTCATGTACCCAAGTTGCTCACGAGGTATAACAAAACACAATACGGATCACTTTAGTTTAGCATTTTGTTTATTTTTTTGTGAGTGAAATGCTCTGCTGATATGTCTTGCATATGAGCCAGTATTCTTCGGTTCTCTTTTTTACTTCTTTATGTTTTTTTTCTTTCTTTTTTCTTTTTTCTTTCTTTCATTCTGGTGCTTTTGAAGTTCCCACAAGAGGAGGGAACCTTAGTACTGAATTAACTATAAGCAACTTAGAAACCGGTTTCCAAGTGAAAAGCTCCCATCTGTGCTGTCGAAAATGGGGATTCGGGGACACGTACTACAGGTTAAAACACAAAGACCCTGTAGGCCGTTGCAGCAGCAGAGGAATTATTTATTCGGTTTTCTGTTTCTTCTTACCTTCATACATGTCAGCACCGAACAGCTCTCCCGCTGTTAAGTTGTACAGTGCCTGGAAATAGGACAGCTCTCCCTCTGATTCTTTTTCCTTTTCTTCGTCTTTGTCTTTGTCTTTGCTGTCTGGGATTTCTTCATTGTATCTCCAACACATTCCTAACTCACCAGTGAGTAGTGCAACAAGGAAGGTAGCAAAGGTTGTCCATGGTACTAAGTATAACAATGCAGGCTGTGCGTGACTGAATAAGAACATAACGAATATGGTAGTGATTAGCCCACAGGTGTATGCAACTAAGCAAGTTCCAAAGTATTTTGGGCATATCATTGAAGTTGCTGTACGTTTACCTTGTTCAAGACGGAGAGTAGCCCTGTAGTAATCGAATCGTAGACATAAAGCGACGTAGAATCCGGGGATCACAATATCTCCGAGGCCAAGCATCATCATGTCTTTTGGTTTCCATTCATCGGCTGTAAGTGATTTCGGGATTTTTAACAAAACTGGAGCTTCGATGTTCTTAGCAACGGAGACCATGACCTCAGTACCAAAAACCCACCAAATATCATAAATGAATAACCCCCATAGAAGGATCCAACAAATCGAAAACGATGGAAGTTTCATTTGCTTCAAAGTTCCCAAACAAATAGCAATCGCGATAACATTACTCGCTAAGAAGTTTGAAGTAAACCACCAGCAAACCGCAAGAGCAATTGCAACACAGGCAGTTACAGGTTTGTACTTTATGAAATTATTCAAGAAATCAGCGGTAGCGTACACACTGATGACAGTAAAATAAAATGATATCGCTGCGTTGAAGTATTCTCTTGGGAATATCTTATAACATATATAAAGAGAGAGTAATACTATAGAACCCATGATTGGGAACACTGCTGCTTCCTTCGATGAAAGATGGACAAAGTCTTCTTCTTCTCCGTCGAATTTCTTTCCCTCAGACTTTGCCTTCTGCTCTTTGCTGATTGACCATCTGCTTCCCAAGAATATAATAACGACAGCCGTGGTAATCATCAATGCCTGTTTTTATTTTATTTTTTTTTTTTTTGTTGTCTTTGCAAACCGCAATATTAAGCTACAGTCGATTGGTTGTCTGAAGGGAGGCTTTCTCTTAGTTATTAAAACGACTCAGTTTATGACACTCTGGTCAGTCTTCTAGATATGAAGTGCAGGTGGTGTTTTCAGGGGTGTTCCCCTCAAAAACAATTCTGCAACATCGAGGGTGAGAAGCCTGAAATTTGAGAGACGTCCCTTCTGTGAAATACTAAAAATAAAAAAAATAAAAATATACAAACCTGCGAAGGCATCTCCTCTCTCTCCATAATCTTCCAAAGATCATCTGAAGTGAGGTTTGTAATCTCAGGCTTCTCCCAGAACCGTAGTTCCGCAAGCAGCGGTTGCAACTTCTCAATTACTTGTTCTAGTTTTTCCATCTCTTTTAATTACTAATAGCTGTTAAGGAGAATATTTAATAATAATATTATAAACTAATTAACCAACATAGCAATACTAGTTTGTATCAGTGCGTACAACTATACGAACGATGTCATTGATGTCTGACCAGTTCCATATTTTATGAGTTGACGCAACTTTCCAAGATTTGTTATGGAGCAATGGATCAGCTGTGCAGGCAGCTGATCCAACTTCTCCAACAATTATAGCGACATTTGACTTAGTGGTGGTCAGTACAGAATCCGCCCATGTTTGATTCGGATAAGGCCACACTAATAATGGTGTCTTTGTAGGATGAACAGCAATAGTTTCTTCAGCAGATAGTCTCTCAATATCGTACCACATCTTTCTGTATGTAAATATCGGTGAGACTGCCTTACCACGTTCCCACTCATAGCTGTCAGTCGCGCATATCTCCCCTCCAAATTTTGTTATTAGATATGCCCAGTAACCAGCACCTGCACCAACTTCAACTAACGGGGAATGTTTCACAATTTCTTTTATAACGTCGTTGTTTGGTACAGCAAAACTATACACCGAAACGAATAGGTGTCGAAAATATGTTTTTTGGATGTCTCCCTTTCGTTTTGATATGATTTTTTCAAGACTTTGAGCGACGCATTCTGCCTCAGTTAGAGTGTCACACTGACATTCGTGTGACACTACTGAATTGTTGTTGAGGTCACAGAATACATCACTCAGATTTACTATCCATTTGACATGCTCAGAGCACTGGGCTGATGGGAAAGTTGATAACAAGTCTTCAGTAGCTGTGGGTGGGGGTGGGGGATACGACATTTTATTCTGCTTAGAGGAAAAGGGGAAAAGAAATATCATAACATAACAATCCTTTTTCCACACACCACTATCTAATAAGAACCTACCACGTAAATATTGATGATCTTGTAAACTTGACTGAAACCACAACAATGGCTAAGATATTATCTGATTTTAAAAAAAAACAAAAAAAAAAAAGAAAGAAAGAAAGCCACTATCTTTCTGAATGACTTATAGAACACCTATTCGTGTTAAACCTTTGTCAAAAAAGAAATTAACAATTTCTGATGACTGCAATGCAGATGTCCTCAAAGACATTATTAATCAGATTGTAGCACATTGTAGATCAAGCATGTGTACTTGTATATATTAAGCTGCGCCTAACTCAAAGCAATAAGTGTCTTACATCCTCTAGAATAACCAAGAAAAGGTACCTGAGTATGGTAGCATAAGCACACCATCACTCTCAATTAGGGAACCACTTCTGAATTTTTCTTTCAGGAATACTGGTACTGGTTTGCCACTGTTTGTTTTGTTATTATTAATAGAAGGTAACAGGGATTTGATAAAAGGATAAGAGGGACATACCTAGCCACCATTTCTTCGATGACCTTCTGAACTCTAATTAGCTCTTTGTCATTCTTGTCTGTTCCCATGTAATCTCTTACTACAATGGCGTTAAATTTATCTTCTGCTTCGACTACACGTCTGCTGTTGTCGATAAGAATCGTATAATCTTTGTCTCTAGGAAGTCGGTTTAGCCCCTTTGTTGACATCTTCCACTCAGACCACCAAATATTACTGCGATAGATTCTCTCATGAAAGTTCTCTGACTGAGGACCAATCATCTTTATTGCAATCTTAGCGTAGTCTTCAGTACCAGCAGTCCATAAAATAGTTTCTGCTAGCTCCGCACATTTTCCTACAAATTCACCTGCCTGTGGTCTTACATGAACCTTTCCTGAATTATTATTCTCAAATGATGTGTGTAGTAAAGTTTCATCCATATCAAGAACAATACTATAGTTGGAGGCATGTCCAGGACTCTTTTCTCCTATTAACTCCATTCCCTTAGGAGGTCCTGGTGGGGGACCTCCAGCTGGCCCAAATACATAAAACAATCCACCGCCTCCCACACCGGTACCAACGAGGCCCATCACAATACGTGATGACGACATTTATTTTTGTTTTAGTTTTTTTTGCTGGGAAAATAAATATCTTCTTTGAAAATCAAGTTTATATGAAAAAAAAAAGAACAACGTATCAAATAATCGCATCTTCACTATATACGACAAGAAACTGCAAAAAAAAAGAACCCGTAGTTTTTTTAATAAAAAATTGGTTCTGGAAAAAAAAAAGCAACACGAAAAAAAAATCACGCTCGTTGTCTTACGACGATAAATAATAATAATTATTATTATTATTATTATTATCATAGTAAAGAGACATTCAAAACTAATCGCTTGGTTAGTAAAAATAATTTGTGTAATCAGATATCCTATAATGAGTTGACGCTATAAACATCTGTTCTGGTTCCACTTTGAATAGGAAGAGATGATCGTATTCTATCAACAAGAGTTATGTCCAGATCAGCAAATACAACATCCGGACCGTCCTCAGCTTCCACCAAAACCTTACCCCACGGATCAACAACCAGAGAATGCCCGTATGCTACATAATCGCTCTCAGGTAAACGAGCAGGAGAACAAAAAATAACAAATTGCTGGCTGTCTATCGCACGCGCCTTTGCAGTTAATTGCCAATGTATTGGTCCAGTAAGCATGTTAAACGCTCCAGGATAAACAAGTAATCCTGTTCCTAGTTGAGCGTAGAGTTGAGCAATTTGAGGGTATCTCGCATCAAAGCAAATACCTAAACCTGCTTTGACACCTGGAAGGTCAACTGTTGAAAGAGAAGAACCCCCAGAGAGTGTTTCAGATTCGTCAAAGGTGATTTCCGGAGTATTTATTTTAAATAAATGAATTTTACGATATTTTGCTATCATTTCACCTGTTGGACTGTAAGCTGTTGACGTATTGTAAAGTTTTCCATCGCTGGATTTTTCAGGAATAGAACCTGCAATAATGTGAACATTGTGAGCCTTAGCAACCTTAGCCATTGCAGTACACGTTTCTCCTTCGGGGACAGCCTCAGCGTATTCAGGAAAATATTTTGGTCCGTATGGAGAATTAAAGCATTCTGGTAGAACTACAACCTGCGCACCCCCTTCAGCGGCTTGTCCTATTCTGTGTACAGCCTCAGCTATGTTGGCAGCTTTATTGCTTCCAACTGCTAACTGACACAATGCTACTCTCAAAGGCATTTAGTTAGATCTGAATAGTAGTAATAAAATTATTTCATTTTCCTATTTGGAATTCACTCTGTGTTACCTCACTTGCAAAGCACACACGAGTTCTCATTAAATAGAACTCAAGTCACGTCCTCAACTATTGTGAAATACCTGTTGACAGAAGCAGATGATTTGATAATAATCTTTAAAAAGAAACCTTTCGAAGAAATAAAAACAAGATAAGACACAACAAGTGTGTGTTTGGAGATAGAAAATTGAGGATAAAATAAATGGTCCAGACTGCTTAACTGAAAGCTAGAAAGGATTTGATATGTTTTACATCTAAAACAAGATTTACTCGTGTTCCTAATGGTTTGGTCACGATCATGGGATTTTCGTCCTCTTCTAGATCCTGAGAAAAGAACATTTGTTCTTGAAACAAATAAAAATGAGCAGCACTGGTATGTCTCTTGCGGCGGCAGTAACTATGACTCTCTTGAGGTAGCCAAATGCCTCGTCTTCTAATTAAAGACGCGCATGAATGGATACTTGCAGTAACAGACCAGCCAAAACCCCTACCTGACTGGTGTCTAAAAGACAAACATCAGTTGCAGAACGGGCAGGTGGTGGTGTTTCCGACACCTCAAAAGGATCTCAAAAAGAAATTATAGCCACCTGTTATAATCTCATTAGTATTGTTGTCAGTTAACACTTTTGCTCATTTTAGACATTGCGCAAAAAGATTGTGTTTTCCTTTTTTTTTTTTTTAATTTTCAGGAGGGACGATCACCCAACTTCACTTTTTTCAATTCTTAATGATCGTGACCAAAAACCGTTAGCTGTAAATTACTTAAATAAAGGTGGAAAGGCTCAGCGAAGTGCAATAACATAAGTGAAAGGGAACGAAAAAAAGCAATTCACCCAAAGCTTACGAAGAAGCCATCAATAAAGTCTTTGCCATTTAAGTGTGCCCTATATTTTGTTGATCAAAGGGCAACAAAATGAAAAGCGCAGAAAAGGCTCAGCAAAGCACACATGTATAACAAGCAAAAAAAAGGGATGGGAACTTAGAAACATGACTTGGAATCGTTTGATTTCTATGTTTTGAAATTGGGATGTATTAATCATCCTTCAGCAACAACGTAGGGCGAATAATTCATATTACAATGCAAGCTTGTTCAGAAAGTGGGTTTCCTTACTGAAGGAAAACAGAATCCCACTGTACGGAAGCCATGGGAACATGAATAGTGTCCTCCAACTACGTCGACACAAAAGAATCGGCAAGGGGAAGAGGACGAAAACTTTCACCAGAGTGTGATTTCAGATGTTCGTTCAACAAAAGCGAACCAACTCTCAGGATGATGAAAACAAAAAGACAATTCGAATGTTTCTTTTATTCAAAAAAAGGTTGCAGTTTATCACTTATATGACACGAGTGCATAACTCAACAACAACATAAAAGACTTCACTTAGCGAAGTGTATCAGCCGAAAACAAATAACCATCAGAAACAGATATTGTTAGTTAGTAACTCACAGCAACAGAGGACCCAATCCGTAACCGTTTCCGAAGACTCAGTATGGATTGCTGAATTAGCTTCAACTGAAGAGATGTAATCTAATTTATAGAAAAA
This sequence comes from Flectonema sp. DT1601, assembly GCA_964019425.1. Taxonomy (NCBI): domain Eukaryota; phylum Euglenozoa; class Diplonemea; order Diplonemida; family Diplonemidae; genus Flectonema; species Flectonema sp. DT1601. The sequence goes on from OZ025797.1 coordinate 1,002,319, forward strand.
TTAAAACCAACAAACTTCAGCTTTCCACCTTGCTCAACTTAACTAACCAACCATTGAACTATAAAATAAAGAATAAATTGAACGAAATCGAAAAATAGAAACATTAAAATAAAATAAAATAAAATAAAAAACAATTGAAACAAAAACAAAAAAAAAACAAGTGAATAACAATATACGAACACACGTAGAGCGTTGATGAGTAACGCCGCCTGAGTGATAACAGCTCGCTTTCAAATTCAAACCATGCATACTCGATCCGTGTATAATTAGAAGAGATAGTCAATGAATGAATCCAAATGTTTATTATTATCAGATTTCAGGAACCAACACAATTCTATATTCCATGTTCAATATAACCGTGAGCCTAATGTGGTTTAGGTGTCCTGGCTTTCTACACCGTTTTACACAAAAATTAAAAAAATTAAAAAAAAAACTTCCGGAAAGTTTAGAAAATCTAATCCAAAACAACATAACAGGGATTGCTATTATTTCTGTTGTTTGTTGGGGTTGACAGGCCGCTAGAGCACTAACGATAATGGAATAAAACAGGAGAGTACAATGACACACGCACAAAAATACTTCACTTAGCGAAGCGTATCAGCCATATAACCGTGAGCTAAGCTTAGTTTATTTTTATTTATTTATTTATTTATTTATTTACGAAGCCTAGGAAGCCAAAAGCCAGGAAAAGCTCACAGAGTAACAGTTATATCGCTACCAGCAACCGTGAGACTCTCACAGACGATAAGAGACGTAGAATAACCTGGAACAAATGACTACCTAAACCCACCGTCCACGAGCAGACAGTGTTAGAGACGGCTGATAACGCCAATTTTCGCCAAAGAGAGGGAAAACACGCCACATTAGATCAGAAAATAAGAAATAAAGTAATGATAAGTAAGAGAAAGGATACTAATAATTAAAATAAGAAATTACTTTAGGTGTTCAGGCTTTCTACACTATTTTACACAAAAAAAAAGACTTTTAAAAGAATTTTGTTTGTGCACGAAACCGTGAATCGACTTAAACTGATAAAGCTAAAGGAGGTTTACGTGTGCTGCCAACATTCTTTTTCGTTCTTACAATACTTGTTAAATGCAAAAAAAAAATTAAAATCTCAAAACAACATAACAGGGATTAGCTTTTTTTGTTTCTGTTGTTTGGATTTGATACTAACCAGTCATGGCGCGAACTATAATGGAATAAAATAAGAAATTTCCTTACGATAGCAGGAACAATTAAAGGAGTTACTCCAGGTTAAGCGAATGATTGGAGGCAATTGGGGATATCGTTTCCTCGACCTATCCAAAATGACACACGTTATCTAGTTTAAGTTGTACGTTAACTAAAAAGGATTTCGTATGCTGCTAACATTATTTTTGTTAGTATTAATAATTATCAGTCAATCAAAAAAAAAAGCAAAATTTCGTTTCGCGCTAAGATTAAAACAGCTAGCCCGACGAATTTATGTCGAACCTGATCCCCGAGAGGATCACTTTTTTAGCGTAAGCGAGTTCGAGAGACACTATTTTGCTCACTTAAAAGAAAGACAGGAACCAAAAAAGTATAGGACAAGGTTTAAATAAATACACAAGAGCGTCGTCAACGATATCTACTGTTGAGGACATGACCACAATAAACTTAGGCTTAACAGGGATGATCATTACGACATCTAAAAGATGGCTAAGACCAAAAGGAAGAAGAAGAAATTAATAAATCAAGGAGGGGAAGCAAAGAGAATACAACTTCGATGATCAATAATCGATATTTCACTACACACTTAACTTCATTCAACCGAACAGAATGAATTTAATCTTAATCACAGGTACTGACGATGTATCTCCCATGAGGTGTTTAAGAATGTTCAAGGATTGATTGCCCTCAGACTCTATTCGGAGCTGTCGGATCATATTTCTGAATAGACGTTGACTTAACGTCATAAGGTGTTGTACTTCCGTAAGTTTTCACATGAGGACCTTCAGAGATGATTGAAATCTTGGGTTTCGACCTGGATCGACCTAAGGATATTATCCCGCAAATTAACAGAGACAGAATCCCAATAAATAAAAACGGCAATCCCAATGATACGCCTGTGAGTTCACTTGTTGAAGCAGTGTTGTCTTCTCCCCTTACCGAGCATCCGATATTTTTTATATGACAACAGTGTGCTTGTTGTGCTTCAGACCATTGTTCTTGATCTTTATCATCGCAGTTGTAGTTGCAGCCGATGTTTTGTTTTGAACAACACCAATTCTGATGTTCTGTTGTCCACTTTGAAATATCTGGAGAACTGCAATCGTAAGAATCCGATTGGGTAGACTGCACAGTCATAGTTTCGAAGAATTCGCTGTGAAGAAAATAAAACATTGTCATCAGTGTAGTGTAGACTGTTGTCGATAATTCTTCTTTCATGAACTACTTTAGTTAGAATTGAAGACTACTTAACAAGACTCGTAATTAACCAATCCAAGACACACACTAGTTCTCATTAAATAGAACTCAAGTCACGTCCTCAACTATTGTGAAATACCTGTTGACAGAAGCAGATGATTTGATAATAATCTTAAAAAAGAAACCCTTCGAAGAAATAAAAACAAGATAAGACACAACAAGTGTGTGTTTGGAGATAGAAAATTAGGGATAAAATAAACGACTTAATGAGAGGTCCAGACTGCTTGATTAAAAGCTAGAAAGGATTTCCTTTTTTTACATCTAAAAAAAGATCTACTCATATGTTCGTAAAGGTTTTGGTCACGATCGTGGGATTTTCGTCGTCCTTTCTAGATCCTGAAAGAAAAGGAAATCCTGCCGTCCTTAAAACAAATAAAAATGAGCATGCACTGGCTGTTGTGGCGACAAACACTTTGCTGCTGTTTCCTTGTCTTGTGCACGAGAATCTCGAAAAAAAAGCACTGGCGTCAGCTGATACTTTTGCTCATTGTAGACATTGCAGATTGGACAAAAAAGGATTGCTTTTTCCTTTTCTTTTTTTTCAGGAGGAGGGACGATCACTCAATTCGCATTCTTCAATTCTTAATGATCGTGACCAAAGTTTTCTGTGAAAATGGGGGAAAAAAGGGAGTGGAAAAGATGCTCAGTGAAGTGTAAGAATATAAGTGAAAGGGAAAGAAATAGCACTTCGGCTAAAGCAACAGAAGACACTTTATCAGAAGAGAGATGGAAAAAAAACGAATTCAAAGTACAACGAGCTCTAAGACAAAATTAGATCAATTCAGGTGAGCCTTATTTTGTTTAATCGCAGGCAACGCGAAAAACGTGGGAAAGGTTCAGTAAATTTCATATGTATACAAAGAAACAAAGTAATAAAGCAAATAAAAAAGAGTTGCACAGCAGAAAGTACTTACTTCTTAGCTAGTTAGCTTTTAGTATTGTTTGATTTCTACTGTGTTCCGAAGAATTCATTTAAATATATTAATCAGTGACCTTCAGTAACAACGTCGGCGAATAATTCACCTTATAAGCAGCAGCTGATTCAGAAGGTTAGTGAGTCTAAGGACTTACCCCCAATAGTTTTACAGAAAATGTATCCCCAGTGGGGACGTGTTATCACTACAATCTTCGTCGAATGCAGACAGAATCCTGCCGCATGGAGGGGAGCAAGTCACTAAGACGCACTAACTTAATCTGAATCGTGTCCTCCAACTACGTCGACACAAAAGAATCGGCAAGGGGAAGAGGACGAAAACTTTCACCAGAGTGTGATTTCAGATGTTCGTTCAACAAAAGCGAACCAACTCTCAGGATGATGAAAACAAAAAGAAAATTCGAATGTTTCTTTTATTCAAAAAAAGGTTGCAGTTTATCACTTATATGACAAGAGGGCATAACTCAACAACAACATAAAAGACTTCACTTAGCGAAGTGTATCAGCCGAAAACAAATAACCATCAGAAACAGATATTGTTAGTTAGTAACTCACAGCAACAGAGGACCCAATCCGTAACCGTTTCCGAAGACTCAGTATGGATTGTTGAATTAGCTTCAACTGAAGAGATGTAATCTAATTTATAGAAAAATTAAAAACCAACAAACTTCAGCTTTCCACCTTGCTCAACTTAACTAACCAACCATTGAACTATAAAATAAAGAATAAATTGAACGAAATCGAAAAATAGAAATATTAAAATAAAAGACAATTGATAAAAATAAAATAAAAAAAAAGTAAACAAGTGAATAACAATATTCGAACACACGTAGAGCGTTGATGAGTAGCGCCACCTGAGTGGTAACAGCTCGCTTTCAAATTCAAACCATGCATACTCGATCCGTGTATAATTAGAAGAGATAGTCAATGAATGAATCCAAATGTTTATTATTATCAGATTTCAGGAACCAACACAATTCTATATTCCATGTTCAATATAACCGTGAGCCTAATGTGGTTTAGGTGTCCTGGCTTTCTACACCATTTTACACAAAAAAAAGATTTTTGTGCACGAAACCGTGAACCGACTTAAACTGATAAAGCTTAAGGAGGTTTACGTGTGCTGCCAACATTCCTTTTCGTTCTTACAATACTTGTTAAATGCAAAAAAAAGACTTTTAAAAAAAAAAAATACTTAGGGAAAGTTTAGAAAATCTAATCCCAAAACAACATAACAGGGATTGCTATTATTTCTGTTGTTTGTTGGGGTTGACAGGCAGCTAGAGGCACTAACGATAATGGAATAAAACAGGAGAATACAATGACACACGCTATCTACTTTGAATCGGGTGAGATGTTAATTATTTTTTGTTTGTAACTTATGACCCAGTAAAAAACGTAAAAGCCAGTTAAAAAGGATTTCGTATGCTGCTGCTGCTAACATTGTGGATGCTAAAGTAGGACAAAGTTACATAAACTTAGACCTCACTCATTAGGATAATCGCGACATCTAACAGATGATAGGGGGAGTATGCTAAAGTTGGACAAAGTTTGGCAATGTAAAAACAGTAACAACTTTAGCTACCAAACAAAAATTAATATTAAAGTACATGACAGAAGAATATTCGTAGTTGTCAATCAAAGAAAAGGCATGTTAGAAGAAAGAAAAACGAAAAAGGGAGTAAATTGATACTGTATTAGCAAGCTCAAGGGGGTAATTTGATTACATGCATTCTTAAGCAAGGTGGAGGAATATTAAGTTAAGGGAATGAAGCAAAGAGAATACAACTTCGATATTATCAACAACCGATATTCAAATGCGTTCACAAATTAAAAGACTTGACTACATTCAACCCAAAGAGAATGAATTCAATCTTAATCACAGGTACCGACGATGTATCTCCCATGAGGTGTTTAAGAATGTTCAAGGATTGATTGCCCTCAGACTCTATTCGGAGCTGTCGGATCATATTTCTGAATAGACGTTGACTTAACGTCATAAGGTGTTGTACTTCCGTAAGTTTTCACATGAGGACCTTCAGAGATGATTGAAATCTTGGGTTTCAACCTGGATCGACCTAAGGATATTATCCCGCAAAGGAACAGAGACAGAATCCCAATAAATAAGAATGGCAATCCCAATGACTCGCCTGTGAGTTCACTTGTTGAAGCAGTGCTGTCTTCTCCCCTTACCGAGCATCCGATATTTTTTATATGACAACAGTGTGCTTGTTGTGCTTCAGACCATTGTTCTTGATCTTTATCATCGCAGTTGTAGTTGCAGCCGATGTTTTGTTTTGAACAACACCAATTCTGATGTTCTGTTGTCCACTTTGAAATATCTGGAGAACTGCAATCGTAAGAATCCGATTGGGTAGACTGCACAGTCATAGTTTCGAAGAATTCGCTGTGAAGAAAATAAAACATTGTCATCAGTGTAGTGTAGACTGTTGTCGATAATTCTTCTTTCATGAACTACTTTAGTTAGAATTGAAGACTACTTAACAAGACTCGTAATTAACCAATCCAAGACACACACTAGTTCTCATTAAATAGAACTCAAGTCACGTCCTCAACTATTGTGAAATACCTGTTGACAGAAGCAGATGATTTGATAATAATCTTTAAAAAGAAACCCTTCGAAGAAATAAAAACAAGATACGACACAACAAGTGTGTATTTGAGATAGAAAATTAGGGATAAAATAAACGACTTAATGAGAGAGGTCCAGACTGCTTCAAAAGCTAGAAGGGATTTCCTTTTTTTACATCTAAAAAAAGATCTACTCACATGTTCGTAAAGGTTTTGGTCACGATCCTGAGAATCTCGAAAAAAAAGTACTGGCGCATCAGCTGAAAATAATAGTACTGGTGTCAACTTTTGCTCATTTTAGACATTGCAGATTGGACAAAAAAGGATTGCCTTTATAACCCAAGTTCACTTTTTTCAATTCTTAATGATCGTGACCAAAGTTTTCTGTGAAAATGGGGGAAAAAAAAAGGAGTGGAAAAGAAGCTCAGTGAAGTGTAAGAATATAAGTGAAAGGGAAATAAATAGCACTTCGGCTAAAGCAACAGAAGACACTTTATCAGAAGAGAGATGGAAAAAAAACGAATTCAAAGTACAACGAATTCTACGACACAATTTGATTATCAATTCAGGTGAGCCCTACTTTATTAGGCTCAACAAATTTCATATTTTAACAAAGAAACAAAATTATAAAGCAAATAAAATAGAGATGCACAGCAAAAGATGCACAGCAGAAAGTAATTACTTCTCAGCAAGCTAGCATTTAGTATTGCTTGATTTCTACTGTGTTCAGAAGAATACATTTAAATATATCACTCAGTGACCTTCAGTAACAACGTCGGCGAATAATTCACCTTATTAGAAGCAGCTGATTCAGAAGGTTAGTGAGTCTAAGGACTTACCCCCAATAGTTTTACAGACGTGTTATCACTACAATCTTCGTCGAATGCAGACAGAACCCTGTCACATGGGGGGGCAAGTCACTAAGATACACTAACTCAATCTGAACAGTGTCCTCCAACTACGTCGACACAAAAGAATCGGCAAGGGGAAGAGGACGAAAACTTTCACCAGAGTGTGATTTCAGATGTTCGTTCAACAAAAGCGAACCAACTCTCAGGATGATGAAAACAAAAAGAAAATTCGAATGTTTCTTTTATTCAAAAAAAGGTTGCAGTTTATCACTTATATGACACGAGTGCATAACTCAACAACAACATAAAAGACTTCACTTAGCGAAGTGTATCAGCCGAAAACAAATAACCATCAGAAACAGATATTGTTAGTTAGTAACTCACAGCAACAGAGGACCCAATCCGTAACCGTTTCCGAAGACTCAGTATGGATTGTTGAATTAGCTTCAACTGAAGAGATGTAATTTAATTTATAGAAAAATTAAAAACCAACAAACTTCAGCTTTCCACCTTGCTCAACTTAAATAACCAACCATTGAACTATAAAATAAAGAATAAATTGAACGAAATCGAAAAATAGAAACATTAAAATAAAATAAAAAACAATTGAAACAAAAACAAAAAAAAAACAAGTGAATAACAATATACGAACACACGTAGAGCGTTGATGAGTAACGCCGCCTGAGTGGTAACAGCTCGCTTTCAAATTCAAACCATGCATACTCGATCCGTGTATAAGTAGAAGAGATAGTCAATGAATGAATCCAAATGCTTATTATTATCAGATTTCAGGAACCAACACAATTCTCTATTCCATGTTCAATATAACCGTGAGCCTAATGTGGTTTAGGTGTCCTGGCTTTCTACACCATTTTACACAACAATTAAAAAAAAAAAAAAAATACTTAGGGTAAGTTTAGAAAATCTAATCCCAAAACAACATAACAGGGATTGCTATTATTTCTGTTGTTTGTTGGGGTTGACAGGCCGCTAGAGGCACTAACGATAATGGAATAAAACAGGAGAATACAATGACACACGCTATCTACTTTGAATTGGGTGAGATGTTGATTTTTTTTTGTTTGTAGCTTATGACCCAGTAAAAAACGTAAAAGCCAGTTAAAAAGGATTTCGTATGCTGCTGCTAACATTATTTTTCTCACTTAAAAGATCGTGGATGCTAAAGTAGGACAAAGTTACATAAACTTAGACCTCACTCATTGGAATAATCGCGCTAACAGATGATGGGAGGGAGTGGGGAACTTTGGCAATGTAAAAACAGTAACAACTTTAGCTACCAATCAAAAATTAATATTAAAGTACATGACAGAAGAATATTCGTATATTTGTCGATCAAAGAAAAGGTACGTTACAAGAAAGAAAAACGAAAAAGGGAGTAAATTGATACTGTATTAGCAAGCTCAAGGGGGTAATATGATTACATGCATTCTTAAGCAAGGTGGAGGAATATTAAGTTAAGGGAATGAAGCAAAGAGAATACAACTTCGATATTATCAACAACCGATATTCAAATGCGTTCACAAATTAAAAGACTTGACTACATTCAACCCAAAGAGAATGAATTCAATCTTAATCACAGGTACCGACGATGTATCTCCCATGAGGTGTTTAAGAATGTTCAAGGATTGATTGCCCTCAGACTCTATTCGGAGCTGTCGGATCATATTTCTGAATAGACGTTGACTTAACGTCATAAGGTGTTGTACTTCCGTAAGTTTTCACATGAGGACCTTCAGAGATGATTGAAATCTTGGGTTTCGACCTGGATCGACCTAAGGATATTATCCCGCAAATTAACAGAGACAGAATCCCAATAAATAAAAACGGCAATCCCAATGACACGCCTGTGAGTTCACTTGTTGGAGCCGAGCATCCGATATTTTTTATATGACAACAGTGTGCTTGTTGTGCTTCAGACCATTGTTCTTGATCTTTATCATCGCAGTTGTAGTTGCAGCCGATGTTTTGTTTTGAACAACACCAATTCTGATGTTCTGTTGTCCACTTTGAAATATCTGGAGAACTGCAATCGTAAGAATCCGATTGGGTAGACTGCACAGTCATAGTTTCGAAGAATTCGCTGTGAAGAAAATAAAACATTGTCATCAGTGTAGTGTAGACTGTTGTCGATAATTCTTCTTTCATGAACTACTTTAGTTAGAATTGAAGACTACTTAACAAGACTCGTAATTAACCAATCCAAGACACACACGAGTTCTCATTAAATAGAACTCAAGTCACGTCCTCAACTATTGTGAAATACCTGTTGACAGAAGCAGATGATTTGATAATAATCTTAAAAAAGAAACCCTTCGAAGAAATAAAAACAAGATAAGACACAACAAGTGTGTGTTTGGAGATAGAAAATTGAGGATAAAATAAACGACTTAATGAGAGAGGTCCAGACTGCTTCAAAAGCTAGAAGGGATTTCCTTTTTTTTACATCTAAAAAAAGATCTACTCACATGTTCGTAAAGGTTTTGGTCACGATCCTGAGAATCTCGAAAAAAAAGCACTGGCGCGTCAGAAGAAAAAAAAGTACCGGTGTCAACTTTTGCTCATTTTAGACATTGCAGATTGGACAAAAAAGGATTGCCTTTATAACCCAAGTTCACTTTTTTCAATTCTTAATGATCGTGACCAAAGTTTTCTGTGAAAAATGAAAAAGAAAGAAAAAAAAAGGGAGTGGAAAAGAAGCTCAGTGAGGTGTAAGAATATAAGTGAAAGGGAAAAAAATAGCACTTCGGCCAAAGCAATAGAAGACACTTTATCAGGAGAGAGATGGAAAAAAAATGAATTCAAAGTACAACGAGCTCTACGACAAAATTAGATTATCAATTCAGGTGAGCCCAATCAGGAGAGAGATGGAAAAAAACGAATTCAAAGTATAACGAGCACTACGACAAAATTAGATTATCAATTCAGGTGAGCCTGATCGCAGGCAACGCGAAAAACGTGGGAAAGACTCAGCAAATTGCATATGTTTTCAAAGAAACATAGTAATAAAGCAAATAAAAAAGAGATGCACAGCAGAAAGTAATTACTTCTTAGAAAGCTAGCTTTTAGTATTGCTTGATTTCTACTGTGTTCAGAAGAATACATTTAAATATATTAATCAGTGACCTTCAGTAACAACGTCGGCGAATAATTCACCTTATTAGAAGCAGCTGATTCAGAAGGTTAGTGAGTCTAAGGACTTACCCCCAATAGTTTTACAGACGTGTTATCACTGCAATCTTCGTCGAATGCAGACAGAACCTTGCCGCATGGGGGGTTAACTGTTTGATTTTGTACGTAAAATACAAATGTTTTGTATCATAAAAAACAGAACGATAATTTAACATTAGTTCTGAGATACAGTGACTAGGTGTGATGCTTAACTTAGCCTTTTAAAGTAACTATTAGGTTTCGAGAGTAATCCATATACCTCTTACCTCTATTCTCTCATCATCAGTTATGGTGTAGAAGTAAGTGGGGGGGGCAAGTCACTAAGATACACTAACTCAATCTGAACAGTGTCCTCCAACGACGTCGACACAAAAGAATCGGCAAGGGGAAGAGGACGAAAACTTTCACCAGAGTGTGATTTCAGATGTTCGTTCAACAAAAGCGAACCAACTCTCAGGATGATGAAAACAAAAAGAAAATTCGAATGTTTCTTTTATTCAAAAAAAAGGTTGCAGTTTATCACTTATATGACACGAGTGCATAACTCAACAACAACATAAAAGACTTCACTTAGCGAAGTGTATCAGCCGAAAACAAATAACCATCAGAAACAGATATTGTTAGTTAGTAACTCACAGCAACAGAGGACCCAATCCGTAACCGTTTCCGAAGACTCAGTATGGATTGTTGAATTAGCTTCAACTGAAGAGATGTAATCTAATTTATAGAAAAATTAAAAACCAACAAACTTCAACTTTCCACCTTGCTCAACTTCAAAATAAAGAATAAGTTGAACGAAATCGAAAAATAGAAATATGAAAATATTAACTATTAATTTAATGAAAATCAGATAGCCTGATTTTTACTCGTGGGTTTTACCGAGTGAGGTAAAAACCCACTCACAAGTGAAAATCTGTATCTGATTTAGCATCCAAAACCGTCGTTTTATATTACAATAAGAGGCTTCGAAAGGAAAATTTACACCCCGGCGGTCTATGGGCCCACCTCAGAAGTCAAAAATGAGTCTCCAAAAAAAAGAAATGCCTGAGCGTGACATAATTTCACGCCCGCAACGGCCGTAACCAAAATGCGTGCAATTAAATGCGGTAAAAAAACTTCACACTCAGCCAGGAGTGAAATACTGAACGTTCCGATTTTCATTGCGAGTGTAAATTTTCCCTAAGAAGACTGATAGAGCAAAAGAAAAAAAAAAAAAAACAATTTATAAAAATAAAACAAAACAACAAAAAAAAAAAAAAAAAAAGAAAACAAATGAATAACAATATACGAACACACGTAGAGCGTTGATGAGTAGCGCCACCTGAGTGGTAACAGCTCGCTTTCAAATTCAAATCATGCATACTCGATCCGTGTATAATTAGAAGAGATAGTCAATGAATGAATCCAAATGTTTATTATTATCAGATTTCAGGAACCAACGCAATTCTCTATTCCATGTTCAATATAACCGTGAGCCTAATGTGGTTTAGGTGTCCTGGCTTTCTACACCATTTTACACAACAATTAAAAAAATAAAATAAAAATACTTCGGGAAAGTTTAGAAAATCTAATCCCAAAACAACATAACAGGGATTGCTATTATTTCTGTTGTTTGTTGGGGTTGACAGGCCGCTAGAGGCACTAACGATAATGGAATAAAACAGGAGAATACAATGACACACGCTATCTACTTTGAATTGGGTGAGATGTTAATTTTTTTCTGTTTGTAACCTATGACCCAGTAAAAAACGTAAAAGCCAGTTAAAAAGGATTTCGTATGCTGCTGCTAACATTGTGGAAGCTAAAGTAGGACAAAGTTATATAAACTTAGACCTCACTCATTAGGATAATCGCGACATCTAACAGATGATAGGGGGAGTATGCTAAAGTTGGACAAAGTTTGGCAATGTAAAAACAGTAACAACTTTAGCTCCAAAAATACCAAAAATAAAATTAATATTAACAGTCAAGTACTCGACAGAAAAATATTCGTAGTTGTTAATCAAAGAAAAGGTACGTTAGAAGAAAGATAAAAGAAAAAGGGAGTAAATTGATACTGTATTAGCAAGCTCAAGGTGGTGAAACTTGGACAATGCAAAAACAGTAACAACTTTAGGTATTAAAAACAAAATTAATATCAAGTACTTGACTGAAAAATATTTGTTGACGTTAATCAAAGAAAATTACGTTTCGAAGAAAAAGAAAACATAAAAGGGAAAATTATTAAGCTCAAGGAGGTATAATAAGTTAAGGGAATGAAGCAAAGAGAATACAACTTAGATATAATCAACAATCGATATTCAAATGCATTCGCACAAATTAAAAGACTTGACTACTCGGAGTCGTCGGATCATATTTCTGAATAGACGTTGACTTAACGTCATAAGGTGTTGTACTTCCGTAAGTTTTCACATGAGGACCTTCAGAGATGATTGAAATCTTGGGTTTCGACCTGGATCGACCTAAGGATATTATCCCGCAAAGGAACAGAGACAGAATCCCAATAAATAAGAATGGCAATCCCAATGACTCGCCTGTGAGTTCACTTGTTGAAGCAGTGCTGTCTTCTCCCCTTACCGAGCATCCGATATTTTTTATATGACAACAGTGTGCTTGTTGTGCTTCAGACCATTGTTCTTGATCTTTATCATCGCAGTTGTAGTTGCAGCCGATGTTTTGTTTTGAACAACACCAATTCTGATGTTCTGTTGTCCACTTTGAAATATCTGGAGAACTGCAATCGTAAGAATCCGATTGGGTAGACTGCACAGTCATAGTTTCGAAGAATTCGCTGTGAAGAAAATAAAACATTGTCATCAGTGTGGTGTAGACTGTTGTCGATAATTCTTCTTTCATGAACTACTTTAGTTAGAATTGAAGACTACTTAACAAGACTCGTAATTAACCAATCCAAGACACACACGAGTTCTCATTAAATAGAACTCAAGTCACGTCCTCAACTATTGTGAAATACCTGTTGACAGAAGCAGATGATTTGATAATAATCTTAAAAAAGAAACCCTTCGAAGAAATAAAAACAAGATAAGACACAACAAGTGTGTGTTTGGAGATAGAAAATTAGGGATAAAAGAAACGACTTAATGAGAGAGGTCCAGACTGCTACAAAAGCTAGAAGGGATTTCCTTTTTTTTACATCTAAAAAAAGATCTACTCACATGTTCGTAAAGGTTTTGGTCACGATCCTGAGAATCTCGAAAAAAAAGCACTGGCGCGTCAGAAGAAAAAAAAGTACTGGTGTCAACTTTTGCTCATTTTAGACATTGCAGATTGGACAAAAAAGGATTGCCTTTATAACCCAAGTTCACTTTTTTCAATTCTTAATGATCGTGACCAAAGTTTTCTGTGGAAATGGGGGAAAAAAAAAGGAGTGGAAAAGAAGCTCAGTGAAGTGTAAGAATATAAGTGAAAGGGAAATAAATAGCACTTCGGCTAAAGCAATCGAGAGAGTTGGAAAAAAAATGAATTCAAAGTACAACGAGCTCTACGACAAAATTAGATTATCAATTCAGGTGAGCCCAATCAGGAGAGAGATGGAAAAAAACGAATTCAAAGTATAACGAGCACTACGACAAAATTAGATTATCAATTCAGGTGAGCCTGATCGCAGGCAACGCGAAAAACGTGGGAAAGACTCAGCAAATTGCATATGTTTTCAAAGAAACATAGTAATAAAGCAAATAAAAAAGAGATGCACAGCAGAAAGTAATTACTTCTTAGAAAGCTAGCTTTTAGTATTGTTTGATTTCTACTGTGTTCAGAAGAATACATTTAAATATATTAATCAGTGACCTTCAGTAACAACGTCGGCGAATAATTCACCTTATTAGAAGCAGCTGATTCAGAAGGTTAGTGAGTCTAAGGACTTACCCCCAATAGTTTTACAGACGTGTTATCACTACAATCTTCGTCGAATGCAGACAGAACCCTGTCACATGGGGGGGCAAGTCACTAAGATACACCAACTCAATCTGAACAGTGTCCTCCAACTACGTCCGGGAAATATTAAAATATTAACTATTAATTTAATGAAATTCAGATAGCCTGATTTTTACGTGTGGGTGGGTTTTACCGAGTCAGTCTGAGGTAAAAACCCACTGTTGGGGTTGACAGGCAGCTAGAGGCACTAACGATAATGGAATAAAACAGGAGAATACAATGACACACGCTATCTACTTTGAATTGGGTGAGATGTTAATTATTTTTTGTTTGTAACTTATGACCCAGTAAAAAACGTAAAAGCCAGTTAAAAAGGATTTCGTATGCTGCTGCTAACATTGTGGATGCTAAAGTAGGACAAAGTTACATAAACTTAGACCTCACTCATTAGGATAATCGCGACATCTAACAGATGATAGGGGGATTGAATGTTTGAATTTGTAAAATACAACTGTTTTGTATCGCGTAACATAGCGATGGTTTAACATCTGTTAAGGATACAGTGACTATGGTGATGCTTAACTTAGCCTTTTAAAGTAACTATTAGGTTTCGAGAGTAATCCATATACCTCTTACCTCTATTCTCTCATCATCAGTATGGTGTAGAAGTAAGTCAATCAATTATTTAGACTGAAGCACTCCAGTTTGCAGGACTGGAGTGTAGTTACTTTTGTTTCTTTTATTAAAATATAAAAAAACTTTATATCATTATTACTAGTTCGTAGCGCACTACTAGTGGAGCACTCTTCTACAATAAATGTAGAAAGTGTGATAACTAATTGTCAAAGTCTGATACATCTTCGAAGTCGTGAAGCTCTGGTGTTGACGAGCGTTGCGGGCTGTTCGTCTTGTCCGTCTCGCTTTTTTGTTCCAGCGTGGCTTCATCGTCCTGCTTGTTTCTCTTTTTCTGATTACATTTTCTGAGAAGTGGCCTTAAAGGACTTTGTGAGTTCAGCCTCTTAATAATCTTCGACTTCTGTTTACTTTTGATCGTTGTAGTCATCCATTCCTTGACTTCTTCTAAAGTTATCTTTTGTAATGTTTTCGTTTCAATTTTATCTTCTTCCTTGTTTCGCTTGCCTTTGTTCAGATATTTATTGAATTGAATTATTTGTATCGGACTTTGAGAATTTAATCTTTTGTTTTTAACTTTCGTCGGCGTTTCCTCTACAGACGGATTTTTGACATGAACCGTTTGTGTTATTAACTTGCCGCTTTTCTTGATAGATCGCATATTGGTTGTCTCTCTGTCCTTGATTACCGAGATAACTTTATTATTCTCATTAATCTTTTCATTTGTAACTTCATATCTCGTCTTATCATCTTCATCTATATAAGTCGGATAGTCCTTTGAAGCTTTGAACAATGAACATTTGGTTAAATGATGAATAATCGATTTTTTAGTCTTCCCACAGTATCGACATATTCTCTTGATATTATCTGTGTCTACATATGTCGGTTCTATAGATCTTTGTGGCGGTGTGATAGGTGGCGTAATGCATGAGTTCTTGTTCTTCTTTGATGTCTCATCCGTATTGCCATTATCAGATGTGTTGGCGCAAGTATCATTTTTCGTAGTGGTTTTAATCGCATTGATTATTTGATCTGTCGTGCAAGTTATTGTTGTCGGATTTCTGTGTTTTAGAAGTGTCAGTGATCTTGATCAACTTTTTATCATTCTTGCCTTTTTTAACTTTCTTACGAGAGATCTTCTTGATTTTCTTGCTGCGTTTCGTATTGCCGAGATCCGTGGGTCTTGTCCGCTCATCCAGTATCGTTATTGTATTGGCTCTTGTTACCGTGTGAATAGCTTCCTCTTTGTTCATACGTGTAATTGTTACAGGTGTGGTAGCATTAGTTGCAACTATTACAGGTGTTGTTGTTCTAGGTGGAGTGAGATAGTATGTTGTAACTATCTTATTATCCTGTCTTTCCATCGAGAGATTACGAATCAACTCTCGATTATGACCGTTCCAACATGTTTTAGGCTCTTGGGCTACTTTCTTTAAAGTAGGAGTCCTGATGTTGTATTTTACAGGATAGGGGGAGTATGCTAAAGTTGGACAAAGTTTGGCAATGTAAAAACAGTAACAACTTTAGCTCCAAAAATACCAAAAATAAAATTAATATTAACAGTCAAGTACTCGACAGAAAAATATTCGTAGTTGTTAATCAAAGAAAAGGTACGTTAGAAGAAAGAAAAAAGAAAAAGGGGGCAAATTGATACTGTATTAGCAAGCTCAAGGTGGTGAAACTTGGACAATGCAAAAACAGTAACAACTTTAGGTATTAAAAACAAAATAAATATCAAGTACTTGACTGAAAAATTTTTGTTGACGTTAATCAAAGAAAATTACGTTTCGAAGAAAAAGAAAACATAAAAGGGAAAATTATAAAGCTCAAGGGGGTATAATAAGTTAAGGGAATGAAGCAAAGAGAATACAACATCGATATAATCAACAACCGATATTCAAATGCGTTCACAAATTAAAAGACTTGACTACTCGGAATCGTCGGATCATATTTCTGAATAGACGTTGACTTATCGTCATAAGGTGTTGTACTTCCGTAAGTTTTCACATGAGGACCTTCAGAGATGATTGAAATCTTGGGTTTCGACCTGGATCGATCGACTAATTGCATATGTTTTCAAAGAAACAAAGTAATAAAGCAAATAAAAAAGAGATGCACAGCAGAAAGTAATTACGTCTTAGCTAGTTAGCTTTTAGTATTGTTTGATTTCTACTGTGTTCAGAAGAATACATTTAAATATATCACTCAGTGACCTTCAGTAACAACGTCGGCGAATAATTCACCTTATTAGAAGCAGCTGATTCAGAAGGTTAGTGAGTCTAAGGACTTACCCCCAATAGTTTTACAGAAAATATTTAGCGAAGTGTATCAGCAGAAAACAAATAACCATCAGAAACAGATATTGTTAGTTAGTAACTCACAGCAACAGAGGACCCAATCCGTAACCGTTTCCGAAGACTCAGTATGGATTGTTGGATTAGCTTCAACTCAAGAGATGTAATTTAATTTATAGAAAAATTAAAAACCAACAAACTTCAGCTTTCCACCTTGCTCAACTTCAAAATAAAGAATAAATTGAACGAGATCGAAAAATAGAAATATGAAAATATTAACTATTAATTTAATGAAAATCAGATAGCCTGATTTTTACTCGTGGGTTTTACCGAGTGAGGTAAACCCACTCACAAGTGAAAATCTGTATCTGATTTAGCATCCAAAACCGTCGTTTTATATTACAATAAGAGGCTTCGAAAGGAAAATTTACACCCCGGCGGTCTATGGGCCCACCTCAGAAGTCAAAAATGAGTCTCCAAAAAAAAGAAATGCCTGAGCGTGACATAATTTCACGCCCGCAACGGCCGTAACCAAAATGCGTGCAATTAAATTCGGTAAAAAAACTTCACACTCAGCCAGGAGTGAAATACTGAACGTTCCGATTTTCATTGCGAGTGTAAATTTTCCCTAAGAAGACTGATAGAGCAAAAAAAAAAAAAAAAAAAAACAATTTATAAAAATAAAACAAAACAACAACAAAAAAAAAAAAAGAAAACAAATGAATAACAATACGAACACACGTAGAACGTTGATGAGTAACGCCACCTGAGTGGTAACAGCTCGCTTTCAAATTCAAACCATGCATACTCGATCCGTGTATAAGTAGAAGAGATAGTCAATGAATGAATCCAAATGTTTATTATTATCAGATTTCAAGAACCAACACAATTCTATATTCCATGTTCAATATAACCGTGAGCCTAATGTGGTTTAGGTGTCCTGGCTTTCTACACCGTTTTACACAACAATTAAAAAAATTAAAAAAAAAAATTCCGGAAAGTTTAGAAAATCTAATCCCAAAACAACATAACAGAGATTACTATTATTTCTGTTGTTTGTGGGGTTGACAGGCCGCTAGAGGAACTAACGATAATGGAATAAAACAGGAGAATACAATGACACACGCTATCTACTTTGAATTGGGTGAGATGTTAATTTTTTTCTGTTTGTAATCTATGACCCAGTAAAAAACGTAAAAGCCAGTTAAAAAGGATTTCGTATGCTGCTGCTAACATTGTGGATGCTAAAGTAGGACAAAGTTACATAAACTTAGACCTCACTCATTAGGATAATCGCAACATCTAACAGATGATAGGGGGAGTATGCTAAAGTTGGACAAAGTTACATAAACTTAGACCTCACTCATTAGGATAATCGCGACATCTAACAGATGATAGGGGGAGTATGCTAAAGTTGGACAAAGTTTAGCAATGTAAAAACAGTAACAACTTTAGCTCCAAAAATATCAAAAATAAAATTAATATTAACAGTCAAGTACTTGACAGAAAAAGATTCGTAGTTGTTAATCAAAGAAAAGGTACGTTAGAAGAAAGAAAAAAGAAAAAGGGAGTAAATTGATACTGTATAAGCAAGCTCAAGGTGGTGAAACTTTGGCAATGTAAAACAGTTACAACTTTAGGTATTAAAAACAAAATTAATATCAAGTACTTGACTGAAAAATATTTGTTGACGTTAATCAAAGAAAATTACGTTTAGAAGAAAAGAAAACATAAAAGGGAAAATTATAAAGCTCAAGGGGGTATAATAAGTTAAGGGAATGAAGCAAAGAGAACTTCGATATAATCAACAACCGATATTCAAATGCATTCGCACAAATTAAAAGACTTGACTACTCGGAATCGTCGGATCATATTTCTGAATAGACGTTGACTTAACGTCTATTCTGAATAGACGTTGACTTAACGTCATAAGGTGTTGTACTTCCGTAAGTTTTCACATGAGGACCTTCAGAGATGATTGAAATCTTGGGTTTCGACCTGGATCGACCTAAGGATATTATCCCGCAAATTAACAGAGACAGAATCCCAATAAATAAAAACGGCAATCCCAATGACACGCCTGTGAGTTCACTTGTTGGAGCCGAGCATCCGATATTTTTTATATGACAACAGTGTGCTTGTTGTGCTTCAGGCCATTGTTCTTGATCTTTATCATCGCAGTTGTAGTTGCAGCCGATGTTTTGTTTTGAACAACACCAATTCTGATGTTCTGTTGTCCACTTTGAAATATCTGGAGAACTGCAATCGTAAGAATCCGATTGGGTAGACTGCACAGTCATAGTTTCGAAGAATTCGCTGTGAAGAAAATAAAACATTGTCATCAGTGTAGTGTAGACTGTTGTCGATAATTCTTCTTTCATGAACTACTTTAGTTAGAATTGAAGACTACTTAACAAGACTCGTAATTAACCAATCCAAGACACACACTAGTTCTCATTAAATAGAACTCAAGTCACGTCCTCAACTATTGTGAAATACCTGTTGACAGAAGCAGATGATTTGATAATAATCTTTAAAAAAAACCCTTCGAAGAAATAAAAACAAGATAAGACACAACAAGTGTGTGTTTGGAGATAGAAAATTAGGGATAAAATAAACGACTTAATGAGAGAGGTCCAGACTGCTTCAAAAGCTAGAAGGGATTTCCTTTTTTTTACATCTAAAAAAAGATCTACTCACATGTTCGTAAAGGTTTTGGTCACGATCCTGAGAATCTCGAAAAAAAAGCACTGGCGCGTCAGAAGAAAAAGAAGTACTGGTGTCAACTTTTGCTCATTTTAGACATTGCAGATTGGACAAAAAAGGATTGCCTTTATAACCCAAGTTCACTTTTTTCAATTCTTAATGATCGTGACCAAAGTTTTCTGTGAAAAATGAAAAAAGAAAGGGAAAAAAAAGGGAGTGGAAAAGAAGCTCAGCGTGGGAAAGGCTCAGCAAATTGCATATGTTTTCAAATAAACGAATAATAAAGCAAAATAAAAAAGAGATGCACAGCAGAAAGTAATTACGTCTTAGCTAGTTAGCTTTTAGTATTGTTTGATTTCTACTGTGTTCAGAATAATACATTTAAATATACTACTCAGTGACCTTCAGTAACAACGTCGGCGAATAATTCACCTTATAAGAAGCAGCTGATTCAGAAGGTTAGTGAGTCTAAGGACTTACCCCCAATAGTTTTACAGACGTGTTATCACTACAATCTTCGTCGAATGCAGACAGAACCCTGCCGCATGGAGGGGGGCAAGTCACTAAGATACACTAACTCAATCCGAACAGTGTCCTCCAACTAGTTAGTATTAATAATTATCAGTTAGTATCATTAATTTTAGAACAGAAAAGTAAAAATAAGAAAAGTAGAGATTAGTAAAAGAAAAAAAAGTATTCATTTCTGCAGTTTCCTAACATCAAAGGGTAATAGAATATGTAGTTTCAGGAGCCTTAATCTTATACTACTTGTCCCTTTTTAGTCCTTCATCAGTAAGTTAGTATTAATGGTTATCAGTCAAATGAAGGGGAGAGGGCGGTAAAATTCAATCGAATGCAAAAGTTCGTTGGACAACAAACAAATAATGGTTGGTTTCGGGCTAAAATTAAAAAATATTTCTTCGGACCATTCCCCTTACCCAGCCCTCTCCAGCGAAGAAAGTAAGGGGGACATTGCAGTGTCAGGCTGGATGATGAAAACAAAAAGAAAATTCGAATGTTTCTTTTATTCAAAAAAAGGTTGCAGTTTATCACTTATATGACAAGAGGGCATAACTCAACAACAACATAAAAGACTTCACTTAGCGAAGTGTATCAGCCGAAAACAAATAACCATCAGAAACAGATATTGTTAGTTAGTAACTCACAGCAACAGAGGACCCAATCCGTAACCGTTTCCGAAGACTCAGTATGGATTGTTGAATTAGCTTCAACTGAAGAGATGTAATCTAATTTATAGAAAAATTAAAAACCAACAAACTTCAGCTTTCCACCTTGCTCAACTTAACTAACCAACCATTGAACTATAAAATAAAGAATAAATTGAACGAAATCGAAAAATGGAAATATTAAAATATTAGCCATTGATTTAATGAAAATCAGATAGCCTGATTTTCACGCGTGGGTGGGCTTTACCGAGTGAGGCAAAAATCCACTCACAAGTGAAAATCTGTATCTGATTTAGCATCTAAAACCAGCAATGTAAAAACAGTAACAACGTTAGCTACCAAACAAAAATTAATATTAAAGTACATGACAGAAGAATATTCGTATATTTGTCAATCAAAGAAAAGGTACGTTAGAAGAAAGAAAAAAGAAAAAGGGGGCAAATTGATACTGTATTAGCAAGCTCAAGGTGGTGAAACTTGGACAATGCAAAAACAGTAACAACTTTAGGTATTAAAAACAAAATTAATATCAAGTACTTGACTGAAAAATTTTTGTTGATGTTAATCAAAGAAAATTACGTTTCGAAGAAAAAGAAAACATAAAAGGGAAAATTATTAAGCTCAAGGGGGTATATTAAGTTAAGGGAATGAAGCAAAGAGAATACAACATCGATATAATCAACAACCGATATTCAAATGCGTTCACAAATTAAAAGACTTGACTACTCGGAATCGTCGGATCATATTTCTGAATAGACGTTGACTTATCGTCATAAGGTGTTGTACTTCCGTAAGTTTTCACATGAGGACCTTCAGAGATGATTGAAATCTTGGGTTTCGACCTGGATCGACCTAAGGATATTATCCCGCAAATTAACAGAGACAGAATCCCAATAAATAAAAACGGCAATCCCAATGACACGCCTGTGAGTTCACTTGTTGGAGCCGAGCATCCGATATTTTTTATATGACAACAGTGTGCTTGTTGTGCTTCAGACCATTGTTCTTGATCTTTACCATCGCAGTTGTAGTTGCAGCCGATGTTTTGTTTTGAACAACACCAATTCTGATGTTCTGTTGTCCACTTTGAAATATCTGGAGAACTGCAATCGTAAGAATCCGATTGGGTAGACTGCACAGTCATAGTTTCGAAGAATTCGCTGTGAAGAAAATAAAACATTGTCATCAGTGTAGTGTAGACTGTTGTCGATAATTCTTCTTTCATGAACTACTTTAGTTAGAATTGAAGACTACTTAACAAGACTCGTAATTAACCAATCCAAGACACACACTAGTTCTCATTAAATAGAACTCAAGTCACGTCCTCAACTATTGTGAAATACCTGTTGACAGAAGCAGATGATTTGATAATAATCTTTAAAAAAAACCCTTCGAAGAAATAAAAACAAGATAAGACACAACAAGTGTGTATTTGAGATAGAAAATTAGGGATAAAATAAACGACTTAATGAGAGAGTCCAGACTGCTTGATTAAAAGCTAGAAAGGATTTCCTTTTTTTTACATCTAAAAAAAAAATTTCTCACATGTTCGCAAAGGTTCCGGTCACGATCCTGTTCTCGAAAAAAAAGTACTGGCGCGTCAGCTGAAAATAATAGTACTGGCGTTAGCTGATACTTTTGCTCATTTTAAACATTGCAGATTGGACAAAAAAGGATTGCCTCCATAACCCAAGTTCACTTTTTTCAATTCTTAATGATCGTGACCAAAGTTTTCTGTGAAAATGGGGGGAAAAGTAGGAGTGGAAAAGAAGCTCAGTGAAGTGTAAGAATATAAGTGAAAGGGAAATAAATAGCACTTCAGCTAAAGCAACAGAAGACACTTTATCAGAAGAGAGATGGAAAAAAAACGAATTCAAAGTACAACGAATTCTACGACACAATTTGATTATCAATTCAGGTGAGCCCTACTTTGTTAGGCTCAACAAATTTCATATTTTAACAAAGAAACAAAGTAATAAAGCAAATAAAAAAGAGATGCACAGCAAAAGATGCACAGCAGAAAGTAATTACTTCTCAGCAAGTTAGCTTTTAGTATTGTTTGATTTTTACTTTGTTCAGAAGAATACATTTAAATATATCACTCAGTGACCTTCAGTAACAACGTCGGCGAATAATTCACCTTATTAGAAGCAGCTGATTCAGAAGGTTAGTGAGTCTAAGGACTTACCCCCAATAGTTTTACAGAAAATGAATCCGCAGTGGGGACGTGTTATCACTGCAATCTCCGTCGAATGCAGAGCAGACAGAATCCTGCCATGGAGGGGAGCAAGTCACTAAGATACACTAACTCAATCTGAATAGTGCCCTGCAAGTGTCGACACAAAAGAATCGGCAAGGGGAAGAGGACGAAAACTTTCACCAGAGTGTGATTTCAGATGTTCGTTCAACAAAAGCGAACCAACTCTCAGGATGATGAAAACAAAAAGAAAATTCGAATGTTTCTTTTATTCAAAAAAGGTTGCAGTTTATCACTTATATGACAAGAGGGCATAACTCAACAACAACATAAAAGACTTCACTTAGCGAAGTGTATCAGCCGAAAACAAATAACCATCAGAAACAGATATTGTTAGTTAGTAACTCACAGCAACAGAGGACCCAATCCGTAACCGTTTCCGAAGACTCAGTATGGATTGTTGAATTAGCTTCAACTGAAGAGATGTAATCTAATTTATAGAAAAATTAAAAACCAACAAACTTCAGCTTTCCACCTTGCTCAACTTAACTAACCAACCATTGAACTATAAAATAAAGAATAAATTGAACGAAATCGAAAAATAGAAATATCAAAATAAAATAAAAAAAATAAAAAAATCGATAATAAAAAAAAAAAAAAAAAATGAATAACAAAATTCGAACACACATAGAATTGATGAGTAACGCCGCCTGATTGGCAACAACTCGCTTTCAAATTCAAACCATGCATACTCGATCCGTGTATAATTAGAAGAGTTAATCAATGGATGAATCCAAATGTTTATTATTATCAGATTTCAAGAACCAACACAATTCTATATTCCATGTTCAATATAACTGTGAGCCTAATGTGGTTTAGGTGTCCTGGCTTTCTACACCATTTTACACAAAAATTAAAAAAATTAAAGAAAACTTCCGGAAAGTTTAGAAAATCTAATCCCAAAACAACATAACAGGGATTGCTATTATTTCTGTTGTTTGCTGGGGTTGACAGGCCGCTAGAGGCACTAACGATAACGGAATAAAACAGGAGAATACAATGACACACGCTATCTACTTTGAATTAATTATTTTTTGTTTGTAACTTATGACCCAGTAAAAAACGTAAAAGCCAGTTAAAAAGGATTTCGTATGCTGCTGCTAACATTGTGGATGCTAAAGTAGGACAAAGTTACATAAACTTAGACCTCACTCATTAGGATAATCGCAACATCTAACAGATGATAGGGGGAGTATGCTAAAGTTGGACAAAGTTTGGCAATGTAAAAACAGTAACAACTTTAGCTATCAAACAAAAAATTAATATTAAAGTACATGACAGAAGAATATTCGTATATTTGTCAATCACGTTAGAAGAAAGAAAAACGAAAAAGGGGGCAAATTGATACTGTACTAGCAACTCAAGGGTGAAACTTGGACAATGCAAAAACAGTAACAACTTTAGGTATTAAAAACAAAATTAATATCAAGTACTTGACTGAAAAATTTTTGTTGATGTTAATCAAAGAAAATTACGTTTCGAAGAAAAAGAAAACATAAAAGGGAAAATTATAAAGCTCAAGGGGGTATATTAAGTTAAGGGAATGAAGCAAAGAGAATACAACTTAGATGTAATCAACAATCGATATTCAAATGCGTTCACAAATTAAAAGACTTGACTACTCGGAATCGTCGGATCATATTTCTGAATAGACGTTGACTTAACGTCATAAGGTGTTGTACTTCCGTAAGTTTTCGCATGAGGACCTTCAGAGATGATTGAAATCTTGGGTTTCGACCTGGATCGACCTAAGGATATTATCCCGCAAATTAACAGAGACAGAATCCCAATAAATAAGAATGGCAATCCCAATGACTCGCCTGTGAGTTCACTTGTTGAAGCAGTGCTGTCTTCTCCCCTTACCGAGCATCCGATATTTTTTATATGACAACAGTGTGCTTGTTGTGCTTCAGACCATTGTTCTTGATCTTTATCATCGCAGTTGTAGTTGCAGCCGATGTTTTGTTTTGAACAACACCAATTCTGATGTTCTGTTGTCCACTTTGAAATATCTGGAGAACTGCAATCGTAAGAATCCGATTGGGTAGACTGCACAGTCATAGTTTCGAAGAATTCGCTGTGAAGAAAATAAAACATTGTCATCAGTGTAGTGTAGACTGTTGTCGATAATTCTTCTTTCATGAACTACTTTAGTTAGAATTGAAGACTACTTAACAAGACTCGTAATTAACCAATCCAAGACACACACTAGTTCTCATTAAATAGAACTCAAGTCACGTCCTCAACTATTGTGAAATACCTGTTGACAGAAGCAGATGATTTGATAATAATCTTAAAAAAGAAACCCTTCGAAGAAATAAAAACAAGATAAGACACAACAAGTGTGTATTTGAGATAGAAAATTGAGGATAAAATAAACGACTTAATGAGAGAGGTCAGACTGCTTGATTAAAAGCTAGAAAGGACTTCATTTTTTTACATCTAAAAAAAGATCTACTCACATGTTCGTAAAGGTTCTGGTCACGATCCTGAGAATCTCGGGAAAAAAGTACTGGCGCGTCAGCTGAAAAAAATAGTACTGGCGTTAGCTGATACTTTTGCTCATTTTAGACATTGCAGATTGGACAAAAATGGATTGCCTTTATAACCCAAGTTCACTTTTTTCAATTCTTAATGATCGTGACCAAAGTTTTCTGTGAAAATGGGGGGAAAAGTAGGAGTGGAAAAGAAGCTCAGTGAAGTGTAAGAATATAAGTGAAAGGGAAATAAATAGCACTTCAGCTAAAGCAACAGAAGACACTTTATCAGAAGAGAGATGGAAAAAAAACGAATTCAAAGAACAACGAGCTCTAAGACAAAATTAGATTATCAATTCAGGTGAGCCCTACTTTATTAGGCTCAACAAATTTCATATTTTAACAAAGAAACAAAGTAATAGTTAGTTAGCAAAATACAACCTGATGACCACGAGGGGTCTGGGTAGCCCGCATCAGTAAGTACCCAATCGCGAAGATTGTAGTTTTATAGCTTCGGCTGGAAGTAATCGACTTCCAGCTCCCACCTTGCCCAGAGGCTAACAGGTTGTAAACAACTAAAGAAAATAAAAGAGAAATGATCTGGGAGTGGGGGAAGGTGGAAAAAAATAAAAAATCTTCTTTCTTTCATATACATATTTCTTTATAATACGACCACATGTGCCATATGCCCACACTCCACGAAAGAAAATAGAAAACCCCGGAACAGTACCGAGGATCGTTCACCCCCAGTTGTCCAAAGCATTATAATTTTACTGTGAGCTTACCGAAAAGCTACAGGAATGTACCACAAAAAAAGTTTGGGCAGCACATAGCCATATCACTCAGCAAGAAATGAAAATCAAAAGGATCAGGTAAGATGACAGTCAGTTTAAGGTCATAACTGCGCCGGACCTTAATAAAGCAAATAAAAAAGAGATGCACAGCAAAAGATGCACAGCAGAAAGTACTTACTTCTTAGCTAGTTAGCTTTTAGTATTGTTTGATTTCTACTGTGTTCAGAAGAATACATTTAAATATATTAATCAGTGACCTTCAGTAACAACGTCGGCGAATAATTCACCTTATAAGAAGCAGCTGATTCAGAAGGTTAGTGAGTCTAAGGACTTACCCCCAATAGTTTTACAGAAAATGTATCCCCAGTGGGGACGTGTTATCACTACAATCTTCGTCGAATGCAGACAGAACCCTGTCACATGGGGGAGCAAGTCACTAAGATACACTAACTCAATCTGAACAGTGTCCGCCAACTACGTCGACACAAAAGAATCGGCAAGGGGAAGAGGACGAAAACTTTCACCAGAGTGTGATTTCAGATGTTCGTTCAACAAAAGCGAACCAACTCTCAGGATGATGAAAACAAAAAGAAAATTCGAATGTTTCTTTTATTCAAAAAAAGGTTGCAGTTTATCACTTATATGACACGAGTGCATAACTCAACAACAACATAAAAGACTTCACTTAGCGAAGTGTATCAGCCGAAAACAAATAACCATCAGAAACAGATATTGTTAGTTAGTAACTCACAGCAACAGAGGACCCAATCCGTAACCGTTTCCGAAGACTCAGTATGGATTGTTGAATTAGCTTCAACTGAAGAGATGTAATCTAATTTATAGAAAAATTAAAAACCAACAAACTTCAGCTTTCCACCTTGCTCAACTTAACTAACCAACCATTGAACTATAAAATAAGGAATAAATTGAATGAAATCGAAAAATAGAAATATGAAAATATTAACTATTGATAAAAATAAAAATAAAAAAAAGTAAACAAGTGAAAAACAATATACGAACACACGTAGAACGTTGATGAGTAACGCCGCCTGAGTGGTAACAGCTCGCTTTCAAATTCAAACCATGCATACTCGATCCGTGTATAATTGGAAGAGATAGTCAATGAATGAATCCAAATGTTTATTATTATCAGATTTCAGGAACCAACACAATTCTCTATTCCATGTTCAATATAACCGTGAGCCTAATGTGGTTTAGGTGTCCTGGCTTTCTACACCATTTTACACAAAAATTAAAAAAACAAAAAAAACTTCGGGAAAGTTTAGAAAATCTAATCCCAAAACAACATAACAGGGATTGCTATTATTTCTGTTGTTTGTTGGGGGTTGACAGTAACGATAATGGAATAAAACAGGAGAATACAATGACACACGCTATCTACTTTGAATTGGGTGAGATGTTAATTATTTTTTGTTTGTAACTTATGACCCAGTAAAAAACGTAAAAGCCAGTTAAAAAGGATTTCGTATGCTGCTGCTAACATTGTGGAAGCTAAAGTAGGACAAAGTTACATAAACTTAGACCTCACTCATTAGGATAATCGCAACATCTAACAGATGATAGGGGGAGTATGCTAAAGTTGGACAAAGTTTGGCAATGTAAAAACAGTAACAACTTTAGCTACCAAACAAAAATTAATATTAAAGTACATGACAGAAGAATATTCGTATATTTGTCAATCAAAGAAAGGTACGTTGGAAGAAAGAAAAACGAAAAAGGGAGTAAATTGATACTGTATTAGCAAGCTCAAGGAGGTAATATGATTACATGCATTCTTAAGCAAGGTGGAGGAATATTAAGTTAAGGGAATGAAGCAAAGAGAATACAACCTCGATATTATCAACAACCGATATTCAAATGCGTTCACAAATTAAAAGACTTGACTACATTCAACCCAAAGAGAATGAATTTAATCTTAATCACAGGTACCGACGATGTATCTCCCATGAGGTGTTTAAGAATGTTCAAGGATTGATTGCCCTCAGACTCTATTCGGAGCTGTCGGATCATATTTCTGAATAGACGTTGACTTAACGTCATAAGGTGTTGTACTTCCGTAAGTTTTCACATGAGGACCTTCAGAGATGATTGAAATCTTGGGTTTCGACCTGGATCGACCTAAGGATATTATCCCGCAAAGGAACAGAGACAGAATCCCAATAAATAAGAATGGCAATCCCAATGATACGCCTGTGAGTTCACTTGTTGAAGCAGTGTTGTCTTCTCCCCTTACCGAGCATCCGATATTTTTTATATGACAACAGTGTGCTTGTTGTGCTTCAGACCATTGTTCTTGATCTTTACCATCGCAGTTGTAGTTGCAGCCGATGTTTTGTTTTGAACAACACCAATTCTGATGTTCTGTTGTCCACTTTGAAATATCTGGAGAACTGCAATCGTAAGAATCCGATTGGGTAGACTGCACAGTCATAGTTTCGAAGAATTCGCTGTGAAGAAAATGAAACATTATCATCAGTGTAGTGTAGACTGTTGTCGATAATTCTTCTTTCATGAACTACTTTAGTTAGAATTGAAGACTACTTAACAAGACTCGTAATTAACCAATCCAAGACACACACTAGTTCTCATTAAATAGAACTCAAGTCACGTCCTCAACTATTGTGAAATACCTGTTGACAGAAGCAGATGATTTGATAATAATCTTTAAAAAGAAACCCTTCGAAGAAACAAAAACAAGATAAGACACAACAAGTGTGTATTTGAGATAGAAAATTGAGGATAAAATAAACGACTTAACGAGATGCTTGAAGTCTGTATGAAGTTATACCCATCAGAGATAAGCACCTCAGATCCTAATCATATCCGTGTTTTGGTAGGTCAAAAAAGTCCTGAGAGAAGAGAGAGATTCGGGATCACACTCTTCAGTAACAACGTAGGGCGAATACGTGTGTCTAAAAACAGAGAGTTCAGTAAGATAGCGTGTCCACACATACCACCCAATATTTGTATTAGGATAAAACTAGGTTTAAAAAATGAATCCCGAAGAGGGAATAAACAACTCATATGGTTTTACCATAACAAGAAAAGAGGACGAGGAGTGGTCCTTAACATAGGTCGAATACGTGACTACGAAGAGGGGGTTCAGTAAGGTAGCGAGTCCATAAAACCCCTCTGGTAAAATACCGAAGGGGGAATAAAAGAAATAAATTATATAGGTTTACTACAATAATAACAAAACAAAAAGGAGAGGAGGAAAGAAGACGGAATAATTTCCAAAAGTTCCCTAAATGGGAATAAGACAAATAATTAACACATGCACGCTGTCAGCAACTAATAAGACAAATTTTACTATTTTTTTAATTTTTTTTTAAAAAAGCTAGCAGTTTATAAACTTAGGCGACTAGAGAAGATAAAAAATAAGAATATTTAAAAAAAAAAAAAAAGAAATTCCACATAATTTTTTTGTGAAATCCGACATTTCAGTAACATGTGCGTGGATTTATTATTAATTTGTTTTAATAAAATATAGACATTAGGGGTTTGCGGGTTTGCCCAAAATAATGAAAAAAAAACTTTCACTCAGCGAATGTGATCAGCACAATTGACAGCCGCATACCTACACTTAAATTGTTTTTTAAGAAAAATCAACAAAGAAATAGAAAATTTAACTCATAGTCGAAAAATAAGTCTTTCTATGTCTAACCTTCCTTTATATGAGAGACAGTAATATCGGAATAAAATAGGGAGGATGCCACACAATGTCCTTCCACCTCTTATAAAAACAAAGTCATGGTAGCACAGTCAACAAGGATCGATCTCAAATCGACGGAAACCACAATTAAGCCACAGTCGAACACCATTTAAGGAATCAAGAACCTGTAAATCAATACGAAAAAGAAAAAGAAAAGATAAATCGGAAAAGCATTTTTGCAGAGGTAAGGGAAGCCAGAAAAATGAAATATCAGAGTAAAACATAACACAAAACCCTCCTCACAGATAGCGTCTAGTAAAATGATTATTTAAACTTGGAAGTCAAGAATGTTGAGATCACAACTACAGCACAAAAAGAGTTGAGGGGAAAAAGCGAAGACTACGATTTCTATCTATAGAATCAACAAAAAAAAAAAAAAAATGGAAAACGATTTTTCGTTTTCCGTTGAAAACAATTTCAAGAACACAACGGAAGTATCGATTGTCATTATTGACTAACGCACGTTGTTGTGTGTTTTCCAGCTGTATAAAAACACGGATGCGAGTTTCCGCTAAGCCCCTTTACGCACCGTTGCGCTCGAAGATTTCCCTCAGATTTGAATCGGAGCCATCAGAAGATACATCTGAGGGCACACTGGCTATAATAGATACTGACATTGGAGTAATACAATAAGGTGTTGTACTTCCGTAAGTTTTCACACGAGGAGCTTCCAAAATGATTGGTTTTGCTCTGTTCTGACCCACAGTCACCACTACACAAATTAACAGAGACAGAACCCCCACGAATAAAAACGGCAATCCCAATGACTCGTTTGTGAGTTCACTTGTTGAAGCAGTGCTGTCTTCTCCCCTTACCGAGCATCCGATATTTTTTATATGACAACAGTGTGCTTGTTGTGCTTCAGACCATTGTTCTTGATCTTTACCATCGCAGTTGTAGTTGCAGCCGATGTTTTGTTTTGAACAACACCAATTCTGATGTTCTGTTGTCCACTTTGAAATATCTGGAGAACTGCAATCGTAAGAATCCGATTGGGTAGACTGCACAGTCATAGTTTCGAAGAATTCACTGTGTGTGGGGATGAGATGGGATAATAAACAAGACCGGTACTACAGTATTTATTTAACTAACCTTCTATCAACACATCTTCAATACCAGTCCCGATACGTTCATTAATTCTAATAAAGTACCATGTGAAGAGAAGGTAGCGTACATCTAACATGTCTGTCAACTACACAGACAGACATGACTAGTTCGAATTGATAACAATAGATGATACAATACAAGTATATAATTATGAGGTATTAGACTTGTCCTTGTCAGTCGTATCTATTGAAGTATCATCCATCAAAGTTCTTATTATGTTAACGGCAGATGTTGCCGCACCTCCTAATTGAGATGCGTCATTCGGTGTTGAAAATTTAGAATTGTTCAACAGAGAAACTCTACTCAAACCATCTGCATGATCTCTAAGTACTGAGAGATGAACTGGTGGTACGGATGTTTCTTTTCCAGCCCACCCATCAAGAGAAGACAACTCATGAACAGATAACGTTGCCTCTAATAAATCATTACTTCCATGTCTACTGTTATGTAGTCCTCCTATGTCAGCTGATGACCCTTCCGATTCCACACCAACTGGACTTATACTTCGAGGAGGCATTTCATCTCGTGGACTGTGAGTACCAGTACCAGTAGGAGGAGCAACAATATCTGGCATCTTGAATTTAAAAGTCGTATAATTTGGATATATTAAATGACTCTGTAAACGTCTTCTAGCGATACTCTGTAATTGAGTGTTTTAAGGAGATTAATAGAACTACAACAACAAAACAAACAAAAAGAACATACCGCAAGGATTGAAGTAATCACTTGAGAATCACATATAACATGCCGGGCTCCAATCTCTGTTCGCAGTCTCACTGATACGTCCGGAACGTTAGCTAGAGAAATCTTTACAGATGATTTACTTGACGGGAATCGAAGAGATTTTGATGGGTCTGACATACTTGCAGTTGGTCCCAGAGTTTGTTCATTGTGATCCCACTCTACTTTAATTCTAAGTTGAACATCAGCCCTGTCAATACCAACTTTTATTGGAAACATTGAAGTTCCCAATAAAGGTAATTGAACAGGATATTCTAAGCTGAATGAGGAACTAAAAGAACCTTGATAAAATACATCAACTAGTAACACAGTTTTATTGGATTCTGTTCGGCATTCAATTCCACACAATTGCGGAGGTGTAGTTCCAATGTTGATGTCGTGTAGTTCAAACTTACCACCAGATAGGTGCATAAATCTGTTTGTCGCTTCGGTAATTAACCCTCCGAGCTCGCTTGATTGAATTCCTACTACGTTTGCTTCAAAATACTTTCTGACAATAACTTGCAACCAATCACACGATTCCATTTCACCCCTTGCTTCCCTTCTGTCAGGTGTTATCCTAAACACTGGCACATCCGTGCTTTTTTGAAACACAAAGAATCGAACAAACAACAGTATTACAACCCATGCTACAGAACTTACCCCCAGGTAGAATAAAAGCTCTATCGAAGCCGCGCTCGTTAACATCTTAGCATTAAGATAGGGGGAAGTTCTTTATTTTCTTTGAGATGGAATAAGAAGAAATAAAAAAAAAAACAGTTCATCAATTCTTTTTACAGAAATCATTATAGAGAAAGATACAGATTGATGATATTATATTAGTCTTCAGTTAATATTTTAATTGCGAGTTTGGCATCTTCAGAAGTCAATCCAATTTCGGGGTTTGTTTGAATCCAGCGGCTTCGAACTACGTCGATCATCATTCCTTGTCTGGACCCAATTAAGTCTTCGTCATCTAAAATGACCCATTCGTCGATTTCTTCACCATGTTCTTGGACATAACGAAGGATTTGACCAGCCCTGCCAGAACTATCCTCGAGAACTGTTGTCCATTCAGTAAAAGGAGTGATGTTGTGTTCAATAAGTGCTGATGTTAGTCTCTGTCGAGAAGGCTCAAACATCCTCCAGGAACTACTCAGAACTAACTCAGCATTGGTAGCAGAGATAATACTTTTTAACGATGACATGCACTCACTTTTAAAACAATGACTTGTGTCACTTGTTCCATCTTTAAGAGCGACGATCAAAGGATGGCAAACACCATCTACGTCTAAGAAGATTATTTTCTTTTTAGCTGATGCCTTTGAGTTCGTTTCATATGTTGGTTTTGATAGGTTTTCTAATATCGGTGAATTCAGTTCTTCTAAAGCAGAATAAAAACTTAAACCCATTTCATGATGCAATGATGTAATTCGATCCCAAAGTTGTGGTAGTTGGTACTGAGGAAGACTATTTTGAGTGTACGCGATAGTAGCATGATCGATATTTAGAACAGCATGCCACCATCCACTAGGAACCCAAATGGTGTCACCAGGCTGTTGGATGCATTCGAACAAAGAAAGCTCACCTGATTGAGAGAGTAGTCTTAACTTAGGAAGAATATCTATCCACCACACTGCTGCTGCTTCTCCATCTTTACTGATTTGGAGTACTTCTTCTGGTGTTGATGGAGGGAATAAAACCCATCTTTTACGACCTGATAGAAGCGTATTAAAAGCTGATGTGTATTTAGGATCGACGTGTACCTTTGCTCCGGTTCGTTTACCTCCGACTACCATGTAACGATAAACTGGGAAATAATGTCTAAACGACGGCTTCAATGTGTACATGTCATCCTCAAATAAGGATGGCAATTGTACATCTTTTAGTAGGGCTTGACGATCTTCAAGAAAATCATCTCCAAAACAATACCAAGGTGAATCAACATCGTTATCTTGAGCGTAAGATAGATACTCGTTGAAAGTTTGTCTTAGTGGAAGGGGTTTCCCCATTCCATTTCCCGGACACATTTCTGTTAATTTGAATAAAACGTCTCCATGGTGTCTGCAAAACTCCTCTTTCGTCGACCATTTTTCCTTCGCAACCCACTCATTAGCCAACCCAGTAATCATGCATGGTTTGTCCTTATAGTTGTTTTCGAAATCATTTTTTTCTATATCACTTGTAACGTAGTCAATACAAGGGATGTTTTCCGCCATTTCTCCTTTTTCGAGTTGTATTAGTTGCTTGCATTCCGATAGTTTTTTATCTCTGTGATTATGTCCAGGGTGATTGTTGAGGTAGTCCTTAACATCGTGGGTGTTCATTTTTATTATGAGGTGCTGGTTAGTGAGATAATGTAATCGTTCTAGTTCTCTTTCTTCTTTTTTTTTCTTTCTTTTCTTAATCTCAATTAAGTGATTCATCACACGCTGTACACCTGCAGAGATAGATTGCGTAAGGGACAGGATCTCGTTTTCGATTTACAACAACTTTGCTATTTATGACTTCATCCTAACAGAATGAGTCATAGATAGTGAGAAGCGTTACAAATCGCACACTGAAGTCAAACTTTTTTTTTTTTTTTTTTGAAAACTAACCTGAACCTTAAAATTATTGCGTGTGTAGACTGCTGTTGCAACTTTACACCCACAAGATACATAACAGAATGGGACAACAAAAAAGAAAAGATAACAAACGTCTAAACAATATGTCGGCTACGTAGTGACGAGTGATGCAACGCTGGCTTTCAAATGCGATAGTCTCACCCATTCTTCCTGAAGAATCTTAATGTCCTTTACTGTTGCTGAGGATAGCGAGGAAGGTAATTTATCTGAAGGAGCTGAATCTGATAAAATATCCTTCAGAGACGACAATAGAACGGAACTTTCATCCTGTCCGTTGTCAGGCATTAATAGTGATGTACCATCAGGCTGTGTTTTTTTTTTTTTTTTTTTGGATGAAGAAGAAAAAAAAACATTAAAAAAAGAAACAAACGGTGTAAGTAGCATACCCTGCATGTAAGCGTCATTCCAAGCCGATTTTTTTCATCCCATCCGTCTTCCTGATCTATTGACACTGTTATTGGTTATTGGTTATTGGTTATTGGTTATTGGTTATTGGTTATTGGTTATTGGTTATTGGTTATTGGTTATTGGTTATTGGTTATTGGTTATTGGTTATTGGTTATTGGTTATTGGTTATTGGTTATTGGTTATTGGTTATTGGTTATTGGTTATTGGTTATTGGTTATTGGTTATTGGTTATTGGTTATTGGTTATTGGTTATTATTGTTTTTTTCTTAATCTTTTTAAGTACACACCGTTTGAAAAGTCTGGAAGTGGAATATCAGCGAGTCCCTCATTTATGGTGTCCAACTGCGACTGTGAAATTCGAAGAGAACTCGCATCAGCATTTTCCCAAAAATGGATAGCCGATTGCAACGTACAGAAGTAATATCCGGCCTCTGATGACATTTTCGCAGAGTTTCGGTAGTTTTCTATAAAGTTCGTATTGCTGTGAAGCTGTTTAGCATTTGCCTTCCCTACTAATAATATCAAACACGGTAAAAAGTCGTCTGCTCCCATCGCCTTACCCGGATCTAAGAAGTGAAGTGCTGAAAAAATCAACTTGCAACTGTTTGCAATGCAAATCAATTTATCACGTGGGTTTTTATATTCATTTAGTTTGTTTAATTCTTCAACGGCTTCTTTCCATGCAACGTGTTCCAAGATTGCAGGTTTCACATCGAGATTCTGGGGTTCAATGAACTTGAAAGACTCGAGACGTTTTTCCAAAGCTTCATCGCTGTGTTGTTATTTGTTTGTTTGTTTTAAAAGAAAAACGAGAGGTATTGAAGACGGACGTCAGTTGTTTTTGTGTGAAAAAACGGATGCAAACAATTATAAGCTTCGACTCCACAAGATGTAAAGAGTTGTCATCTTTCTTATAAAGATTTAGTCATGTCTGGTCCCTCGCATTCGATCTTTAAAAAGGAAGTTAATAAAAAAGAGAATATCTTCAAGGTATTCTGAAGCTCATGTTAGAGTGCTTGTTATATGCGGCACAGCAGTAGTCTCTTGTGGAAGAGGGAAGCAGAAATGGTTATTTTCTCTTTTTTCAAAAACATAATAGTACTACAAACCTTTTACGATCTTCTTCTGTTCCGAAAGTCTTATGGAATACTTTAGTTAGAATGTACTTTTCAAGACCTTCTTGAGCGAAATCCATCTCCTGAGCAGAGGCACCTTTCCAAACAGGATTCTCAGATATTTCCTCAAACATCTGAAGCAGAAAATTTTGAACTTTTTTCGGAAGCTCAGTCGGATCCTCAGGTGTCGGAGAGGTGTTGATTTCAGCTACGAAGTGTTTCAACTTTGAATGGATGCCGGCAGCCTTTTGATGTCTCATCTTTTCAGCAAAGTCACGAAATCGGAATTTTGGAGGTGGCTTTGGTGCAGACTTTGGTGAGCGAGATCCACTACTTGAACTCGTTCCAACCTGCTGGCTGTTACTTGGTGTTGGTGGAAGTGAAGATGAAGAAGGTTGAAGAGGAGTAGAAGATTGGACTCGAGGTTCTTGTTGTTTCTCAGAGTGCCATCCAATACTTTCAAGAGGATCACTCCGAACCCACTTTGCTCGAATAGCATCAGCCACTAAATAAATTGGAATAGTGAAACCATCTGTTGGGTCAATCTCTAATTCAGTTTGTCGAAGGATTTGAATAACCTGCTGACTACTTGAAGGCGTGACTGGTGATTCAATATCGACAGGTGTTGGTCCTAACGGAGTCGGTGTAGTTAGCCCACCTTCATCTGCAGGTATTTCTAATATAATATTATCACACACAGTTGGATCATTATTCTCTGACTTACTAGCTGCTAAGTGTCCAACTATTCCATTTAGAGTTGCGAAACTACTATCGGACAGTTCAACACTATTGAATATGATCGTATGAGTTCGTAAGAAATCATTACTAATAACTCCCAAACCTAACTCATCAAGAATCACTGACTGAGGCACCATTACAGCCCATCGTGATGCGTTGACTTTTCGAAGAGTAGCCCCCAACGACGTTCCCTTCATCGCTTGTACAAACAGATTCGTTGTTTTTTCATATTCTACGAATCCCATGATGTTTTCTAATCAAATAAAGATGATTAATACTTTTGTGAGAATATAAATAAAATGAACAACAAAACTTCAGCCTGATAACATCGATACTTGTCTATAGCAGATGTCAGCTGTCCGTTTATGTAGTCACTCGAATCGACTGCAGTCTTTACTCAGTGAAAGACTTATTAAAATAAAACAAAAAACAAAAAGTAGAAGAGAATGAAAAAAAAAACAGAAAATGCGACACTTTTGGATTTTCGAACTAGGAAAGGACAGAGAGAACAGTTTGCTGGGGTTCACGCTGTTTTAAAAGACGCGACGATTAATATCGTAGGAATGGAATTAAATAATTATTGAGAAGTTGAAGACTGTTCCATCCCATACAATGGTATCCCGTATTCCTTTGCGTCTCCGACAGCTCAATGCAAATACAGCTGAGTGCTTAGGAACTTTATAGGTCTTCTTCTTCTTTCTTGCCTTCCTTTTCTAATTCACCCATTAATTCCCACAAGAGTTTGTGAGTTGGGTGACCTTTTGGCGCCATATCAATAGCAGTGTGACCACCCTTTGAAGGTGTATCATAAGGAACACCATTGTCAAGAAATACTTGAAGGGTATCAGCATGACGCTGTTCCTTTCCCCATGATGCTCTGTGAATTGGTTGAAATCCGTCTGAATGAACATCTTGAGGATCAAGTCCATGATCGATTAACATCTTTGCAATATGAGGACGTCCTTGGAAGGCGGCTCCGTGCATCGGTGTGTACCCGTCTTGTTCTCCAATAGTAACATCAGCATTATGCTCTAGTGCTAACTTTACACAGGCTTTACATCCACCTAGAACACTATGCATTAGGACGGTTTGCTTACCAGGTCCTATTTCATTGATGTCTGCACCTTCTTCTTTGAGAAGTCTTTTTAATTCATCAATCTCACCAGCTCTAACAGCCTTGTGAAGATCTCCAGCAGTGTAGTCTCCAAGTGCTGCTACGAGAACAAGTCCTACGGTTGAAAACATTTTTACTTGTGTGTCTGTACCCAGATAGACTTGTTATTTTTATTTTACAACACCACATAGATAATCACAAATAGATTCAACGCAGTACTGTAGAGATCAGGAGTGTAGTAGCACTCAAGTCTCATTACAAAGTCAACAGCACAGATGAATTGAACTTTACTTTACAACCTTTGAACTGGTTCAATTGATAAGGTGCCGCCTTCGCTGAAATATTTCAACGAGTGCAGGTCGCAACCTGACCTTCAAACAGAATAAACAACAAAAGTTACACTATTCTGTAATACGAGCAATACTACTCTGAAGTATGAACTCCCTTAAAACATTACTCGAAAGGCTTAGAGATATGTCAGACATATGTAAGACAAGTAGGGTTATGCTTTAGATACTTCTGTAGTCTCCTTCTCTGTTGCATTCTTATCGTGGTACGTTTTGATAATTGTAATCCGCATCACTAAATCTCTTATTTCCCTATCAACAAGTAACTGTTGTTGTTCTGATGGAAGGTGACGTTTAACAACCATCTTATTGCGAGTGATGAATAATTCTTGGCGATAAAGCTCATAGTCAAGTAGCTGCTGAACTACCTGATTATTAAACTTCCCACCATCAAGCATCTTGGCTAAGTAGTAATTAGGAGGAGGCTGGGTCATAACAAGTCTGTCTGTGGCGTACATCATCACTGGAAGTGAACTAAACGACATTACAAAAGCTCGTCTCAGAGTTGCTGGTTGTCTTACTCTAGCTCCAATGACAAGAGCACCAAGAGCTGCACTTACTGTCATTATTATTCTGGAACAGTTGCGTTCAATTCTTTGACTTCCATGAGAAGCTTCCAATATACGTTCGGCTACTAACAGTTTTTTAACTTCATACGGTGTGTCTTTCAAATAGTCACAATCAACTAATATTGTATTATCACCCCACGAAGATGGAGGCATGCCTTGACCGTGTAATTCATACACTTTGGGTGCATCTTTTTCAATAAGATTGGCTGCGTCTTTAACCAAATCATGACACTCCTCTGTGGTCTCAATCAACCCGTGTGAAATACTCGAAAAAGCTCTACTACTTCTGTTTTTAAGATTCTGCATTCCACCAGGGAATTGAGAAGAAATAAAAGTTGATAATAACATTTTTTTTTTTTTTTTTTTTTGTGTAGTCAGAGAGGGCTACCTGTTTTTTTTTTTTTTTTGTAAGAATTATTCACATACAATGTCTTCATAAGTAAGGTTATTACACATAACAACAGACATGTCGGGTCAACCTGCATTATCAATAAATAAAGTTAGCTCGTGAGTTGTCCATTTACGTTATACCACTATATCAATATTTTTTTCTTTTTCTCCCCCTTTTTTTTTTTTTTTTGTCGACACGAGTAAGAAAACAGACCCGTATTGTCACAATAATAAGAAGAATCTAACAAGAAGGGGAAGGGGGGAGTAACTTGATAACTTGGCTAATCAATAATCAACGTGAAGACCAGCGGTTGTGTTTGTATCTATGTTTGTTTCATCAGTTTTGCAGTTTTTTTTTTTTTAAAAAAACCAACAAGCATAATATCTACTATAGCAAACCGCACGCTTGCGTGAAGTCTCTACTTTCCATCCATAAATTCTCCTAGAGGTTTATCGAAGGCCATGTATTTAGTTTTCTTTGCCCAATATGTGTCTCCGTGACCAGATTTTTTTCTAATTTCGTAGGCTTTTTCGTAGTGGTGTCTGGCGGTGTATGCTTCTCCCATTCCGTGGCGTACCTGACCAAGAAATTCGTGAAATTGAGCAACAGAAGGATCGTATTTAGTGAAATATCTCTCCGCACATTTTAGTAGTGTCTCGACCATGTTTGCTGTTGTTTCGCCATCTTTTGTTTTCCAGGCTTGGTGGGCCCAATTATCTAGTTTTCTAAAACACAGATAGTGAGTGTAGTGCATGACTTCATCTCCTAATAGTTGAGCCAGACCCTTCCACTTGTCTGCTTTAACTGTTCGAAGTTTTTTCTCTGCTTCTAAGCAATCATCAATTCGATACTGTTCAAGCATCACACCACATTGAAGACATCTCCAGTCTTCAGATCCTTTTAATCCGAGACCATTGGGAGATATGGTTCCGACATTCTTGTCGCAGAGCCAACATTTAAAAGCTCTGGTGAGATCAGGATCTTTGGTACACGCATCACAATTACACATAAAACCATATTGCTGAAATAAAACAGCTCTCCGATCAGCTGCGCATTGATATCCAGAAATATAAGAAATTGTAATACGATCACCTTTTCTGATAGGACGTTGAGCTCTGAATTGAATTCGTGATGGCCAACTATCCTCTGGATGATCAAGGAACATAAATGTGCAATTTGAGACGCAGCTATGCTGAGCTAGTCTTGCAAAAGGATAGACCGCAGTATGTCCTTTTCCGACCTTGCAGACAACACTATTGGTGTCGTACGATCTGATTAACTTAGCAATCTCACTCTCTGTTAATATATCTTGAAATGTCCCAGGTATGCATTCGTGAATTGCTTCTGCAATTTGTTCCGTTATCTTTTTATCTTCTGGTGTCTGTTCACTTACAGTCCAATTTAACATATCCCAAATCAGTGACTTAGAATCTCTTGTTTCAGTCCTTGCCATCTGTAAGAATACAGCAATCACCTGTGCATATCCCTGGTCTAGTGGTGCTGTTCCGTATATTTGTTTTATTTTTGCAAGAAGACCATGAACTGGTGAATGTAAATAGTAATCTAAATCCCAACTAACCTGCAGAAGTGAAGTGTCTTCTAAGACGCAATCGCCAGGTTCGAAATCATCAAAAGCAACCAAGTGCATTCCAACTTCATCATCCTGTTCAATCAAACACTTTACTGGCTGTGTCTTTTCTGATTTATGATATACAGAACTCATCCATCCTGGTGGTACGTTTGGATAAAACGGAGGAATGCTTTCTGTTTCTATATCTCCCTCGTTGGTTTTCTCTGGTTTTTGAGACATCAGTTCCTCAACAAACGACATTTTTCTTACTTTTTTTTTTTTTTTAAATTATTTTTATACTGGATCTTTAAGGGAGGTTAAATAATAAT
The DNA here is from genome assembly GCA_964019425.1 of Flectonema sp. DT1601. Classification (NCBI taxonomy): domain Eukaryota; phylum Euglenozoa; class Diplonemea; order Diplonemida; family Diplonemidae; genus Flectonema; species Flectonema sp. DT1601. Next base: position 1,043,349 of record OZ025797.1, read on the forward strand.
AAAGACAGCGACTGTATGAGATTTTGCGCATGAAATGGATTGCAAACAGTTTCCTTGACACGCATTTTACTACAGCTGTCTATTAAAAAGAAGAATAAAAAACAACTCAATAAACACCAGACGCAGTGAGGTTAATTTCAAGGCCAGCAATAAAAGTTAGAAAAAGAGTTTTTTTTTTTGTTATAGAACAGTGTCACCAAAATCAATAATTATAAAAGAAGAAAAAAAAATTTAAAAAAAACAAATAAAATATCCAACGCAGAACATCGATAGCTTAATCATTGATGTCAAGTTGTTACAAAGAATATGATGAGATAACCTCCTGAAATGAGATCTTTATCACTTGTCTTTCGAGTCAAATACTAACAGAGATTGTTGCGAGAAGTAATTCAACTTTCTCATGTGATATCTGCAGCGTTACCATCACTTTTTCTACATTCAAAGATCAGGTTACACGATTTGTTACTGAATGAACATTCCTGTTTAAGTTTCTTAGAGTGGTTTGACATCTGTAATAAGGACTCTCACTACTGAGGAGGATTACACAAGTCTGACGGTCTTATTAGTCCGCTGGAGACTCAGAAATTTAAATGACTTTTTCGTATAAAAGATAAAACACATTACCTACTTGCTCTCATCGGATCAAAACACAACTTAAAATTAAGTTTTTTTTTTTTCAATATTTTTCTAAAATAGACTTAAGTCACAATACCCCCATTCGTGTTTTATGATTCTATTCCTCAACAGGACGTAATAAAAATTTTTAAATAGTAGAGGAAACGCTTTATTCAAATTGTAACTAATGGTTCTGTGTAAATATTATTATAGTTGTTTGTAACTTCCGTGAACGCGATAACTATGTTTATATTTCAAATCGAAGTATTTAAGCATCACTTTATCAGATCATCTTCGATGCTCATGTTCCCGAGGGCTATGTTTATGACTCTGACAGCGATGAGTCCTTTTTTTTGAGGATCGACAATAGCGTTTCGGTTCTGTTTTTTCAAAATGCCGACACCCACCTAATAAACTAAATAGAGCAACCAAAATAACAATACCGTGATACCAAGCATTTGATATAATTGATCCACTAGACTGCTTGTTATCAGGTATCGGGTATAATTTCATAACCGGATTAACCATGAGGAGTTTTGGACGAGTATATACAACTATAGCCGCCCGAGGTAACATAGGTGTGATACGCAAAATGTCACGTGTCACTGAACTACGTAATACAGTCATACTGTTTATGAAAGCAAGACCTAATGAAGAGGTGTTCTTTGAGAAATGGTAAAGTTCAAAAGATGGAATTGTATTTATTAGCCGTTTCTGTAAATTTATTTTATTAACCTTCACAATCTGTTTTGGAGGCATTGCCGGGACTGGATCTGGTTTTGCTGCAGCCTTTCCCCAGAGTCTCTTAAATCTATTTGCCTGAAACTCTAAATTTGCAATCATTTTCTGAGCTACGATTACGTCCTCAGCTACTGCCGTGCACGTATTTCGGGAAATCCTTCCCAAGCGCTTCATTTCTTTTTTTTTTTGTTTCCCTCCTGTAATTAAATGAGATATAAACTTTCATTTCGTTGAAATTTTTACAACAAACTGATGACTTCACTCAGCACATGCAAAAACACAATAAAGCAATAAAGGCAAGAGTGCATTCAACTATAGAGTAGTTTAGTTTAGTTAGCAAAATACAAACTGATGACTACGAGGGGTCTGGGTAGCCCGCATCAGTAAGGACCCAATCGCGAAGATTGTAGTTTCATAGTATTGGCTGGAAGTGATCGACTTCCAGCCTCCACCTTGCCCAGAGGCTAACAGGTTGTAAACAAGAAAAGAAAATAAAAAAGAAACCAGAGTACCCACAGCAAATAATATGAAAATATCAAAAAAAAAAAAAAAGAATCGACACCTCACCAAATAATTCTCACACCTTGTTTTGTTTTTGCGCAACCGAAAACAAGCCTATAAAGTAAAGGGTGTTAGCGGTAATCTGCTACAATTCTCTTTTCTTTCGCTCATAAAACATGGTTTCGAGACGAAAAAAAAAAAATAATGGGAAAAAAATCGTAAAACCAGAAAAGGAGAGAAAAGGAAGACCATAATTGTAATTGTGAAATAATTTGAGTATTTCTTTTTTTTTTTTTTTCTTTTTCTTTTTTTTTTAAAGCAACAACAATCTATCCCACAGACTCAATAAATGAACCATAATAGAGAAAGACTGCTCACGGTAGTAATGATAATAATAATAATAATAATAATAATAATAATATCAGGTAGGGAGGAAAATAAGGAGGGGGAAATAAACCAAAGCATAATCCCATAGTGTACAGCATGAACAAGCAAGATGCGAAGCATCTTGCTTGAATGAAATTTTGAAAAAAAAAAAAAAAAAATTGATACAATTCGCTATTAACATGATTAGCGATAGAAATAAAGAGTGATAAAGATACTCATTGAAGCATAAAATTAAGATTTCGCATTTTTTTTTTTTTCTGAAAAAAAAAAAAAAAAGAAAGAAGAAGTATTTTCTCACACAAACTATCTGATTTGATCTGTTGTAATGCAGGAGAGGATTGCTTGAATGATTGCAATGGAGAGGAAATAAAAAATGTGTGCGGAGGGTAATTATCCAACAGCATTTTAAATAAATACAAAATCGGGTTCACATGTCATTCAACTATTGTAAAGCAGCGTTCTAGCACTGCTTTCCAAGAAGACTAGATGTGAACCCATTGATAATAATATCAATCGTGGGACGCAGACAAATAGAAGCAGCATGTAGAGAGGTGAACGGATCTCTTTTTTTTTTTTTTTTTTTTTTAAATATTTGATCAAAAAAATATCTTATGCAAATTACTTTTGAATTCTAGTAATATTCTGGAAACATAACAAAGCAAGCATCAAATAGCTGGCAGACTAATAGAAGCAACATGCAGAGGGCTCAAGATAGGTGGAGTCTGAGGAAGGACCTTATTTAACGACCTCATCGATGATAACTTCGGAAGAGTGATGTTATCTCTGCTGGAATTGTGAATGTCTGGAAAGACTGTTGGCATCTGTCCTGCAGACGGATCTCTTTTTTTTAGTTTAGGAACCGACACCTTTGGTACCCTAGAAACCCTCTTCTGAAGAGAAAAATTATCGTGTATTAGTGACGCTATAATTTGTGACTCTGGTTTGAGATGCTTCGGACAAAGTAGTTTTTCATCTCTCACAGGAGGATAACGGTTGGCTGACACCTGCTGTGGTAATTCTGGTTCACGTGGTACATTTCTTGCATGTTTCTTACGCTCCGAAATGATTAATTTTCGAAGTTGTCGTTCCCTCTTTAAGGTTACCTCATTATCAATAATCATATCTGACGACTGTCTTCTATCATATGTGTTTATAAAGATAGGGGAAAAAGAAATCTGGGGGAAAAAAAATAAACATATAAATAACATTATGAATCACATATTCGTAATTTATTCTACTCAACCTTTTACTTCTCTCTTAGGAAGTAAAAAAAAGGTAGACTGTGTACCGGATGTAACCATAACTAATAATGTCGTTGAATTGTAACTCTATATTAATACAGATAATTAAAAGGTATCCTTCTCTACTATTGAAGGCTGCAACAAAAGACGCTGTCGTCTCTTTTTTGTTTAATTACGTAGTCGGAGTCTGTGTCATAATCATCTTCTTCTTGTTGTGTAATAGCATCTGTCACACCTGCTTTTGGAACTGACCTGTTACTGAAGTAGGAGTCGACAGGTAGAAAAATCAAATCCATGGCTCGAACGTAAAATAATTGCCAGGAGACTGGAATACATGAAAACATAAAAAGGTCCATTGGAAACCAAAAAACTAAATTCCAAATGTTGCAATCTATGTAGTCTCCTTTTATTGTTCTTTTAACTTGATCACATCCGCCTGAGAGATAAGCGTTCATTGACATGTTACAAAGTATGTAAGGAGATTCACCAATCCAATCAACAATTGCCATCAGACATAAGTTTGAAAAAGTTTTACGTGGAAAAAACGAGTCCAACAGTCTAAACCAAGCGTGTAACCATATACCTGCAGGGATTGCTACCAAAGTAAATCTCATCGTACGGTGCCAATCATAAACTTGTTTGTGTTTTGCTAATGGCTCAATTATTGTTTCGTTTTGTTGTTGTATTTCTTCTCCTCCGTCTTTATATTTTTGTTGTATTTCTTCTCCTCCGTCTTTATTTTTTTGTTGTATTTCTTCTCCTCCGTCTTTATTTTTTTGTTTTTCTTCTGATTCAGATTCGTCTCCATATAAATCAAGCTTCATTTCAACTGCTTGACAAACCCCATCAGATAAAGCCCACATAGTCCCACTAATCACTGCATCAAGAGCCAAGTGTTCTAACGCACCAGAGTGTCCATGTGCTACTGCTCTCGGCATGTTGCAGTTCGTGTAAATGACTGTTAAAGAATCTTTTGAATATTAATAAGTTGTAAGTTTATGATAATTACATTCATGAGGTGTTATGGTGTAAATAGAGAAACCAACAAAATAGAATTCGTGTGTCTGTCTTGGCACAAAATGATTTTTTTTTTTTTTTTTTCTTCTTTTTCTTTTTGTTTGTGCAAATCGGCTTTAACTTAAACTACACAGCAAATCGTAACATCACACAGTTGATGTTTTTGTTTATGTGTGCCGCCCAACATTATTCTTTTTTTTTAGTTCCTAATATACTCGTTAAATACAAAATACGATCTAGCTCGCTGTTGATTGTGTAATTGGAAAGGATCGGGTTAGAGAGGTGAATAAAAAAAAGAAACATAAATCGAATATAAGCTTTTCCGTAAGATAAACCGTCGCTAATACGTCTCTGCTTCTTTCTTAGATGATAAGATAGAATTTTTTCTCCCTTTTGTTTTCGGGAGGTCAAACACCGATGCCGTTAGACGGTGTTGTTTCTTCTCTCTATCAGTAAACGAAGTCGATATAGTTTTGATCAGCGTAGTTTTTGATTTCTGCATCGAAGACGATAATAAATCGCATTCTGCGGGAGCTCCTTTTCGAAGCAATCTTTTAAGCGCAGCCGCTGTTTTTAAACTATCGACTGTCAACTGATACACCGAAGCTATACAACTGGTGACCACATCACGTGTTGATGACATGAAGTTTTCTTTCCAATCACTTCGGGTTTCAACAAGTGTTTCGAGGTTGCTATTTTTATCATTCAGAACTACTATTTGTTCTTGCATATCAATAACCCCACTTAATAATAATATCGACTTCTGAGTCTGTTGGAAGAATAATATCCATTTATCATCACTGAGAGATTCCCTAAGAGAGTCTTCATTAGGAATTGATGTATCTTTGAGAAGTTGATTCGTCCTGTCATCTAACATGGCTGATGTAGAATTGCGTATTTCTGATAACTCATTAAAAGATGCTTCAGCCTTTTCAAATTCACTGCAGACATCCGCAGCTCTGCAGGAACATTGCAGAGCAAGAGAGTGTATTTCCATCGCATTTAACGTAGCCAGGTCATCGTGTTTCTTTTTCAACGGACCAGATAATAAACTTGTTAAGATATCGCGTGCCTGCTGAGACATTTGATCAGATTGGTTTGCCATTTCACAGGTATTTTTTAAGTTTTGAATTTTTTGATCAGCTGCATGAAGGGAATCCTCCCTCTCTTGAATTACTCTTTTTAACGATCGACTGGTGTCGATTTCACACGACGCGGCATCTTCTAAAGAGAGTTTTTGAGCTCTCATTGAAAGTAGTTGTTCTTGTAGTTTGGGAATGTGAAGTAATTCTTCTTTGAGGGTCATGATTTCATTGCTCTGGATCTTAACTTCTTGTTGTAATAGATTAATTGTGTGCTGAAGAGTTACCTTATCTGTTGCTGTTTCACGAGCATCTTGACTACTTCGAGCGATCATTTCACGTGATGATCGCTCGCGTTCGTGAAAAGATGTGCATTCGGAGTCGAAGACTTGTTGTTGTTTTGAGATTGTTTCTTTTAATGTTGTGATTGTATCAAATTTATCTTGAAGCTCTTGTTTCAAAGTCTCAATAGAATTTAACAAGTCTTGATTAGTAATTGCTTGAGTGTGTAGTCTTTCTGTTTGATCAGATATTTCGTGTTCTTTTCTCTGTAGTCGTTCTTCTTGTCGATTAGCACTTGCGTGCACTAAGTCAGCAGTATTCTGTAGTTCAATACCCATTGCTAATGCTTGGGTAAGTTCTTTTTTATGAAGATTAATTTCATCATCCTTTCCAGATATTGTCATGGTTAAAGTTTTTATTTCAACGCTAGCTCTTCGAAGCAATACAGCTTTCTCTTTGAGGTTTGTTTCAAGTGTTTCAACCTGATTGTTAAGGTCTTCTGAGGTTGAAGCAAGGTGTGTATTCGCCTGTTCAATTTGACATAAATCTTTTCTTATTTCTTCGGTTGATTGTTCAAATTGGTGTACATTTGCCTCCGCAACCGCAAGGTCTGAATATGCTGAGTCTCTTTCACTTGTTATTTGTTTTACTTTATTCTCAACACGTTTGATTTCCGATTCAAACTTTCTTTGTAATCTCACAATCTGATCATCCGCATCGGCTAATTTGTTAATCTCCTTTTGTTGGGATGATATTTTTGATTGCAGTTGGGAAATGACATCGTTTTTGTATTGGCATTCCTGTTCTACATTGTTGATGTTGGTCAGTAAGTCTCGTTCTTTCAATTGTAGCTGATCGATAGACGTGTTTAGTTTTAGTACCGTGGCGGCTAGTTGATCGTCCGAATTCTTTTTTTCTTTTTCAAGATCCTTTTTATTTGAATATCTTAAGAAGTCCATTTCCTCTTGAAGTTTTCCAATTTCCAACAGATGAGTATCCGAGACTGCTCTCATATTATCTGAACTAGTTTGAATTACTGAGGCATAGTGAGCTTCCATGTCTTGTGTTTCACTGTGATGTTTGTTTGTAAATTCCTTAATCGATTCTTTTGCTTGATTTAGTTGATACTGACAGCTTTGTAATTGCTGTTGAAGTTGCTTTGATTGTTGTTTGTAGTGAAGTAGATCTGTACTTTGAGTTTCCATGTCCTTTAAGTGAAGAGATCGTTGATGGTCAAAGTCACCTTGCCATCTCTCCTTTAGAAGTTTTATTGTCATTTCTTTCTCATCAGAATATTTTCGTAGTAAAGTCATCGATTCGGAAAGTTCTTTATTTTGATGTTGTGTTCTGGTGAGTTCTCGGTGTAATTTCTCATTTTCAATATCTTTTTGCTGTACAACAGCTTCAAGAGCAGCAGTTCCATCTTTGCTTTTTTTCACAACAGCGATCGCTCGGGTATTGCTGTCAGAATGAACTTTTTCCAAGTCTCTGATCGTTTGAGACATAGCTGTTGACTGTACCTTTAGTAGTTTATTTTCATCTTCCAAACCAGCGATAATAGATCGTAAGTTGCGCGGATGTGCTTCTTGAGAATTTACCTCATCTGCTGTTAGTACGAGTGAGTTCGATTCCTCGTCGACTCGTTTTTTTCTCATATTTTCGATCTCTTCTCTCAGATATTTTAACTTCCATTGTTCGTTTGCTTTGCTGTTGTTTTCTACTTGTGACATTACCTTTATGGAATAATAATTAAGATACAAAAAAAATACATTTTCTTCGTTCACTTGTCTTCTCTCATTACTTTGGTATTGTTGTTGTCGTCAAAAACCCTGACAAAGATAAAACCATGATAAACAGTATACAGTAATTAATTGTAATAAAACTTTATTAAATTATACTTTAAAAAAGAGGGATACTAGTGTAAGTGAATAAATGAAAGAAAACAGTTAGACTTTGATGCAAACATCTTGAGCACATCTCCAGAATAACTGAATTCGGCACGCGGAGGTATTTCTTATTCGTAATTCAACAGCTCGATGAATATCTCGTTTTAGAATCAAAGGAGGGATGACATGAATACGACAACTAAATCCTTTCCACAAAGACTGAATAGCTGTTGCTTTTTGATTTCTTAAAATATTTCGTTTCTCCTTAATGAGTCTCCTTGTAGTATATCCACGAAAGCATGACTGAATTGTAATCACAGATTCTGTTTGATTTTGTTGGATGAGCGTCTGCTTTAATAAGTCATTCTTAGTTTGCAATACGTTCTGTCTACGTATTAAAAACCCACGTAAGACTCCCTGAATCAAGGTTGCATTGTCTTGTTGAACAGTTTGTTCCCAACACATCTGGATATTAGTTCTCAGGGTAGCAGCTATTGATAATGCTCTTTTCCTGTTTTGGTATCGTTGCCAACACTTAGTGATAATTCGATATGAGTGCAGTCGTGTCGTTGTTTGGAGGGTGAGGGCTCTTTGCAGTTTGCCATACAAACGAATCGATCTTATCCTCACTACTCTCTTTGATTGCAAAGCCCTAGCAGCTGTTTGAAGTAATAATGCGTTTGTAAAATACCAACACCACACCCGCTGTTGAACAATCATCTTGAAGGCGATAAGCCGTTGTGATCGACGGTGTGTTTTCTGAATGGTTCTGACAGCGAATAGTCTTTCTTGATCAAAGCTGTGCAATGATTCGAGTTCGTAGTCTTTGTTTTGATTATCTAATTTAGAAGAGTACTTCATTTTTGAAATAAAAATTCGAAACCTCCTTTGAATTGCAACGACAGAAGTAACAAGTTGACGTAACTTCTTAACAACTGCAAACCTTCTGTAAGCAGACTGAATTAGGATGCTACACGAATACTCATTTACAACGATGCATTGATCTGTAAAGTATAACTGACTTTGTGATAAGTGTTGCTGTAGTAGCTTTGCTTCCATTTTTAACAACGTATAACAAAATGAACGACGTTGCATTGCATAGTATTGTTTTAAACGATATTTTGAACCCAATAACTTCCTACCATTAAACGCATCGAAGATCCTAATTAGAGCACCAGTTGATATTAGTCGTCTACTAGACTCCTGATAGCTGTGGTACTTTTGTAGCTTTGAAAAATAGACCCGAATAATATACGAGTGGCGTAGTTTTTTTCGAACCAAACCACCTCTCATGAACCGTTGTATGAATGAAATACGTCTCGTTCTTGCCACTAATATAAAGTCTGATATGATATGTTTTCTTGTTACTGTTTGAAGGGATTGTGTGATAGAAGTTACAGCTCTGTTTTTTAAATTCGTTTTCATCACAACTCGGAATTGAATGACAACAGAAACAGCGTTTGAGAGTAATCTCCACCTCTGCAACACAAGCTGTCTTTTCAATGATTGAATATGTCGGATGTTCTTATGACTTATGTGATCCGCTAGCTTCAGTTGCCTACTAGTCTGATTATCTTGATAATTTGAATGTAATGTAAGTGTTCCAATCGCAGCCTCTAACAGATGAGAGGTACATAATTTCTTATTCCGTCGTCTACGATCACATCGCAATACAGATATAGGTTCTACTTTATCAGCACAAACAAGAGTTATATTCTGGTTGATATCTCCGCTTGACAATATCTTTAAATTAGTGAAAGGAGGAAGAACGTAAATCCCACTTGATAGATATGCCAGTGGAATGTTTTTCAGCTTAATAATCTTTGAGTAACCTGTTTGATCTATTGAAGGCTGTCTTAGGTAGCTCTGAATCGGAATAACCCAACCAATGTTACAAATCTTTAGTGTTCGATATCCAAGTAGTAGGCGGAAGTCAGCGTGATTACATATCACATATGCATCGGTTTTTTTCATTGTGATATTGCCGGTAATCTCTCCCCAAATATAACAATAATTCTCAAGAACAGTTTTTGGTAAACAAGATATGTTGCAAACCTGCAACGATACTCTCAACTCCTTTAATATATTTAAAGGATTAGATCTGTTGTCCGGAACAGTTCTCTTTTCAAGTCCATTTTCACAATAAGTTCTCAGCAATGTCGTCTCTGCTTTCCGCAGCTTCCTCACAGGTAAGATCACTGGATTTATTTGCTGCTTAACCCGCTTGATGGGTACTATTTTATTTTCTATTTTTCCAATTTTTCGTGAGAGTGTGTGTTTCCTTTCCGGTAGGTACATCCGTTCCATTGAACTTTGAATTCCATTATCGTTAGCTTTGAGAGAATTACCGCTACTAACGGCTGAAGACAATTCCCAGACATGTTTTGCGGAGTGGTACTTCGGGACATCAGAGATATAGTTCCATGAGATACTTTCAGGTGTGATTGAGGAAGAGCATAACTCTGATTCAGCTATCGTTTCATTGCGTAGGCGAGAAGACAAAACCCATCTGCCTAATACAGAAATTGGTTGGTATCGTTTAACGGAACCACTACTCTTACCACGTTGATACCATCCACACAACTTTCCACCACATGCTGTAATATTATTAACAAACGCATGTGAATCGCTTAGTTCTATGTCATCAGTTTGTAAGTTGACAACTGATACTAAAGGTGATGTTGGTGACTTACGACTGTGTTCTAGAAGGCAATTTATTGCTCCATATTTAGTAGTTGCAGTTTTTTGCTCCCAAGATCCGTTCTCTAAAGTGAGAAATATTTTCTTGTTAAGCAATATCTGAGGGGGATGATTATCATGTAGTACCAATTCTATTAAGCATCGTTCCCAAGACATCGCATGTGTTTCTGATAGCCAATCGTTTCCATCATTATTTCCAAGTAATATGACGTGTCCGTCTTGCTCTGTGAATGATAATACTTCTTCTCGATCAGCTTTTCGTCGTCTTTGAATTCCCAGAGCGACCATATCATGTAACTGAAAGAAAATAATCTCACAAAAGGTTAACAAACATCACACAATAACGAGAAAGAGTTCTCTACCAACCCTGTATTAAGTCATGTCTCCCTGCTGAGCGTTTCTTGTGTTGAACACGACAAAGATACAAAACCGATCAGCAACATAATTATATACATATTGAAGTGAATCAATCAATGACAATGAAAGGATTAGATATGTTGATATTTGTCATCATTTGGTTCAGAAGCAGCTGATCACATAGATCGACATAGAAGTTGTGCAATCTGCAGAGTCAGAATCAGTGCGAGTAGCGCTAGGACAAGCTGTGAATTGGAGAATGCAGGAAGAAGAATAGATAGAAAGAACCCTGTCTTGCCCTTTCTCATGTTGAACACGACAAAGACACAAAACCGATCAGCAACATAATTATATACATATTGAAGTGAATCAATCAATGACAATGAAAGGATTAGATATGTTGATATTTGTCATCATTCGTTAAGTTGAGAATCACTTTTAGTGAGAAAGGATCCCAGGGAGCGCAATGTTAACAAAGACGAGATGAATCTCCTCAAGAAGAGAACAAGACAATCAGTTTATAAATACACAGTTCTATCGCATACCAACTGCAAGCAGCTGACTAAGATCGGAGGTGACAGAATAAGAATGTGATGTTTATCATCATTTCAGAAAAGTATTTCAATAAATTTACGAAAGCAACACCCAACTGTGATATCAGAAAGGTGTGAATCCAAGAACCGCAGAGGAAGAAGGAAGTCGTGAGTGTTATCCTTATCACGTGAAGGAACTCTTACCAGATCGTAGAAGTGACCACACACGTATTGCCCTGATCTCGTAACAAGATGAGATCTTTGTGCTGAATACAAAACCGATCAGCAACATAATTATATACATATTGAAGTGAATCAATCAATGACAATGAAAGGATTAGATATGTTGATATTTGTCATCATTCGTTAAGTTGAGAATCACCTTTTGTGAGAAAGGATCTCAGGGAGCGCAATGCAAACGAAGACGAGATGAATCTCCTCAAGAAGAGAACAAGACAATCAGTTTATAAATACACAGTTCTATCGCATACCAACTGCAAGCAGCTGACTAAGATCGGAGGTGACAGAATAAGAATGTGATGTTTATCATCATTTCAGAAAAGTATTTCAATAAAGTTACGAAAGCGACACCCAACTGTGATATCAGAAAGGTGTGAATCCAAGAACTGCAGAGGAAGAAGGAAGTCGTGAGTGTTATCCTTATCACGTGAAGGAACTCTTACCAGATCGTAGAAGTGACCACACACGTATTGTCCTGATCTCGTAACAAGATGAGATCCTTGTGCTGAATACAAAACCGATCAGCAACATAATTATATACATATTGAAGTGAATCAATCAATGACAATGAAAGGATTAGATATGTTGATATTTGTCATCATTCGTTAAGTTGAGAATCACTTTTAGTGAGAAAGGATCTCAGGGAGCGCAATGTTAACAAAGACGAGATGAATCTCCTCAAGAAGAGAACAAGACAATCAGTTTATAAATACACAGTTCTATCGCATACCAACTGCAAGCAGCTGACTAAGATCGGAGGTGACAGAATAAGAATGTGATGTTTATCATCATTTCAGAAAAGTATTTCAATAAAGTTACGAAAGCAACACCCAACTGTGATATCAGAAAGGTGTAAATCCAAGAACTGCAGAGGAAGAAGGAAGTCGTGAGTGTTATCCTTATCACGTGAAGGAACTCTCACCAGATCGTAGAAGTGACCACACACGTATTGTCCTGATCTCGTAACAAGATGAGATCTTTGTGCTGAATACAAAACCGATCAGCAACATAATTATATACATATTGAAGTGAATCAATCAATGACAATGAAAGGATTAGATATGTTGATATTTGTCATCATTCGTTAAGTTGAGAATCACCTTTTGTGAGAAAGGATCTCAGGGAGCGCAATGCAAACGAAGACGAGATGAATCTCCTCAAGAAGAGAACAAGACAATCAGTTTATAAATACACAGTTCTATCGCATACCAACTGCAAGCAGCTGACTAAGATCGGAGGTGACAGAATAAGAATGTGATGTTTATCATCATTTCAGAAAAGTATTTCAATAAATTTACGAAAGCAACACCCAACTGTGATATCAGAAAGGTGTGAATCCAAGAACCGCAGAGGAAGAAGGAAGTCGTGAGTGTTATCCTTATCACGTGAAGGAACTCTTACCAGATCGTAGAAGTGACCACACACGTATTGCCCTGATCTCGTAACAAGATGAGATCTTTGTGCTGAATACAAAACCGATCAGCAACATAATTATATACATATTGAAGTGAATCAATCAATGACAATGAAAGGATTAGATATGTTGATATTTGTCATCATTCGTTAAGTTGAGAATCACCTTTTGTGAGAAAGGATCTCAGGGAGCGCAATGCAAACGAAGACGAGATGAATCTCCTCAAGAAGAGAACAAGACAATCAGTTTATAAATACACAGTTCTATCGCATACCAACTGCAAGCAGCTGACTAAGATCGGAGGTGACAGAATAAGAATGTGATGTTTATCATCATTTCAGAAAAGTATTTCAATAAAGTTACGAAAGCGACACCCAACTGTGATATCAGAAAGGTGTAAATCCAAGAACTGCAGAGGAAGAAGGAAGTCGTGAGTGTTATCCTTATCACGTGAAGGAACTCTCACCAGATCGTAGAAGTGACCACACACGTATTGTCCTGATCTCGTAACAAGATGAGATCTTTGTGCTGAATACAAAACCGATCAGCAACATAATTATATACATATTGAAGTGAATCAATCAATGACAATGAAAGGATTAGATATGTTGATATTTGTCATCATTCGTTAAGTTGAGAATCACTTTTAGTGAGAAAGGATCTCAGGGAGCGCAATGTTAACAAAGACGAGATGAATCTCCTCAAGAAGTGAACAAGACAATCAGTTTATAAATACACAGTTCTATCGCATACCAACTGCAAGCAGCTGACTAAGATCGGAGGTGACAGAATAAGAATGTGATGTTTATCATTATTTTGAGAGTCAACATGTCATCCAATTTTGTATTCCTGAAAACAATAAAAAATATTTTACAACCAGAAATGATTTGATTGCCAAACAGTACCAATTTATAAGCAGCAACATAAGAACATAAAAACCTGTTCATTAGTAGGTGGGATATCCTTTTTTTTTTTTTTTTTTTTTTTTTCCGGGTTGCGCACAAACTAAAACAAAGCTTGAGAATTATTTAACGAGGTTCGAAAAAAAAATAAATCCCAAACATTTTCAAGAATTACTGGTTCCTCGGTGTTAAACTTGTCTAGACTAACACCGAAAACAACTACATAACAACCCTATAACAAACAATACACCAATAAATATGTAGTACACACATGAATAACAAGGTGGTTCGTCTCTTGGTGAGGACCTGAGTAAAGCTTTTGAATAAGCAACAATCTCCTGAATTTCCTTTGCATTAGGTTTTGTGAGAGCCGTTGTTTTATTCGGAATGTAAGCAGCATCGCGAATACGACGAGAAAGATCTGTACAGGTGCGAATAGTCGTATTTAATAAAATAGGTTTGTAAAGTGTGATCAGATCTTTGAAAGGATCCACCTGTTTAAATATTAACTCTGCAGTCTTCCTGGGACCCACAGTTGCTAATCTCTGAGGACGAGACCTACCAATTTGTATTGATTTAATAACTGGATGAAGGCATTTAAGTCTCATGCAATTAAATAAGTCATCAAATTCTTCAAGCAATAATTGAGGTACAGATTTCTTAACAATATCTTCTGTGAGATAAGTAAGCCTGTAGCCAGCGTTAATAACCGAAGGTGCGGCTGGGGACATGGATTTAAGTTTTTCAACGCAATCTGAAATTGATAAGCCGGGACACGTCTTGAGAAGATAACTGCGTTTTCCAAGAAACGTTCCAAACGTCTTCTTCTTAGCAGAGTACGACTTTTCTCTACAACCATAGTCATAAAAATAACTATCCAAGTGAAGTGTTACTACCGGTCCAGGTGGTACACATCGTCCGAACGCCTCAACCGACTGCGCCACAGGAATTTCCGAAATATCAGAAAGTACATAAAAATCAAAAACAGGAAGATCACTTATAGTAGTTTTATTACCAGCTATTTTAAAGTGTAGGTTTGCAGGAAGACCGTCAGTTATTTCCTCATGTTCTGTTATAATGTGACCACCTTTGACACTATCTCCAAGCTCTAGTCTCCTTGATAACAATTGAGATCGATGCCTTTCTGCTCCAGGCTTCACATTATATACTACATCCCATCCAGTCTCAAGATGGTCTCGTCTGCCCCATTGCACCTGTGCACATATACTATCAGTGTCTTCCCTTTGCCACGCTATAGCTAAAGCGTTAATCCATGCGAACAGCCCACCTATTATTATAAATACGCGAATTCGCTCATTGAAGGGGGCCAGGTACATGATCCTGTAGGGAGAAAAGTAACCGGTAATAAGTCTTTTATTCTCTTCATTTTAACATGTCTGTTTATTACGGTGGGATTCTTCGACCTGCCATAAAAGAAGAATGGTAATTCTAAAGAAATAATTAAAAGTACTAAATTACTTAATACAAAGAAAGTATCTACAAGTTAATTACCGAACTTATAAAAGAACGAATTGGGTGTCAGTCGTCGGGGACTACTCCTCCGGAAGATGAAATATTGGATCGCAGAGATCTTCAATATTTGCGACGCAAAGTCTAGGAGTTTGACGATACGGCCATTTACTTAAAACTGATTGTACTTCATGCATCATTGTTGAGTACCATAATGGATTTGGTGGATTGGTCTTCTCCTTCAGCAGCTCAATGGCTTTCACAAAAGACCAAGTGAACAACCCGTAGTACTTTCCTTCAATAAACTTCTCAGCTGCTAATTCCTTCTCTCTGCAGGCTTGAATTAACCACATCCCTCGTCTATTAGTTGGAGTGAACTCCGCATCGGCATCAGCTTGGTGGAGTAAACTAGATAGCCCTCCAAGGTTTTCTTTCCAATTTTTTAATTCTCGAAATTCCCTTGTCTTACACTCACAATGACTATGAAATGTTCCTTGAGGTGGTGCAAGGAATCGACTGACAACTCTATCATCCCAGCCTTGCTTGGTTCGAAGTTGTCTCAGACGGAGGGCTCCCAAATGAAAGGCTTTCCCACTAGCTTCATCCTCATTAAAGATACCTCTTTGAACTGCAAGGTCAAGTGTATTTGATGTGTGACAACAATCTAATATAACCTGTTAGTGAATATATCGATACAACATTCACATTTATGAAAAAAAAGTAAACATACCGTGACTTCACATCCTCTTGGTGCAGCCAGGTATAAGTTTTCTTTTAGTTCTGAGAAGCGAATGCATCGCTGTTTCCAATCGTAGTCTCTGCGATATTTTTTTTTTTTTTTTGTTATTGAAAGTATCTCAGATTGAATAACTAATAACATACACGGGAAGTAAACAATAGTCATAACCACTCATCTCACTAGAAGTGTAGTCGTTTATCTGAGACCCAAGACCTGAAAAGTAAAACAAAATATGATCTCGTGGCTGACAGTCCTCCAACAACCACTGGATTCCCTTTCTGATGTTCGATGCGGTCGGTGGTGACGTTGGATTTATTATGTTTCCCATTTCGCTGAGTAACTTTATATTACCGGGATCAACTTTGAAATTATTTTTCAACATGTTCGCCATAATTAAACAGTCGTTCGACGTTCCTCGCAAGTTATAATCACAACTGTGACATGCGGCTCCAATCAACAATGCTCTGAAACGACCTGATTCTCGATGAGGCATTCTCAGTATTGGAGATCGACCAGGATCGGTGTTGTTTATATTATCAGTATCAGTGATCCCATTACTCGAGACTCCAATTAAAGGTGAATTGATTACAAGGGACTGATACTTTGTACTATAATACGACACCATATATAATCCTCTAGATCGTGGTGGCGCAAGTATTATCGTTCCGAGAGTTAAATCAGGCCTACTTATGCCGGATGATATAGGGGCTTCTGACTGTACTTCTGTACACATTTCATCAACGAGAACGATTCGATCATCAAGTAAAGGGAACCCATCAAGGATGTGATAAGTTATAATTAATTCTTCTGTTAAAGATATAGATCTTGGAGCAACAATACCTCCTTTAAATTCAGTGTTAAGATTTATGTGAAGAGAGACGTGAGTTCCTTTACGTTTTGCAACTGAAGTCGGAGGAACTCGATCACGTCGTTGTTGATTTCCATATTCAAGAATGCAATTACGATAATCACCTTCTAGTCTACCTTCACCATCACTATCAGATAAACAAGTTTGTGGTGTTGCAAGTTCTCGTAAAGGAAGCTGTTCAAGTGTCTCACCCACAAGTGTAGTACTTGAAGTATTTTTATTAGGCGACATGACTTCAAAAGGATATTTGACTACAGAAGACCAACAACCATGACCAGTAGGCGTCAGATATCTTACTTCATAATTACCAGGTTCTTCAATAGCCTTCATTGTTACAGATCCAGAACGTCTGTCATTCATCCAAAACACTCTCTTTGCAGGGATGGCATCTATACTGTCGAAGTACCTCGCTGCCTTCCAGTCTGGATCACCTTTTTCGTATACACCAATGAAGTCTCTGATAGTGTTTTCTATATTGCCTTGAATTGAATATATAACTTGAACTTGTTGTTCAGATGGTTGCTTTGATCGAACAGTTAAAGAGACTTGTATTTCCTTTGCTGGATATGTTCCAGTAGCAATCGCTTTAAACGGTTCAGTCTTAGCAACTTCTCTATTCAATAAACTTGACCAGTACACAGCTATGTACTTACCTGGACGTTCAATACAAGCTTTAACAGTTCCTTGAGACCTTCTCGCAAATAGGATCTTACTTGATTCTTCTTGATCTGTTGAATAGCCTGTGAATCCACTTATTGGAGAGCATCCATAAAGGCTCATACCTTCATCATATATTAGAAATCTGTCTTCAGGTCTGTGTACTAATTCATCAATTACCCAATGAAGTCGAGTTGGAGTCTTGACTTCAGTATTTATATCTCTGACGTCAACTGTAAGTTGAGCGTACTCACCTACTACTAAAACAGATGGACCGTCAAGAATAAATTTCTGAAGTCTGTGACTAAAATAACCAACCTCATAACGACCCGCATGGTATGGTGCCTCAAGTTCGGTTCTCCACTTAGCCAATTTTGCGGTTGCAGTGGTGCGAACCTCGTCAGTTTGTCGTACAGCTTCAGGACGTCCATACGGATATAAAAATATACAATCAAGCTCAGAGAGAACTGCCAAACCTTCTGTAATGTCCCATGAGGCAGTAAATACGTCTCCGACTTTAACACCTGCTTTTGGAGTTCCTGGAAGTTCTATGACACCTTTGATAGAACGACTAGAAAGACACTCCTGATCTGTCTCACCCCATACGGTAAATGTATTTGACAATGCCATTGAACGTAACAATCCTGTTCTTGATGTCTTTAGGTATCTAATTTGATAACTGCCGGTAGTTTCTGGAGCTACAAATGCCAGGCTTGTTGAATCAAACGAGACCAGTAAGTCTGGTGTCGGGGATATAATTGTAAGCAATGAACATCCAAAAGGAGAAGAACAATCAACATTCATACCTCCATTATCGGGGTCACTTACATGAAATAATGATAAATATCCACCATATAAAGACATTGGATTAAACGATATATCAATTCGACCACATGGTGGAGTCTCCGCTTGCTTGACATCAATCTCCTGAGGGAGGCCAACTTTGCTGCCTGCGACACGAAAAGTTGATGAAAAAACTCTTCTTTTTAACACATAATCATACAAACATACAACATAAGAACCCTCAGTTGCTGGGGCAATAATAACTCCTTCTCCTTCAGTATATTTATTGACAGGATGTAGTGGAGTACAATTCCACATTTGCTCACACGATAACAGAACTCCAGCAGTGTTAAAAACTCGTATTTCATCATTCTCATCTGGATGCCACTTAACGTCAGCACCGACTAACCATTTTACTTTCACAGGATGCTCAGTGCTAGCAACATTTGGAATTAACGTGAGCTGAGTGAATATCGGTGTGCTCTCCTCCATCATTATTATACTACAAATTCAAACTGAGGAGTCATTTTTTTTATTCCAAATAATAATGTCGTTTGCTGGTAAGAAAGATATTTTTCATTAAAAAAAAAACATCTCTAGTAGTTTATTATGAATACAACCGTAACCGTGACAGAAAAAGACGAAGTAATCAGTTACCATGAATATCTTTTCAAGAGGGTTCAGTGTTAAAAAGCTCGTTTAGGTAATTATTGAAATCATCAGTTAAGTTGAGCTACAGAGAGAGGATCGGGAACATTCCTTCAAACAAGACAGAATACCACGAGGGCGCTACTACACAACAACTAACAGACAAAACACTAGTCTGCGCCACAAGAGCTGCCGACAAGCAGTTATTCAACAGAAAAAGACGAAGTAATCAGTCACCATGGTATCTTTTCAAGAGAGTTCAGTGTTAAAAAGCTCGTTTAGGTAATTATTGAAATCATCAGTTATGTGTAAACAGATCAACCACCAGGAGAAACAAAACGAACATCAGATTACGTGAAGGCTGGCTCGGATGTGGGAGAATCGCCGCTGCTTTCTTTTCCTGTGCTGAGTGATGCTTAAGTTCATCACTGAAGTCCGTAGAAGTAAATCGCAACCACATGCGAAAGAAGCATTTAATTGGAATAGAACAGAGAGCTGTAAAGTAATCAGTCACCATGGTATCTTTTCAAGGAAGTTCAGTGTTAAAAAGCTCGTTTGGTAATTATTGAAATCATCAGTTACGATGAGTTACAGAGCAATCACAATAGAAGGAGGAACATCCTGTCTACTGCTCAACAGTTTCAGGCAAACAACGACGCCCTAAAGGTTCGCATTGTAACAGAAAAAGACGAAGTAATCAGTTACCATGGTATCTTTTCAAGAGGGTTCAGTGTTAAAAAGCTCGTTTAGGTAATTATTGAAATCATCAGTTGGTCACGGGAAGGTACTGATGGGGATTGGTTAAAATCAATCGACAGCAAACAGAAGAAGAGAAATAACACCCGCATAGGAAGCACTACTGCCACGGTACTAGAGTACCGTCATGCTGATCCTCTGATTGGGTAAACAAGAAGTACCACAACAGACGAAGTAATCAGTTACCATGGTATCTTTTCAAGAGAGTTCAGTGTTAAAAAGCTCGTTTAGGTAATTATTGAAATCATCAGTTACGTTGAGCTACAGAGCAATCACAATAGAAGGAGGAAATACTGCCCGACAATTTCGGGTAAACAACGTTATGACTAACGATTATTATGCAGAGGGGACACCTGCTTTGGACACGCTGGTTTATTCACAATAACTTCGGTAGCGTATGGTTAACACATAAGCGCGCTCAGTTCCAATGAGGCTAATAGAAGGGCTCCATTACAGAGACACCAAAGGTTCGCATTGCAGTAGACAAAACAGTAATCAGTCACCATGGTATCTGTTCAAGAGGGTTCAGTGTTAAAAAGCTCGTTTGGTAATTATTGAAATCATCATCTGATCAAGATCAAGACTGTGATACAGACGTACGGCAACTACTTCAGACTACAACAAGGCCAAAGGGAAACAGGTAGGCTGCTCAGATGGAATAGCAGAAGTAAGCCACAATCACATTGTTGTAGCGGACGGAAGAAGAAGCGTTCACAATTCAGGACAGAGCCGTAAGTAATCAGTTACCATGGTATCTTTTCAAGAGGGTTCAGTGTTAAAAAGCTCGTTTAGGTAATTATTGAAATCATCATCTTGAGTGGCACAGCAAGAAGCACTTCACTAGATCGCAACTACCAACATATTTAAAAATAAACTGCTCAGAGAAAAAACATAAATGAGTACCATCAGTAGCTCATCCTACTGACGTCAACAATGAGACACTGAGTGACTAAACCTGACTGGGATCCAGAAGCGCAGATTGAGAGTTAAAAATAAAAATAAAAAAAAAGCAGTGGCTGCCATGTGAAGATAGAAAAAAAAAATTTTCAGAATCAAAAAAAAAAAAAAGGTTGTAGGTTTTTTTTTGTAAATTGAACCCAATTACATAATATAGGAATTTGATTAATACAAAAACGAAGAAATTTGGAAAAAGAAGAAAAAAAAAAGGGGAAAACAAAACATTCAAGACTTAGTTTTTATGCGGGTCAGTAAAGGTCATGGAAGGAAGGTGCTGATAAACCTCTTATGCAGCAGAGCAAAAGAGAGCGTGGACAGATGTGGTTATCAGCAATGAAGTAGGTCAATACTACCACCGAAATCTTTCAGAAAGAAGAAAAGAAAACATAAACAGAACAATAAAAATACAAAAAATCACAAGCAATTTCCTAATTATATAAGTCAAAAGTTTTGCTTTGGAGAAAATTTATTCGAAGGTATAAAATAAAAATAAAGAAGGTAGCAATAAACGAATATTATTTCTTCTCTCGTAGAGCGCATATCACCAGAACGTTAATACAATTCTATGAGTATCTTCCTTTTTTTTTTTTTTTTTTTTGATACGTTTCTTCTTCTTTTTTTTAAGCAAAAACAAAATATTTCCTTCGTCATGCGTAAATACTTCCCTTTAAGCGATGACAGATCACTAGCTAGGGGATTGTTCCCCTTTTTTTTTTTTTTTTTTTTTTTTTTTTTTTTCCCTCCCTCGTCTAGAGCACAAGAATACAGAAAGTAATTTAATGTTTCTATTCCTCGTGATCGACATCAGAGTTTGAGGCAACAATCGCTATCTCAGGTACGGTGACGGATTCATCTACGTGTTCATCTTCGTGTTCCTCTTCGTCTCTACTCATAAAATTAATATCACGTTCGTCATCACTTGGGTTGATAGTCATCTCATGATCTTCAATGCTCTCATCACCACCACGTTGAACTCCCGGAGCGAATCCATATCCGCCATTTATATGGTCTCTAGTTAGTTTCCAAGATCGGTATTTACTGCCAGCAAAAAAACCAACAACACACAACAATAATACAATAATGATACCAACAACAGGTGCTTTATGACCCTTCGAATGACTAGGAACAATAACAGTTGGTGACGCAGTAGTATCAGGTACTTTAGTTTGAGGTGTTGTTGTTAGAGGCGTTGTGGTTAACTTTACAGTTGGCGGCATTGGGGTGTCTGGAATATTTGGTGTCTGGCTGCAGGTACCTGTTGAGAGGGTTCCAGCAGGGCTGCATTGGGCAACCTGGCATAGCATCATAGGAAGTGTTGATAAGGTACAGTGTGATTCATCGCAAGCAGCACACTTGCTGTCTTTAAATATGAAATTAATAGTATCATCCTGCAGTAATGAAGCAGATGAGAATAGTGAGAAGTACCACAGTCCTGGCTGTGGATACAATATCACTAATTCTTCATCAGCTGTGACTTGAAATTCTGGGACCTCATCCTCAGATACACGAGAACCAAACTTCGCACGAAGCATGGCATTCTCTGACGTGTGAGTCGCAATGACTAACCTTTGCGTGCCTAATTTTACTCTTTTACTTACAACATATTCTTTCTCACCTTTTTGCCAAGTTTCTTCTATTGATCTTTCCGTCCCAACATCTTCTGCATATCCACACGATACGGCATCGCTACATTCTTTGAATGTTAGTTTAACATTAACTCTGGTCATACTTGATTCAGTGTTTCTGAGTGCAACTCCCCAATAAGGTGATGGAGTTGGGTTCTTTACTGTGATAGAATCTTTTGATTTGATACCCTCAACTTGTTGAGCAAGCTTTGTTAGATAAGAATCAACAACTACGTTTTGTTCTTGAGCCTCAGCGTGAAGTGTTACTTCGCTGACATCAGCAGGAAGCTCAAATTGAATGTAGTGGTATCCCTTTGCTGGGACTCCAACTTCTACTGAGTGCACTATTTGTGTATCATCTAGATCATCCATTAGGAAAGTGTTATCCCATGGATAAATCTCAGTCAGGATACTGTTACAAGGAAATCCACTAAACTTACCTCTACAGTACATTAAGTCAACTGTGACTTTTGGTTTTGAATTCTCAAAGACCGATTTGGTTACGGCAAACCAAAGAGAATTACCACCAAATAGTGGCGGGGAAATCATAACATTAGCAGCTTTACTACTCTGAGGAAGACAAGTTATTAATGAATCTAACTGATGAGCTGATCCAGAGATGATGTCAGAGAGTCGAACAGCACCGTTTGAAGGCGTATCAAAGCTTACGAATATCTCAGTTGGGTCAATTCCAATTATTGATACTGCTTCAACCCTGTTGGTGAATGAGAGCATTGCATGAACGTGATCAGAATCTTTGGTGTAATCTCCCCATTGGAGAGCTATTCCTTCAACTGTTTCTACATTATCACAATTACCATTTTCAACATAAGTATCACAACGTTCAAGTTCTGGTTTATTTTTATCAGGTGCTCCACTCCATCCAATAGCACAGGTACATTGACCATGATCACATTCACCATGACCATCACAGTTAGTAGAACATGATCGACATTTCTTTGAGAAATCTTCGCAGTAATCACACTGGTCACTGTTTCCAAGAGTATTAGATTTTCTACAAATCTGATCAGTGTAGCACCATCCGCATATCGGATTAGCAGAACAGTCTTCACATGATTTATTTATCGTACAAGGATCTGGCTCTCTTAAATCTATGCAATCTGGGGCATCTCTGATTAAAGGGCATTCAAGTTTCGGACAAAACTTGAGACCGTCTTCTCCAGTTATGATATCTGAAAAACTCACTTCATCACAGAATGGTATACCTGGTAGTTTTAACTTGTTGTCTTCCTCGGTGATTATTTTATCAAATTCATTTTTTCCAACGTTTCCAGTTATTCTAAAAGAAGTATCACACTCTTGCGTTTCAACAAAAAACGGAAATTCGTAGTTTTTCACGAGTCCTATTTTCCACTTACACTTTCTGCGCAAGACTCCCTCACTCTTTACTTCTACCGGATCACACGTAATCGCATTTCCAGCAGTGCTGGTCAGTTCTGTAAACAGCGCTAAGGCCAATAATAATCTCATATTTATTTGACGAGGCTATTTGAATGGAAGTTGATTGGAAAAAAATGAAGCATAAAGTATTTCCTTTTGCGAGTGAGCTGTCTCCGTGTTTAATGTAATTTAATTTAATAGTTTGTTTGTTTTCCCTGTATTCATGAAAAATATTACTCTGGAAATAAAACCAAAAAAAAGAAAAAATAACAACTGTGATGCGAATTCTAGTTGTCTTGTGACGAAATACTTGATTTGGTTTGCCCTTTTGAAGTATCTATTCCCTCTTCTTTTTTGAGAGGGGTTGTAATTTTTTCAATGTATTTCACAATGAGGAATCCAGCTTCAGATACCTTGTCTTCTCTTTGCTGTTCGCTGAGAGTCAGACGAAGAACTTCAATAATGCCGGCATTAAGACTAACGTTCTCAATCAGTTCATCAACACAACGAGTTAAAATACTACAGAATACTAACTCATCAGAAGACCCAGCAGTCACAACACAAGCAGACAATGATTGGAGAGGACATATATAATTCGACTCCGTCAGTACTTTAAACTCCGAGACAATATAATTAGTAAGCAGAGTAATCACCCTCCCAGTATCACCACGTGCGTCTATACCATCTGAGAACGTGTATTGCATCTGCTGTAGTAGTAACTCATAGTACGTGCTTGAGATGATTAAGAGTCGAATTAATATTTCGCAAAGTGTAATTTGGTTGTCTTGCGACACATTTCTCAACTCATCACAAATTTTTGGTAGAATTTTTTTTATTAATTTATCTCTCAAGTTACTACCGCTGTATTGAATAACAATTATCAAACCTTCGCATAATAATCGGATCTTGTTACTAACATCTGTTGTCCCCATTGGTACTGCCCATGAAGACGATTTGTCAGCAGTGTTCCACGAAAACAACTCAACCAGATCTTTAAAAAGAATAGAATCAACTTCTAAATACATTAATGATAACAATATATCTGTGACCAGACGAAGAGGAATAGGATATTCAGATGTTTCTTCTTGCAGGTCTATGTTAAGAATGAGACATACAGATTGAGGTAGAATCTTGTTTTCAATATCAAAGTCGTCGTCATCGACCGATTGACGTCTTTTTTTATTTATTTTTATATTCTCATTTTCTCTAACGTTGTATTGCTGGTTGATGATTGCTTCTATTTCCCATGAAAAGGTGGATTTTGTTGGGATTGTTCCCTCGTTTGAATTTGTTTTTATTCTCTTCAATGGTTTCTCTCGTTCTTCACTAATCCACTTACACATAAAAGTAATCGTCTCTTCTAAGATTGTAAGAATTTCATAATTATCTATGTGACGTAAGAGATCATGATTAAACCATCGATTTTCCCAAATCTGAAATGCTTGTTCACATAAAAACACCGTCGGTTTACATAATTTCCAAAACGTTATCACAGACACAGCTGATAAAGTGACATTGTCTTTCTTGCAAGGTGATGTCAGATGATTTTCTTCTATTACTTTGTTATTTAACAAGCACATCAACACTCGCTGATCATCACACGATGTCGACCCGGATAATATCGAATTCTCAAATAATACTTTTGAAGACTCCTGCATGACAGGTGCCAGCAGCTTTATGACTTCAATATATGCTGTGATCAGTGCCTTATTAGTTGTCATGTTGCGGATCATACTATTTATAAATATGTTTGGATCTTGAAGGTACACTCCAATTATGGAGGAGGTGTATGGTCCCCTCTTATCAGATTGTAGTCTGGACAGAGTTAATGTGTTATGAATATGGGTGTTGGTGGTGTCAATATTGATATTGTCAAAGTTTAATTGCGGTGATAGTGAGAACGACGTACCCAACTCGTCAATTAAAGAATCAGAAATCCTATTTATAAAACCGTTCGAAAGGAGGGACACGACCCATGACAAATACATTCCCAACAGTGTTTCGTTCTTTGATTGTTTTATATAGTTGAGATTTAACAAAACAGCATCAGTAACATTACTGTGTTTATTATGTAATCTTAATTCTTCAATTGTAGTAAGCCAACATTCATAATTCTTTGTAAGAATAGCAACAGGAAGAATAGTGTTTACTCTCTCTGGATAGATAGATAAGTGTAGTGATGAATTCCACAGCTGAAGATCAACATCCGAGTTGTCTCCTTTTTCAATTCTGATTTTTGCTTTATTAAAATATTCATAAATCGATAATTCCACAAAGTCTTTAACATGCCCACCATCAATTGAGTTTAAATCAGAAAAATATTTAGACCAAGAGCTGTCTGACACTGACACTAATCGTAATAAGTCTTTTTGATTGGAAAGGTTTACTTTCGGGATCTCCTGAGACATCGTAATTAGTTCTGCAGAGATGTCTGTATGTTGTAATGTAAGCATGCAGTGATACGATAATACCTCCCAATCATATTTTTTAATTAATTTAATATAATTAAGATAATTCCAATCATATGACGTTTCCATTGGTATCGGTACAGCATTTTGTTTTATAAATGTATTTTGAAACAGAATTGCGTGTTTTATCACATCCGGCCCTCTAACGTCACCAACGTCCCCTCCGCTTCTCAAAACATGACACAGCTCACTGTGTACTCTGCAATCTAATTTGCTTAAAGGGTTCCATAATTCACATATTTGTTTGTTGTCCACCCTACGAGGTGGCATCTCTGAATGAAAAAATAATTGACCGACTGAAAACTAACGAACCAGATATCAGAACATTACATTGCTCACTGTGTACTCTGCAATGTAATTTGCTTACATGCTGGTTCGATCTCTGAATGGGGGAAAGAAAAAAATGTAATTTGCATTAAAAATAAATTAATGAAAAAGACGAGGAAAACGAAGAAATGGAATCGAAAACGACGATTTTACTCAACAAGTTTAAATATAATTATATGTCACTTGTTCAGATAGCTGGAAGAAAAGTTATAAAATAAAATAAAAACACATCGCCCTGCTTCAATTCAACACCGTGAACTACGTCAATTGGGAACCAAGTCCAGAACTGATGACGACAATCTAAATAACCTAAACCAGTACCCAATCTCAGAGATTGTGTTTTATGGCTTCGGCTAAAAAGGATCGCCTCCCAGCTGTCAAGAGACTAAGAGGCTAAATAAAAAGAAGGAAACGATGTGGGGGAAGGAGAGATACAACCCGTAATCATGAATACTCTCGTGTGCCAAATGCTGCCAGAACAGAGCCG
This sequence comes from Flectonema sp. DT1601, assembly GCA_964019425.1. NCBI lineage: Eukaryota > Euglenozoa > Diplonemea > Diplonemida > Diplonemidae > Flectonema > Flectonema sp. DT1601. The sequence continues at coordinate 1,070,433 of OZ025797.1, forward strand.
GACCGTTCACCCGTAATTGTCCCTAATACTCAAATCGTAAGGGGCTTACTGAAAGCTTTAAAAAGTACTACAGAATTTGGCAACACAAATAATTGTAAGAATCAAAAGGAAGCTCAGATAAGACAGTTAGGTTGAGGTCTTACCTGCTCCGTGTCAGATTGAAGTATTGATTTAACTTAAGACACTTCAATAGAAATATGTTCAACAACTTGACTTGTTTTAGTTGAAATCGGAAGAAGACAAAAGACATGACTCAGCCTGTCAAAAAAACACAAAAAAAAAAAAAAATGGAAAAAAAAAAAAAAAAAAAGCAAAGGTGGAAGGTATTTTCAATTGCGTATTAACAATTAAAATAAAATATTGTTGAGAGCAGGAAAGTGTACCGACACACACCACAAAACAACAACTATCCAAAATAAATGGTAAGTTGCAGAACAACCGCAGTATAATTCCCGTTAACGAACAGTACTATAATGTCGACGGCTAGAGGAACACATCTCACTAAGAAGATTGTTATGGAGGACTTGATAATGTTAGTTAGTCGGAAAAGATAGGCTAGGGAAGTAGTAGTTTGTCTTAATTAGTAATATTTTATCAATCGTGAAAAGAAAGATGACGACCAATGAGAACAATTAAAAATAAATAAATTATAAGGAGGGTTCGGGGTGTCATCAAATACATTATACATATCTGATACAGTACATCTTATTGGTACCTCACCACTACTGCGAACTACATTTCTGTAGCGACCACAGCGGATATGTTTCCCTGAGGAATTGAACTCCGCAAGAAACGTTTGTTGTGTTTTGCAATTTCGACACTCAGCAGTGCATGAGATACAGTCGTGAGTGTTGTCTTTTATACCACCGAAAATAACATCTGATAATCCAAGAGTTACTATAAACATACAACAACGGAATACCTCCCACAGGATCCTTAAAAACATCGGAGCGAACGGTACCATTAGAAATTCAACACCCACAACCTCTATCTGATTAACACTACATCCACATGGTGTTATATCTTTCCAATCGCCGTACACCTCACTTGAAAGGATTCGCATCTGGAGGGAAAATAATAATAATAATAATAAATTAGCATAAAGAAAAGCTTAGCAACACAGTGACAATGGAACCCTTAAAAAAAAAAAAAAGAAAACCCGACTGAATACAGTTGAGTTGAGCATTCTTTTTTTTTTTTTCTTTTTTTTTCTTTTTCCTTCTTTTTCCCTCCTCACCGACAATAATTGGTAAATATCATCGGGGCGATTAATAAACACAATGTCACATCATAAAAAATAAAATAAAATAAAAAAAAATTGGGTAAATGACAATGCACAAAGATAGTAGAAAAGAAATTATAGCGCAACGCAGTTTATAGGGTATAGGGTAAATACATGACCACTACACTAAATCAATGTACAATCCAGTCAGATTCAAACTCTAAGTAGATTAGGGAGGAGAAGGGAAGGAGACATTGCACTGTAAAGTACGATGTATTTTCACTTGCCCTTTTTTTTTTTTTTCTCTCTTAACTAAATAAACAGGGAACTGAAGTAATTTTAATTACAAATATCCCAACACCCGGTGCAGGCTCCTTCAGTAAATGGTCCCGCAGGTCTTGGTGGACACAATGAAGGTCCATCGGCGCAACCTATTTGAGTCACGCAATCATAACGCTCTGCACACTTCATTGATAACAGTGAAGGACAAGACAGAGCTGAACCATCAAATATTGCAAGAGAATTAGCAGGTCGATCCATGTAATACGTGTGCTCATCCCCTATCTGAAGTGTTACTTTAAATAAACTTGTTGGATAACTACGAATACCGCTCGGGGAGAATCTTGGTCCACATGGCCACGAAACCGCATTAGATGCCAGAGTAAGTCGGGAAGTCAAACCTCCATTGTATTCAGTTGAACAACTCCCACAACTTTGAAAGACAATATAATAAACACAGTAAGGTAGTTCTACAGTATCACATTTTAACTTAAATCCCTGACCAGGAACCAAACACGTATTCGGAATGTAGGCAACAGTATCTTTCAAGAACTGTGGCAGAGGTCCAAACGACCCGATAGGACCTGAAGCAATATCATCACCTGTCTCTGGAAGATCAATAGCTGTAAACGATGGATCACCTCCACCTCCAGAACTTACTGGAATAGGAGGAATTGTTTCTGTTCCTGTCGGGATCAGTGGCATCCCAAAGCCAAACGAAATAGCAGCCGTTACGATAATTGGAAGATTCATTATTTACAATTCCCTTTTAATCTGCGAAAAAAAAATAAACAAATAAATAAATAAATATATATGTCGATCACAACATAACTACATAGACTCTCTCATCCCGATGATGGATTTAGGTGACAACAATAATTGTAGTCACAAGACATCAAAAAAAACAATAACGGTCGTCTTCGGACTAAAAAAATTAGTAAATTGTTTTCTTCTAATTTCCAAATGGATAACCCACAGCGACGCAGTATAGATTATTAAACAGGTCTTCTGTGTACTACGCTTTTTTTGATTGCTTGCTAATAAATAGAGTTGCGCATGCATTGTTTTTCTCTCAAGCAAGAAATCCGTTGAGGACAAAAAAAGGATCCCTTTGGGATTAAGAAGGAAACAAAGGTAGGGGTGAAACTTTGGCAAAAACAGTAACAACTTCAGGTATTAAAAACAAAATTAATATCAAGTACTTGACTGAAAAATATTTGTAGTTGTTAATCAAAGAAAAGGTAGGGGGAAATGGAAAAAAAATTACAACTTGTAGAATCTGCCAACATTCTTTTTCGTTCTTACAATACTCATTAAATGCAAAAAAAAGAAGGAAAAAATTGGCGAAAAGGGGGAAAAAAAAGGCAAACACCCGATTTCCGGGCACAAAGAGACCAAAACATACCAAAATAATTACAGAACTAATAACCCGTTTCTGGGCAGCTTTGAAGCATAAAGTGCGTAGCGGGGGGGGGGGGGGGGGGGGGGGGGGGGGGGGGGGGGTGACAACGAAGGAAAGTAATACCTTTTAAGTACATAAAACAGTAGCGGAGGACTATAACAAGCCCTCTGTCAGAGGAGAGATTTCATGTGCGGACAGAAAACTAATTTACTTCCCCTCAACATGATGTGATATTTTATAATAACAAAAAACCTCCGAAGAGTTTGTTGAATACTAAAAAAGAACAATTTTTGAAACAGCTCCGAAACCTGGGCTGTTTATAGTAAAATATAAAAAACATAAAAAACAGTCGATTCGGGTAAATCACTGATAGGTACGCGACCTTCAGTCTAACGGGTTGTTTTTGGAACAAAACCTGTTGCATACCCCGGAGGGCAGTATGGCTCAAAGAACTGTTCACCGAGTTCTTGTGCGTATAATTTCTTCTTTTGAAGTGCAGCATGTCGGGTATTCCTAAGATGTTCTTTATTATATGCTGCAAGTTGAGTGCGAAGTGACTTACTTTCGTTGTCAAGCTGACGTTGAAGTACAGCAGCCATGTCGTTTTCATGCTTCTCACGGGATGCTGCGATTAAGCGTTCCTCAGCTTCCCGAATCTTAGCTTGTCGAGAGGCTTCGTACTGCTGAGCTCTTTCGTTGTGGATTGCTTGAATTTGTTCGCTCGTCAGTCCCTTTGATGGATCTCGCTGACCATTTCCTAGTAGTCGATCTCTTTCATTAAGCATTGGATTCGATAGTTGGTTATCAATCTCTTGTTTATTTAATTCTTCTTCTCGTTGTTTGTCAGCTAGTTTCTGACGACGTTTATCTTCTGCAATTGATTTATTAAATAAAGCAGTTGTTAAGGTCGCTTGTTTCTTTTGAGACTGCTGAAGGAGCTGAACGCCGTGAACCATTTTCATTAGTTCTTCGCTACGATCCTCCCATAAATTATTTTCCAATTCCTGTTGGTATTTGAGTAACTGTTTTTCATCCAACTGCTGACCACACCAATCTCGTATTTGTTGTTGTTGGAGTCTTAGTCTATAATTTTGATCAATATCTTCACCATTAAACTTTTGAAGTGATGCAGTAGAACAACGAGGATCATCAGTTCCAATCCTCGCTGGGAAGTCTTCTTTCAATGCATTTGGGTTGTTTAGATCCCATGAGCTTGACGCTTCCTTCTTTTGATATCTTCTTCTAAAGTGAACCAAATCCTTTTCTTGCTGAGTCCTAATTTTATTTTCTTCCTGTTGAAGATAACAAAGATGCTTGTCCTGTAACACTTGTTGTCTTTCTAACCAAGAGTCTCTATCTGCTTCCAATTGGAGGATAGATTTTCGTTCTTGAATTTGATCATTAATTGCTTGTTTGTCTATTCCGATGGTTCTTACTTTTGGGTCAAACACTCGACTTTGTCTTTCTTGATCTAATTCCTGTCTTTGACCAACTGCATGCAACTCTCTTCCGTCAACAACTTGAAAATACTGCTGCTGAACATAAGTTGCTGTTCTCTTCTTTCCCGTTCTCCGTTTCGGTTCGTCGCCAATCTCCGAAAGAGTTTTGGCAGCCCATGCAGCTCGCATTGTTATTGCTCTGAGTGAAGGTATTAATGAACATGATAAGCATAATAAAGTATTTTACTTTATATTTATTTCATCTCATATCCTCCGACATGTATGAGATGATGTTTAAGATAAAAGTTTAATAAAAAGACAACACAACAAGAGTCTTAATTGTTAACATGAAAGATGGTACGGTTTATGCTTAAGCAGCAATAAGATTTTTTTATTTGAAAGTATAGGCTAGACGGTAAAGAGGAAAAAAAGAAATAATTCACTGCATTGGGTTCATAGAAACGAATCCTTCGACAACTCTAAGCAGGTCAACAACATCGTCTCTGTAGTTTCCGACCTTACCAATTGGGTTGCGAGTTAGTCTTCTGAGTTGTGTCATCAAATCATTAACAATTGTAGTCATCACTGGTTGAGTTAATACTTCGCCCCACATCTTAACACCTTCATATAGCATCACCAGACTATTGTAAGCAATAACTGGATCTTGAAGCCAGAGTATCAATGTTGGAAGAAGTTTTTGAAAACCGAGAGTACCAATTGTCTTGTATTGATTTAGTCCAACTGATACTAATAATGTTCTCACATCACAACCACTGTTGAGGGCTATCAGAAGTTTATCTCTAAATGACGAATCAACAACAGTACTTGGAATAACATCTTTGTCATCGACTGCAGTATTGGTGTTGGTGTTTATACTGCCAGCTTCTAAAGTAAATCTGAACCTTTCAATTACTTCTCCAATAGCAGCAATCGCCTCGTGATGCTGTCGATGCCAACGTAGGGACTGTTTGTGATATTCTTCAATTCTCTCTTCTTGTTTTGCGAGTGCTTCAAGTGCAGTTGTCAAGGCATGTTTCACATCATCACATTCATCAGTCATTTTGTGTAGATTAGATATCTGACTTGAGTTATAATTCTTAAATAGTAAATTGATAACAATAAATTCATTTCTATTCAGAGACTTCCTCCCCCCCAGTCAGTTTCATTCAACTATAGCTTCGCAGACTCTTCCTCCTTCATCACTTTGTATCTCAACCCAATGTAACTAACATTCGATTTTTCTTTATCTTGTTGTAAAAAAGAAAGGAGGGAGGAAACGATGATTGTATTCTCAACTTAGCACTAATCACTAACAAAAGTGTTCCAAAAAAGGAATACAGTGCTGAGGATAAAAACGATTGATCTCCAGATTTTAATGTATTTTACTGAAATCAGTTGCCGATGACATTAACTGGGCGGGTTACTTTACTTCGAAAAAAAAAAAAACCAAAAAAAAAGTAGTCGACTTGTATCAATAAGATTACAACCATAAGTGATATCTTACACAAAGTTTATCCTGTTAAACATTTTTCCCTCACAGGCATTCAAAGTAAAAGATTAAAAAAATCTCAAGTGAGTTGATGCTACGCATTGTCACAACTCATCAGAATCGCTCACAAGTAAGTTAGGGTGGAATTAGTTTTCGGAAGCAAATAGAAATAGTAAGAAAATGGAAAAAATACCTGCCCTATGGTAATAGAAAGATTAGTTGTTTTGTTTTTCAATATAAGTTATCCCATACATCTTTAATGTTTTATCTATTCTCGATGAGGTATTTTGGATTTCTCGATCTAAAATTCGAAGGTCGTCTTTGAGAGCCGTCATTTCAATTTCAGTTAGTTGATCAACTTGAGGACTAACCAAACCAATCTTTGTAGCCAACCATCTGAGTGGTACGTACATAAATACGTACAAAACGAGCGACACCATCGCGATTAATGAAATAAATGTTTTTCTTGTTAATTTTTCTCCTCGTTGGTTGCCATGATTATATCGCACCTGGCGATGTGAACACCGATGAAATGCCGATCCCTGATGTCTAGTTCCTCGATGCATGTTGGCAACATGCCTTGCTGCAAGCCGCGAAAAAATCCTCATTGTGATTTATGTTTTATGTTGTTGCTCTGGTTAGAAATAATAATAACATTCTAATTACCTGACGCGAACCTCAACTATGTTGTCATCAATTTCACATTATAACTTCTTCCTGTAATTAAAAAAAAAAGAGAAGGATAGTGAAAAAAGTAAAATAATACATCCAATCTGATATTTGTGAACAATTGTAATAAAATTAAGTCAACAACATCACTCTTTAACAGCAGTAGAAGAGGATGTTAATGTTTCTGTAGTGGAGACTCGTAGAACTTTGACTCCAAGTTGGTCGGCTATTTCTTGTTGTGATCCTCCAGCTCTGGCAACAACAACAACTTCACATCCGATTTCTTTCGATATCTCTGACAGGAATGATGCCATCGCCAGAACCCGATGTGATTTAAATCGAAAATCTAATTTAACATCCGGTTTTATGAAATTAACTGCCGCATGGGACAGCAACTGTTCTGAAGTTCTTATTACATTAACGTGTGGGAGGGCCATAATAACATCTAAAGCTGGCTGTTCAGCAATCGCTTCAGCATACAATAAATAACCAGGAACTAATACTTGTTGTCCACATGCTTCTAAGACTCCCGAAGGGTTGTCGCGAAGTAGTTGAATATCAGAAACGATACCAACACGACTAAGACCTGATAAATTATTAACCCAGTCTTTACCAGTTGCAAGTTCTGGTCTGCCGCTCTTGACGCAGAATGGAAGAATTTGTTTCATTGTATCCTCAAGGTCGGGTATTAATTTCAGATATCTACCCGCAGCTGCTACGTCTAAAGAACTAAGAAGGCACTCCAGAACTGCGTACAGTGTGAGGACGTCGTATTTTAATTTAGTCATACTTCGATGACACATTATCGTGTTTCGAAGTAAATCCTTCGATGATGGAGGAGGGTTTTTAATTATTTTCGGAAGACAGAACAGAACCGACAACAAGCTGCTGTCAGTAAGTTGATCAGTAGGTGTTTCATGAATCCACTGTAATGCGATGTCAATTTCAAAGATTGAAGCAGCAACTTCAATCAGAGGACTCAGACATGTCCTTGTTGATGGTTGGAGTTGATTAGTTTTGATAAAATCATACATCCGTTTTAACTCTTTAGGTGTTGGGTTTTGAACTGTTGTAATCCACTGTGCTGTTCTTTCTAACACGTCATCAGTGGCTTCCGTTCCCAAAGAAAAACAAAGCTTCACTACAGCAATTGCAAAGTCTATACCCAAATCAGCAGGACAGTTATCTATTAATGAATAGACGGTTGATGGATCGATTTTCATTTTAGTTTTGATGTACTTTTGTTGTAATAGTTCCATTGCGAGAGGAATATTCTTACCGTTGGCGCATGAAATCACAAGTAAGTTTGATATTTCCGCCAAATCCTCAGACATTTTAAGCTTGCTATCAACAAAACTAATAGCTCTTTGGTAGTCACCCTTCTTAGATAATACTCTCAACAGTGCGAGGTCTAGAGTGGTAGTCGCATCGATACCAGCATCGAGTTGTGAATCACGAAGAGTGAGGGCTTCGTCAAACTTTCCTAAAGTCACATTCGCGACGACTGCTTCTTTTATACTTTCTGATGATTGTTTTATATTTCGATCACTCATTTCTTTGAACAGCTCCAAGGCGAATTCTGGTTCATTAGCTTTAGTTGAATTTGCTGCTTTCATTAACAACAAGTAATGTTGTTCAGATGCTCTGACAACAACTTGTTCAAAGACTTTACAAGCTTTCTCAAGATCACTTGCTATTGAACATGTTGTAAGTAACATAGTCGTCGCTGATATTTCAAAAGGAACAGAGTTATCGTTGCACAAATCTTTAATATCAAAGGCAGTCTTAACATAAACATCTTTAAGACTGTCGTCATCATCAGAGTACGAAAGCATTTCTTTATTATGAGCGTTGAGTATTTCAGAGACGTGGTCATCAGTTAATTTAATTTTCGAATCCTTATAAAGTGATATTAAGTTTCTCAGAACTTCAATAGGTTCTGGACATCCCAGAGAATAAAACAACGACCTGACATCAACAGCTCTTTCTGGAAGAGTTTGAATGGCCACTGAATACTCCTTCATATCATCATTAATATCCCGAAGACCTGCTTGTTCTGCCTCCTCCATTGATAGCTGAGTTGGTGCCATCTCACTGTTGTTTACTATTTTATTGTATGTGTTATCATCCCAATCATGCATGGTGTGCAGGTGTATTTCTTTTTCAATTTCTAACATTTGGTGCTTACTGTCAGAGTCAATGATGCCTTCGGGGGTGTATTTGTGTTTTTTATACGTCCTGGCAATGTCTCTACGTGCACTTTGTAGGTATTCAACATATGTGTCTCTCGCTGCTATGTTGTTCCAACGAATCTGACGAATACATCGCATATGAAATTTGATGTCTGTTTATAAAAAAGAATAGATGCTTGCTCTGATTCCTCTTCTAGTCTAGTTTGGATCATTTTGAACTTCTTGTTGAGCATGTTGGGAGAATACGAAATTATAACAACACAACATTAATAATACATTTAAATAGCTACTTGAAGAATAGAACAGAATTCGAAAGTTGTCTTTTTTTTTTTTTTTTTTTTTTCTTGTGGTCAGGTAGTCTCCCATCTGAACCCTTATTGTTGTTGTTACAGAATTCTTTTTTTTTTCATTTTTTTTTTTTTTGGTTTTCCTTTGAACAGGAGGGGAAGTGGGAGAAAATATCCGTCAAAAAAAAAATCACAAACAGGTAATGCCTATGCCATGGCAGTATGTTTACCGCGCAATACAAAAAGCATAATAAAGGTTACAACACTCGCGAACAGTATGTCGGAATTACTTAAATAGGATGGTGAGTTTCTAGTTAAAGAAATATTTAAAAAAGAAATATACCTTCAAACGGTGGTCAGTAAGGAAAGTGCTTTGGTTTGCAGCTTCTCTCACAACACTGATGTATCAGAGACGACTTATTCACTTTTTTAAGGCTGTTTAAACTGGTGAAATAAAAAAGTGGGGGGGGAAAATTGAGTCACGCCACCTGCGTATTTTAATGTTTCGCATAACAAGAAAAATATAAAAATAAATGTGGGAGCGGAATAAGAATAAATAAATAGAACAACAACATCTAACTAAGAAGCCACTTAGATATAATCATACGCTGTACCTGAGAAGTACCTTCGTAAATCTGATAGATTTTGGCATCCCTCATGAGTTTTTCTACAGGGTAGCCAGTGTTGAATCCATTTCCACCAAAGATCTGAACGGCATCAGTAGCAACCTTGTTAGCGTGATCAGCACAGAAACACTTTGCCATGGAGGCAAGATGAGTGTTACGCTTTCCCTCATCAGCAGCAGCAGCTGCCTGGTACACAAGAAGTCTACCTGCTTCGATACCCATTAGCATGTCAGCCAACATGAATTGGATTGCCTGGTGTTCCGCAATTGCCTTTCCGAAAGTCTTTCTCTCCTTTGCGTAGGCAACAGACTCCTCGTATGCGCGTCTCGCTAGACCAACAGCTCCCATAGCAACTGGTGGTCTGGTCTTGTCAAATGCCTTCATGGCGATTTTAAAACCATCACCTGGCTTACCCAAAATATTCTTTGCAGGGATGACAACATCCTCGAAGGTGATCCCTCTGGTGTCTGAACATCTTTGACCCATGTTGATTTCCTTTGGGAGTTTAGTAATACCTGGGGTGTCAGCATCAACGACGAATCCAATAAAACCTTCTTCTTCTGACTTTGCCAGTAAGAAGTACCAGTTTGCTACTCCTCCGTTTGTAATCCACATCTTGCTTCCGTTAACTACGTATTCATCTCCTTTCTTAACAGCTTTTGTTTTAATACTTTGAACATCTGATCCAGCACCTGGTTCAGTAACACAGTAAGCTGCTTGAATAGGTTCAGCAGTTAGTCTTCCTAAGTACTCAGCCTTTTGTTCATCAGTACCAGCAACTAGAACAGGAGCTGAGGCAAGTCCGTTGGCTTCGAGAGCAGTTCCCATACCTGTGCATCCATAGGCAAGTTCTTCAGTAATAATTACGGAGTCTAAGTTAGATAATCCTGGTCCTCCAAATTCAACTGGAACGTGAGTGTTTGCTAATCCATTCTCCCATGCCTTTGCGAACACTTCCTGAGGGTATTCACCAGTCTTATCGTGGTGTGCTGCTACCGGAATCATTACTTCCTTCGCGAACTTCCTCGCCATGTCTTGAATCATTTGTTGTTCATCGTTCAACGCAAATGATAAAAATCTTTTTTGAGCTGCACGGCGCATCATTTTATAGCAGATATAAAGAAGAGCTGAAAGAAAATAGAAAAATAAATTATTATTTCATTTCGTAAGGGATAACAACTATCTGTAAATGAATAAACATTTCCCTTTTAAATCCTGTGCAGAAAGGGGCTGAGGGGGTTCAAAAAGACGATTTCAAACATCAAAAATACTTCGCAGAAATCCCTCTCACTAGGATGTTAAGACTAAAGAGTAGCTAATAGAATAACACAAAATATAAAAATTATTAATCTCCTACTACAACATTGGTGCCGTCTGGAACGGATCCGAGTTGTAATGAAATCACTCTCAATAAGTGATTCTTCAGAGGTTCCGAATTGAGACGAGAAGCTTAGTCAGCCTGTACTAAGCCGTATCAGGTTGTATTAATATTGTTTTATTCTTCGAAAAGAAGTAGGAGGGGGGAAAAAGGGGAGGGGAGGTTTGTGATAAAATTACAGAACACTCGCAGAGCGAAACAACATCACAACCCAAACGGTAGATTAAAAACTTTTTTAAAAAAAAAAAAAAAAAAAAGAAAAAGAGAGAAAAGTGAAAGTCCTTGGAAACACTCACAACACAAACAGTGGAAGTCACAATAGTTTACAAAAAGAACATCTCAAAGACTGCAGTTCATCGCAGGAAGAGATTTTATCTAAAAAACGAATACCCATCACACGCACAGGTAAAAAAGATTTAGAAGGTTTTTCTGCCATCGCTCTGGTGAGCTTTATAATAAACACAATACAAAAAAATATTTAAGATTTTTGGAGATCAGGAATAAATCTTTTTTTTTATTTTTTTTGTTTTGTTCTTTATTTAGGATACTTGTATAAGCCTCAGATGCTGTGAAGTAACCTGAGCTTTTTTTTTTTCTCTTCCCCTCAAAGAGACGCATATAGCACATCCAACTTGTAGAAAAATAGAAAGGGGTGAAAAGGTTAACTATATATATAACACCATTTTATAATATTTTATTAAGTGACTGCACGAAAGCCGAGGAGAGGAAGGGTGTTCAGAGCCGGAGCTATGCAGGCAAAGTAAGCAAAGTTTCAACAACAAAAAAAAAAAAAGAAAAAAAGTAGGAAATAGCTTGCCACAGAGGTTCGTTGAGTTCAGAAATTGTGCGGGTCTCACAATTTGAGAAGTCGTCTATGGAAGTGGTTAGATAATATATTTCTTATAACTTTAAACAAAGTTCAGTACCCTGTCTGATTGCGCGTTTAGCGTCGAGCTCGGCTGCAACATCGGCACCACCAATGACGTGAACTATCTTCCCGGCTTCCTCGAGAGGTTTTTGAAGGGATCTGAGCGGTTCTTGACCAGCGCAAACAACAACGGTATCAACAGGCAGTATCTCTTCAGTTGTTTTTCCATTCTTTGTTATTTTAACATGAAATCCTTCGTCATCGAATTTTGTGTATTCACACCCTCCTAACATTTCAACTTCCTTCGCGCGAAGACCTAATCTGTGGATCCATCCTGTTGTAGTTCCAAGACCTTTACCGTGTTTGGTTGTCTTTCTTTGTAAAAGGTAAACTTTTCTTTCTGGTTTGTCAACCTCATTAGTGACCCCTGCAACACCTCCACGAGAGCTGAGAGTTTTATCGACTCCCCATTCTTTTAAAAAGATGTCGACGTTTAGTGATGGCCTTAACTCCTTTTCGAGATGAGAAGTGAGAAACTCGGCAACATCGAATCCAATACCACCAGCACCGATGACTGCCACAGATTTCCCAACTGGTGCTCCGTTCTTTAACACGTCGTAGTAACTTAGTACGTTGGGGTGGTCAGAGCCTGGGAATTTCACCATTCGCGGGGTAACGCCAGTAGCTAAAATGACTTCGTCGTAGTCAGAGAGAACATCTGGACCAGAAATCTTTTTATTTAGTACAATATTAACTTTATGCTTCTTAAGCATCGTGTCGTAGTAGCGAAGAGTTTCGTGAAATTCTTCCTTTCCAGGAATCGATGCGGCAATTTGAAATTGTCCTCCGATCTTACTGTCGGAATCAAACAACGTTACTGAATGACCTCTCTGAGCTAAAGTAACAGCCGATGACATCCCTGCTGGTCCAGCTCCTATGACAGCTATGTTTTTAGGATTCTGTGTAGGTGTCAAAATCAATTCTTCTTCAAAACAAGCGAATGGATTAACTAAACAAGTTGCTCTCTCAGCTCTGAAAGTGTGATCAAGACACGCTTGATTACATCCAATGCAGGTATTTATTTCATCTTCACGACCTTCTGCTGCCTTTATAACAAAGTGAGGATCTGCTAGAAGTGGTCGGGCCATTGAGATCATATCAGCTTCACCATCTTCAAGGATCTTTTCAGCAACACCAGGTGTGTTTATGCGATTGACTGCTACGAGAGGAACATGAAGACCTTTACTGTGAAGGTGATCACGAACTTTCTTTGTAACCCACGAGAATGCAGATCGTGGAACTTTTGTTGCGATTGTTGGTATTCTTGCTTCATGCCAACCGATTCCTGTGTTGATGATGTCTGCCATTCCTGGTTGGGCAATCTTTTCAGCCAACTCACATACTTCCTCCAAGGAACTTCCATTTTCAATTAAATCCAACATCGATAATCTGTATATTATAATGAAATCTCTGCCAACGGTTTCTCTGGTCTTTTTAATTATTTCGAGGGGGAAGCGCATTCGGTGTTCGTAGTCACCTCCCCATGGACCACCTCTTTTGTTGGTATGCTTTACTAAAAACTCATTAATTAAATACCCTTCAGATCCCATAATCTCAACTCCGTCGAAATTCGCTTCGCGGGCAAGAGCTGCACAATTAACGAAGTTTGAAATAGTTTTATCGACCATGAATTCCGGCATTGGCCATGCCTTTGACCACCAAGGTGATATAGGGCTCTTTGTATTACTTGGTTGAAAACCAATTGGAGAATAGGAATACCTACCACTATGGAGTATCTGCATACATATCTTTGAGCCTTCTTCGTGAACTGCTTTTGTTACTTCTCTGTATGGTCTTGCTTCAGCCATCGAGGTTAATTTACTTGCCATTGCGTGGACTTTTCCGTAATGATCTGGAGCGATACCTCCTGTTACGATTAATCCGGTTCCTCCCTTGGCGCGTTCTCCAAAAAACTTTGCCATTTTTGAATATCCTCCTTTACTCTCTTCGAGAGATGTGTGCATACTTCCCATTAAGACTCTGTTCTTTAATTCTGTGAACCCCAAATCGAGGGGCTGCATTAATCTGGGAAATTTCGACATCTTTTATTCAACTTGTCTGTCGATGGGAAGAAATGGATATTAAAATTTAATTCTGTTCTCAAAAAAAAAAAAAAAACATTTTTTTTTTTTAAAAAAAAAAGAAAGAAAGAATACAAGAAGCTTTATTATGAATTGCTGGCCAAGGAAAAAAAACTCATGTACTAGATTGTATTAAAATGTAATAAGTGTCATAAGTCAGAAAATCAAATTTAAACAAAAAAGAACAAGAATTCCTTTAATCGGATATTCTTCTCTTCATGTGGTTAACTCATCATGTTAATTAATGTGAACGACAAAAGACTTTCCTGCTCTTTATTAACTAAGTAAAATCAAGGGAATAAACAAAAGTATTGCATCACATGTAACCTCAAATGGGAATTAGTTTCGCTACTTTTTTTTTTTTTTTTTTTTAAATTATTAATCATCTCTTCCTTAAATAGAACGACGTCATTCAAAAACCTACAAAACAAAGAAAGCTAACAGAAATCACACCCGTTGAAATGTCCAACAGGGTTTGGTCGGAGACATTTCGGATGAAAAATAAAACGACCACCAAATTAACGATAGATACAGGAGACTAATAAGCAAAGTATCAATTCAGTTCGTTGGTTAACATCAGAACGTAACTATGATTCTCTTTCTTCTTCCTGCACTCTTCTTCCCTGCCGACCATAATAAACACACCAGCGAAATGCGAAGGCCAACTTAAAAGAAAATGACAATACAAAAAGAAAAAAGTAAAACTCGTTAATGAATAATTAATTAGACAAACCAGATCAGTCTGTTCCACAAACGTTTTAATACCAATCTCACAGATAAGTCCGAATAACAGCCACAATCCATCCAGTGGTAGCATCACGACACTGTCCAATTGGACACATATAAGCGAAATCTGAAATACACTAAGCAAATTTTGGTAACATTCCAAGCTTTACTTAAAAATAATTAACTCAAAACGGTCTGTCGACTGCGAGCCATCTCAACTAAGTTCTCATAACATAAGAAGTAAAGAGCTGAGAAAGGTATTGCTCGACATAAGTGATGAAATAATCCATTGAAATAAGCCCTTTGAGCGATGACCTCAGTAGCAGTAGATAGAATAGTACCAGAACACCCCCAAGAGATAGGCTGACGTAGTCTAGTCGTAATAACGCTGAGAGGATACGCAACAACACTTGCGAGAAAACGAGCCAATCCAGCTGATGACATAATTGAAATAACTTCATTGGTGTTCGACATTAGAGCTGATGTTCGTTCATAAATTGTGAAGAAGATGCAAAACTCAACAGACTTATTCAAACACGCCGCGCCAACTCCTCGATAAAAAGTTCTTATCCCATGAAGTGAATACGAGTCAGTTATAATATTAGTAAGTGTTTGAGAAGGGGCTAGTTGCTGTCTTACTTTTAACACCCAAATTGGTGATGTCACGGCAGCTGTAACAATTCCACTTATGAAACCTTTTGCTGTTGGATATTTGACTCCGAGGTGTTCAAGGCCGTAGTATGTTCCGAGTTTTATTGTTGGAGATAACGCATGTCCGACCACTGTCATAATTGAACCCAACTGAGCTCCTCGTATTCCTTCTCGAGCTATTAGCGTTGATGCATAAACTGGAACGTGGGGTTGCATTCTACTTTGCCTTCTCGTTTTCACAACATCCAATGGGTTCGTTAGCAAGATCGGAATAATGCTAGCAGAAACGGTAATAGCTGCATGGTTGATGCAACCCAGTCCTTCTCGCATGCAACTACGTGAGGGACTGTGAAAGAAGAAAATATATAATTGAATAAACACAAATAAAACATTACTTCTCTCAGTTAGCGGACATCACTCACCTTAAAATATAAATTAACTAATAAAACACAACAACAACATGTCAAAGAAATCTACACTACCTCCTTTGGTTGGTGTTTCATATTGTAACAAGATTGCCAGTTATTTTATTTTATTTTTTTTTTTTTATTTTTTTTTTTTGTTCAGTTGTTTTTTTTTTTGTCCACAATTTTTTTTTTTTTCCCCTTACTAACCCCACTTTTTTTTTATGTCTTTTTTTTTTTTTTTTTGCCCCATACTCTCTAAGCTCCGCACAGAATCAACAAAGCATTCCATTTGGGAGCACTTTGGGTCAACACAACAAAAAAAAAAAAAACGTCAAATCAGGAAAAAAAAAGGTGGGGAAATGGGGGTGTTAAGTGGAAAGGAGAAAAATTTAAAAAAAAAAATAAATTGGGGAAAATGGGAGGATGAATATTATGTTAATAAGAAAGAGACTATCTCTAAGTTACGAAGGGTCTGCTTGCACAGACCAACACTAGATGTTAATTGACACTACCGGCACAGATGTAAACAAAGTAATGCTGCTATTCTAGAGGGCAGTGTTAGTTTGTGTTTCAGTTTGTGTTTTTTTTTCTTTTTTCTTGCACCTGTTTTCTTCTTCATTATTTCATTTGTTTTTTTTTTCAAATAAATTCGCCAACTCCCAGTTTTTTTTTTTGTTTTTTTTGTTTTATTAGTATCTATCTACTCACGAAAACCAGGCAGAAAAATGGGGAATTTTACTTTTAAAAAAAGAAAAACAAGAGAAAAAAAGATAAACTAAAAGATCTAAAGATAAAGTCCAGCAGGAGCGCCTTGATCCTTCTTATATAAGACATTTTCTTTACCCTTTACAAAGTCTTCGTGGCAGACTTTCATACGGCGATCACGGAGAGCGATAAGACCTGCTTCTGTGCACATTGCCTTGATATCGGCTCCACTCATTTGGTCTTTTGAGTAAACGAATTCTTCTAATCGAACATCAGTTGCGAGGTTCATCTTTCCTGTATGGATTTCAAAGATCATTCTCTTTGTTTTTTCACCTGGCAGAGGAAATTCAATTTTCCTATCAATTCTCCCTGGTCTGATTAGAGCCGGGTCTAAAGAATCAATTCTGTTAGTGGCCATAATCACTTTCACTTCAGAGTGAGATTCAAACCCGTCTAACTGAGTCAATAATTCCAACATAGTTCTTTGGATTTCCTTCTCTCCAGATGAAGACGTGTCGTATCTTTTTGTTCCGATTGCGTCAATTTCATCGATGAAAACGATTGATGGGGAGCACTCTTCCGCTACTCGAAAGACTTCCCTCACTAACTTTGGACCCTCACCGAGGTATTTTTGAATAAATTCAGACCCAACAACTCTCAAAAAGGTAGCGCTAGTTTGATTTGCTACTGCCTTAGCTAATAAAGTCTTTCCAGTACCTGGTTCACCATAAAGGATAACACCCTTTGGAGGTTTAATTCCGATACTTTCATAAAGCTCAGGATGGGTGAGAGGGAATTCAACAGCTTCCTTGATCTCCTGGATTTGTGTTTCAAGACCACCTATATCAGCGTACGACTCGAGAGGAGCTTTTTCAACTTTCATAACGTCAACGAGTGGGTCGACTTCATGTTCTAAGATTCCAACCACCGCATGTGTTCTGTTTGTTAATAATAAAGAACACGAAGGCTGTAGAAGTTCCTTATCGACAAATGATAAAACTGGAACATAGTACTCTCCTTGAATACTAACAATCGCGTGGTTGTCGTCAATCATTTCTTCAAGAGTTCCAACCTGAAGAGGCATTCCTCTCATGTCCTCAACCTTTTGAAGTTCTTCTTCCATAGATGATGGAGGATTAGGTCTGTCCATGCAGGACTTTATGAACTCCTCTTCCATTAGTAAGAAATCTTTTACTCTTTCTAATCGAAGTCGTCTGAGTTTACATTTTGTTACTGGTCTGACTGTAGGCATTCTCTGGGAGGCATCTGGTCCCTTCTTACGCTTCCTGTTGGTAGGTAGTGTTGTGGTTTGTGATTGTTACGTCATTCAAATTATCTAAAAATTACATACTTCTTTCCAACAGTCGGTGCTGGTGGCGGTTCCCACTTCTTTTTCTCTTCTTTCTTTCCTCCCTGTTCACCGCCCTGACCTGTTCCAGGTCCTCCCCCCTGTTGGTTACCCATTCTGTGCTTCTCCTGTAATGGTTAACGTGATATGGGTATTGATAAAGCACTTGATATAGTGATGTTGTGTTGTTGTTCAAGTCAAAAGTAATTATGTGAATGAATCCTGTTTGAAATATTAAAAATAAAATCAAACAAAACACATTTAATCAGAATATTTGTTCACTATAACTTTTCTTATTTACTTGTAATTGCTGGTTCAGTGTTGGTTTTCTTTTTTTGTTCTTTTTTCTATTTATTTTTTTTTTTTCTTTCTTTTTTTGTTCTTTCTTCTTTCAAAAGTAGTTTTTTTTTTTTTTTTTTTTTTTTTTTTTGCAAATAAGTGATACAGGCCGCTATCAGCGATAGTTTTTTTTTTTGTCGGTTGTTTGAGCATATTTATAATGATATAAATATAAGCATTGTATCAAAAGTTTACTAAAATAAACAATTAGTAATTTATGATACATGTTGACTAAAGGTAATGTTAGTATTGGTAAACACTCTGCAAATGTCGTAAAAAAACTCTAAATTATAATCAATCAATGGGGAATGACATGTACAGGCTAAGCGCTAACACATTCAACAGGCTGGAATGTGTAGACAGAACCACGCCTAACTAGGATATAAGGCAGGCGCAGAATTTATTTTCAAGGTCAAGGTGTGAACAGGGTTCTGTGCGATGAGATTTATTCGGAGAAACGACCATCTGCGGAATGGAGTCTTCCCTTTGAAGGTATTCCTCTGAACGAGGTGCTGGTGACATGGCGCTTCGTGGTCGGTTTGGAATATGACGAAAAGCCACTTCAATCTGTAAAGTTGTTCCTTTCATCATTGAGACTCTACCTCGACGTCGTTGTTTACAATATTTGGTTAAGGATATTGACTTTTCTACTTGTTGGCAATCTGATGTCAGCATGAATGTTATTGTTACTGGATGATCAAGTACCCCATCTCTAGACACTCCAGCAACAATCATAAATTCACCCAACGATGTTAATGAACACCTGTTGTTATGCCAGACGGATAATCTGTAATCACTTCCATCCATTTTTAGTACAGAAATAGTTATCGTCACCAGCCCTTCTTGACCAGACCAACTTCCTGCATCACTAACACTGTAGCTGCCAATACTCTCAGCGTCGCTCAGGATTGCTTCGACTAATTCATCGTCTGTGAGCATCCTTCACCTCCTCCTGCATTACTTTGATATTTCTGATTCACCCCGTTTTCTCTCTTTTCAAAACTAATCTGTGTAGCGGTTGATGTGTACGTGTAACTGCGTTTAGGGGAAAAAAAGTGTTTAAAAAAGAAATTTAAGTGATGTTCTACTGATTGGTCTGTAATCACAAAGTTGCTGTTAAGAAAAAGAAAATATAATAAAAACGTGAATTAGGGGATGATGGCATCCAACTTATATCAAAAAATGGTACTTATTAAGTTTTAGTCGACAAAAATTAAAGGGAAAAAAAAAAGAAGGGGGGGGAAATTGTTTTAATTATTATTGAAGATTGTATGACCAATTGAAGAAAAAAGGACAGCTTGTTAGTGCCATTCACCAACGGAAGAAGAGAAGGGGAAAAAGATAACACCAAGCTCCAAACACAGTCATCTACTACACTGTCTTCACAGGTGTCTGTTTAGAACATTTTACAAACCAAAATCTTTTTTTTTTTTTTTTTTTTAAATCCCCTTCCCCAGAATTATGTCATTTTTCATCGTCGTAAAAGTCAACTTCCTTACAACAATAAAAGGGGAAAAAAAAATATATAAGACGAAGATATATTAAAAAACGTATGGTTCTTTATGGAAATCTTCTTTTTTTTAAGATGCCCTAAAAAAGGCTTATCTCAACTATATCATCGCTCTCAGAAGTGCGGCTGCCTAAAACACGGACCAAGAAGTCTAACACGTGTGCAAGGTTTGGATCGACAACATAAAAAAGGTTTTTTTTTGTTTTTTTGCCCCTTCTTTTTGTTGTCGAAATCTGAAAAATTAGAAGAAAAAAAAAGAAAAAATAATGTATGAATTATAGGAAGTCAGTAAAAAATAAAAAAAATACATAAAAAAATACCAATCTGGTCCTTATCGACTGATCACATGTGCATTCTGTCAAAGACAGCTGCAGTACCGAAGGAGAATCTTGTCGCTCTTCGGAGCGACTAGAAGCCTACTTCGCAAAAGTAACTTCAGCAATATTAGGACCTTGTGTATCGCGGTATTTAATGGAAGATGAGTTTACACAATGACGTTCATTAGTACTACAGAGACCCTCTCCAATGAATGCATGGCCAAGATGGCCATCACATGAAGCGCAGAGGATTTCCGTACGAACCATTCCAGCTGAAGAATCTTGTTTGATAGCAATTGATCCTTTGTATCCTTTATCAAATGCTGGCCATCCACAAGAAACTTTAAACTTTGAAGAAGCACTGTATAATGGAGTTCCACATCCTCTGCATTCAAAATGTCCTTCTTTTGGCATTGTCTTAGTGTACTCTCCAGAGTGTGCCATGTCTGTGTCAGCTTTGCGCAGTACACGATATTCCTTACTGGTTAGTTGCTTCTTCCATTCCTCGTCGGTTTTCTCAACTCTTTTTGTCATTGTTTTGTGTATGGGAACTGTAAGCATTGGGTGAGAGTTAAACAACACATACACAAGACGGTATCGCTAGTCGCATAGTTGTCCTTCCTATTGTCATAAAAGGATACTTTTATCAGAGAGTTCTTAAGACACATCGACACTAATGCCTAACCATAGTTTGCTGAGGTTTATTAATTTTTTTTTTTTTTTTTTTGCAACAAAAAATGAAAAGGGGAAGGGAAAAAAAAAAAAAAGATGGAAGAAAAAGTGAAAGTGTATCCAACAATTTAACAATGAATTGCAGCTGTATGAGTCTCAAGGACGTGCAAATGCGTACTACCCAAGACAAGTTGAGAAAGGGAATGGTGCGAGACAAAAAGCAGAATTGCCGAAGCAGCTATCCAGCTGGCTCTTGTTGTATTTTGACATCGCAAAAGAAAAAAAGCAGACAGATTGAACATACGAGAGGAAATAATAGAAAATTAATCAGAACTTTAATCTCTTGATAAAACACAAGAGAAAACAAGTTAAATAAGAGAAAACAACATCCATAATAATAAGATTAAGCCCTTAAAGGGCCGCCAGTAACAAACGGATTATCTTTTTTTTTTCTTTTTTTTTTCCCTTTTTTTTTTTTTTGAGAAGAATTTATTTCCTTCAAGCATTGAAAGAAAAAAGAAGAAAAAAAGAAAAGTTTTTACTGGTCGTATCTTAATACGTAAATTTAAAGTTTTTTTTTTTCTTTTTTTTTTTTCCCTTTCTATTTCTCCCCTTTCATTTTTTTTTTTTTTTTTTTTAAAAATCATCATTCAGACACCTCAGCGAAAAGTAAAGAATAATTTTGTCAAGAGAGCAACACATACAAGGCGGAAAACTATCCCTTTTTAATATTATTTATTGTTATATATAAAAAAACGGATGGAAAAAAAAAAACGAATTGCTTAAATAAGTAAGCAAGATAAGCAATAACTAACAGTAAGCTACTATACAACAAAGGTTACTTCTGGTACTTTAGGTGGTTTTTGATCAATATAGTGAATGGAGGAAGAGTTGACGCAGTGGCGTTCATTTGTTTCAGTGTATCCCTCGCCAACGAAAACGTGGCCAATGTGACTATCGCATCCAACACAACGAACTTCATTTCTTGACATCCCGTGAGATGAGTCTGACCTTGTTTTGATGTGACCTTTGAAACCTTTTGAAAAGGCTGGCCATCCACATCCACACTTAAACTTCGCTCTCCAACTGTATAAAGGAGTGCCACATGCCCGACATTGAAAATATCCGCTTGTAGGCATCGCCTTATTATATAATCCTGTATTTGGTCTATCAGTACCACATTGTCTCATGACGAGGAATTCTTGCGCAGATAACATCTTTCTCCAAGTTTCGTTAGGTCTTTCACATCTTCGTGCATCCTGCTTGTATTGACCGTTAACCTTACCTCTTGGAGGTGAAAGCGTGCAAGTTACTGCTGAAGTACACGCTGATCCCATCTTTTTGTTGTTGTTGTTTTGTTAAGCTGATGTAGAGATATTAATAAAAATGTTATGAACAACACTAACCTGTGACTTGGACTTTGGGTGATGAAGTATTTCCTAAAAAGATTAAGTAAACAAACGACAAATCTATTTCTGTACCGCGACAGTACCTTCCGATACTTCTGGAGGTGGTGCGTCGGTGTAGTGAATTGAAGTACTGTTGACGCAATGACGTTCGTTGGTATCACAGAGATTCTCTCCAATAAAAACATGCCCGAGATGACCATCGCAACCAGCGCATAGTATTTCTGTTCGAGGCATTGTTGGCACAGAATTATCTGCTTTTGTATTTACGTGGTTTTTATAACTTTGAGAAAATGATGGCCATCCACAAAAGCAGACAAATTTCGAACTTGCGCTGTAGAGAGGAGTACCGCAACCACTGCATTGAAAATATCCTGTCTTCGGTAAAAGTGTTGTATAACCAGTTTTTGAAGGGCTATCTGTGTGTCCCATTCTGAGAATTGTATATTCTTTTTCAGATAATATTGCTTTCCATTCATCGTTGGTTTTCTCAACCCGAGCAGCTGTTTGTTTGTACTTTCCATCAATCATTCCCCGTGGTGTTGATGAGACACATCTCACTAATCTGGTAACACGAAACATATAAACTGCAATGAGAATTAATATTATTTACTCAGTTCGGTATTGAAATCACTTTTTTTTATGAATCTCCAGACAGCATCCTCAACAATAGTCGTAACACAGATCACATAATCTAACAGAGAAAGAGATAAACTCTCCTTCTTAAATAGAAATTCAAATTACAACAGAGACACACCGTTAATCTTTCTCAACACTGTATGTCGGAAGGGTCTTCGAAACGTTGAATAATTGTTCTCTGGGAGTCTCTTGAAGTATTTTCTCATTTCCCATAACAACTTTCCACGCACCTCTTTTGATTGATCGGTCCAATACTCCTGGAGGCCATCCACAGAAACCGTTCATGATTAGAGGGGGAGAGAATCTTTCCATTTTTATAAAAGTCACGTCGGGATCAAAAAAAAACGAACTTCCACTCTGAACATGCGGAGAGCTATATCGAGAAGCAAACTTAGAGTCGCTGTGAACTAACACTTTATGTCCACGATGACCACAAGGACCTCCGTCAAGAGATATTTGACGACCGATTTCCGAATGTTCAAAAGTTTTCTTTTTGGCTGTTGATAAAGACTTGTTTAATATATAACCAATAACTCCTCCAGTAGGATGACATGTCGTAATTAAAACAACGCAATTATTAAATTTAGGGCCGGCTCCAGAAGTTGCGTACATCCACATACCAGGTTTTAGTTTACTTTTTTCAACAGATGCTTTATATTGTGTCATATTTCGATAAAGATATGTCGCTTCAGGAAGGCTGTTGATGTCTACTGTTGCTGGTTGTCTGGTTGCCCAATTCTGCCACTGGGCTTTCATGGGAGCCGTTTCTTCAACAGTTTTTGATTTCCTGTCCTTACCATCTGATATGCGCTCGTATGCATTTTGAATTTCTTTAAATTTTTTTTCACAACCTCCGCTTATATCAGGATGGGTTTCTCTAACCAAACGAAGATAAGCAGACCGAACAACAGCTTTAGCAGAAAGATTGGCAACGCCGAGTACCTTATAAGGACTTATTGGAGGCATTTATTACATTTAGTAGATGGCCTACGAAAGGAAGAATACTTTTAATGATTAAGAAAAGATAATTAACTATCCCCCCTCACAGTCCTTTGATATTATAATTAAACAAATGATTCTCAACAGATGATTGGACTACCTATTCTAAGTGGTGCCGACTTCTTGAGTGATTTGTATTTGTCTGAGTTGATATTTTTATCAAAAACGAAGACGGCAGCATCTAAACAAGAAAGAGGGACATGGGCAGGACCGTTTGAAAGATATGGCAACCGTGCGATACGTTTTAAGGTAATATGAGACCCTCCTCCGTGATGTTGTAGAATGTAATCAGCGAACCACGCAGCTGCGAATTCCCATGCGGACTCTTTGTTTGTTGTTGGAGGCCAAAGTAGCTCTTGATGTTCCCCAAGACGGTATTGAACTTGACGAAGAGGTAGTGGGAGTGATATGATAATACGACCACCCGGATTGGTATTCGAAATTACTTCGTCAAGCATTTCCCTAATAGAATAACATCTATCCAAAACATTTAAACACAACACGATATCATGACGATCTATATTTCTAATGGTTCCAGTCAGGTGTGTTTTAAATCCTTTCTTTCTTAAAGCTTTGCAAAGCCTCTTACTAATCTCAGTAGCCGATACAACAGTAGGCTTCAATTGATCAGACCAGAGTTTAGTAGCTGAACCATTACCAGCGCCAACATCTAATAAGCTTTCAGTACTTCCTTTGTAGTCTGACATTAAATCAGTTATGTTATTTGGTGAAAATTGAAATGTTTTCCCAGATGACATAATCTCAGCTGCATCATATCGATAACAACCGTAGTCAACTAGTTTACAGTAAATTTTATATCTCCAGTAAGGGATTGGTGAATACACCGAATCTGTGATAAATATTTTGGTGTGCTCATCAGTTTTAAGCGGTTTGAAAAGAGATTCATTTTGTGAAATGCAAGATTCACACCGACCTTCCTTTTGCTGTAATCCTGACAACTCAGGGAATGCTGAATCGATAACATATCGCAGTGTTACCGTAGCTCTCTGAGCATCTAAAGCTGGGTATAAACTTGGCCATGGAACACCATGTTTTACTCTGACGTCCTCCAGAGTAGAGGTATTGATGTACAACTTTTCTGGTGGCCATTTTAATTTAATAAAATCAATCCTACCACCATCCTGTGTAATATAAGTATCAACTTCCTTACTGCCATCTGCTGTCTTCGTTGTTAATATAGCACCCCTTGCTACTTCATCAGTTGGTGTCTTCTTAATATCTTCTCCTATTTCTCTAACTGTGAAGGGTTCTTCATTGGTTTCTCTATTTACTTTGACGGGAAATTGTAGGTTGAGTCGAGTTACGGTTTTTCGGATCATTATATTATTGCTTTGGTTTGGTGGTTTAAAAAAATATTTATATTCGATTATCATACAACAATAAATAATTTTTAAAAAAAAAAAAAAATTAAAAAAACGGAGTAGCAGCGACCATATTGTTGTTCTGTTAGAATGAAAGAAATCAACCAAATCGGAATCTTTTCACAAAAACAAAGCGTTGCTTCCAATTTTCAAAACCATAAGACCTTTTACTCTTTTGAGATGAGGGCGAGTGTCCAACACGTTGATTTTAATATTTTTTTTAAGATACCAAACTGCTCCATCAGACAGAATCACAGCAGAGTGAAGATAGATATCAACGAGGACACATCAGACTCTTAAGTACAGATATTATTACAACACAACTACTTATTTAGACTCCGATAGTATAATAGTATAATCAAATATTTGAGTAGCTGTCGTGAGGCTGAAATACCAATCTGTTTCCCTCACTGTCAAAGACACAAAACTGCACACCAACACTGTTTCTGAATGCAGTCTTTTTACAATAGTTCGGTGGTGTGAGGAAAAGGAAGCACAAGAATGGAATATAAAAAACAGGGATGGTGAAAAAAGGAAGAAGAAGAAGAAGAAGAAGAAGAAGAGGGAAAGCAAAGGAAAAAAAAAAAGAAAAGGGGAAAAAAAAAAAAAAAAAAAACAATAAAATTATCAAATATTCGTTACAATCACCAAGATCAGTGAAGCATGTCCCAAATCTAAAAAAAAATTGAAAAGGAAGAAAAAAAAAAATAATTAAAAAAAAAAGGGGGATAAATTGATAGCCCTGTATTATCAAAGGGGAAAAAAAGACGAATCGCTCCTTCAGTTTGCTACAGCATTCCATCTGAACGCATCATGATTTCAATCGAAATCAGATTATTACTTAATAAACGAGTCAGTAATGTGTTTATATCCAACACAGTATTCCTTCTCCCTTTGTACTGTCAATATGGTCGGACGGGAATTGTGTTCTGGAAAGACTATCACAAAGAAGATAAATCAAAGGATCATAATATCAACTTCAATAAAGCAGTAATACAGTAATGTGAATAGTGTGCTGTTGTAGCGACTCAAGGATAAGTCAACTCTTCTCAGTATTCGTAAAAGACTTATTAATATTTACGATCTCAACGTTGTGAACATGAACAAGAAGTCTCACGGAATTCCAGTTATATGATTACCGACCGTTACTTTTTGTCTTAACCCAGACAGCACCATTTCCAATTTCCTTCATGTGGATCTTGACAGGCTGACCACTCCAACTTTCAAGTAAGGAAGTGACTTGACTGAGATCTTTCTCAAGATTCTGAGACTGCAACCCATCGTCACGTTCCTTAGTACATAATAAACATAAAGGATGAGGACCTGCTTTACAATATGACACTGGGCTTAGTGGTGGTAGTGATTTGTCACATATTTTACACTTTGCGTCCTTAAACAACCCACCATGAGGAATCTGAATGTGGATAATCTGCCTGTATGTGTCCCTAAACGCGACTAATAATTTTAATTTACTTATTTCGTTGACGTCTCTGCTTAAGACTTCCATTGTGAAAGGATCTTCGACATGGAGTCCCTTTGCTTTGGATGTGACTTCTTGGTATGGTCGACTGATGCTAATTGTCCTGTTTAAGGCTTCTTCTGAAACAAAGAATTGAAAAAACGATGTTATGTAATTCCCTGCATCACTTATAGTCTTCGAGTCAACAGTTTTTGATAACGACGGTGGTGGACTTTTTGGAAATTGCTTACAGCTATTCAAAGCTATCGAAGAAGGAGTAATAAATGTTATATTTCCCTTTGCAAGTTGACAATGTATGTACATAATAATTAGTATTGAGGGAGTCAGGTTACATGACGTGAATAGCTTTGCTTTTATTGCCCAAGCAACGCTTGCTATTGCAGCAACCATGTGTCCAGGTTGCATCAAATACCTGCGTAAAAGTTCTGATAGAGTAACGTCAGAGGCGTTTATTGACAAACATGTCGCACCAACAAAAGCAGAAGGTGTTCCCGATGAGAAAACAGCACCAGGAATGTTAATAAAGCACTTTACTGCTGCTTGTTGACTAGGGAATACTGCTGTTATCGATGTTACTGCTCTGCTGTTTGGCAATTCGAATTCACATTTGATGTTGTTTAGCTGTCTTCGGACTTCCTTTATTTTTGATGATGACCCTTCCCACGTGAGGGTAGTGCGATTTCCGGCTTTCTGCTCTCCCTTTTTTACCACCACACACGTATCACCACAAGCCAGAGATACATCTCCCGTAAACGGAAGGGACTTTACTGCTGTGTAGAGTTCAGAGATGCTGCAATTTCCAATGTGAGTAAAACTTATTTCACCCTGCTGCGTTGGAATTGATTGAAGACTTGTAATGTATGTATCACCTCCAAGTGTCTGACTAAGTCCATCTTGAATTTGAGCGTGATGCTCTTTGATGTGGTCATTACCACTTTGTGTTTCTATATAAGGAAAAGCAAACAGAGTTGTTGCAATGCCCCAGGATTCTGATGATATCAACTTACCAGAAGTTGGAACATACGCTGATACAGTTTTTTTCAAAGACACCAGCTGTGCCAACAGGTCGGAGTGAGACACCTTCATGTGATCTTCTAAACCTTCAACAAGAGTTTCAGTTTTGCAATATGGACAAAGTTTTTTAACAGATTTCTTATTACTGATTATTTTCACGTTAGAATTGGTTCTCGCAACCAAATCTGCGACGAACATTCCTTGCGATCGACACATCGCATGTAATTCCGCTAATAGATCCCTCGCAGAGCCATCCTTACCGACAGCTCTCCTCACTTGTTCTTCATTCCAAAGATCAAGGCGAGTTGCCATTAATTTTGTGTTCCGTTGCTAGATATCCTGAGTGATCAATTAGTGATAGGGAATTAGGTTATAGTTATGTAAAAATAAAAACAAGAAAGGTTACTGCTGTGACTGCTCCATTTTGTAAAGTGCTCTGATGAGGTAATTGGGATTAGTTGACGCCGGGTATCTTTTTTTTTTTTTTTTTTTTTTTTTTCCATTTTGATCCCAATTGTAATCTCATCGGAATTTGTGGTTTTTTCTGGGAGGAGGGGAGGGGGTGGTGGTGAGTTTGGTTGTACTTTTCTTCTTTTCACTTGGGGAAAGTCGCTCACGGTTTTCCTTGATAGAGGTTCTCTTCTTCTTCTTCCCTCTGAAAGCATGCCTCAAGGACAACAAAAAGGAAGTGGGAAAAATTGAAGGGGAGGATGGAGAAGAGGTAACTACAGCTAGAAACAAAAAAAATCACATCCCCTTCACTCTCCTCCAGTTTATTTTATTTATTTTTTTTTTCAACTTCCTTGAATACGACTAAGACCAGACATAAATAATGTTATCCCTGACTATCCTTCACTGTTCCATGCCAGCTACTGCTGATCCGCACGGATGAAAAGGGGGGAAGAGAGCTGAAAGGAAACAGTTATTTCTTCAGGAAGGTTGTTGGAAAGAGGCATTTGACACTCTCCACAATTTCCTGGATTGCTTTTCTGTCTTTGGAGCGCAATCGCGGTTACAGAGCATAAAAGAGAAAAAAATGAAAAGAAGAAAAAAAAAAATAAAGAATACAAAAAGAACCAGAAAAAAGAAGAAAAAAAAAAACCTAGGAAAAAAGGAGGAGGAAAAAAAAAACAAATCCCTCAGGATCCCGGATATACGGAAATATATGATGAGATTTTCAACTATTTTTCCCCTTTTTCTTTTTTTTTTTTTTTTTTCTTTTTTCCCCTTCCATTTATATTCCTCACAGTGTATCTTGTCCAACTAAAATGATTAGCGGACTGCAGTTAAGTAATTCAAACTTTCAAAAAAAAAAAAAAAAAAAAAAAAAAAAAAAAAAAAGGCTAAGGGAGGAAGAGGACAGAGGGAAAGTTTCAGCAAGATCCTACCCACAAGATCAAAAGGCCGAATGCTGTGGTTAAAGTAGTCAACGGCATCATGCTGGTAGCAAAATCAAAGCGGGGTACAACCGTCTGGATACAAAGAAAACGATATATACCACCTCCCCTTACATCTAGTGGAATGCATGATGTGGCATATATGAGGGAGGAATTGAACACGATTAAAACAAATAAAAACTGCCGGCTTCCCCACATTTTTCCTCCCAATTCCATACAAAACAAAGAGAGGAAAAGAGGACTTTTCGGAGATTCTTCTGCTGAAGTTCCTAAAGGGTAACCCCTTGCAAAATGAACAAACATAATAAAAAAAAGGTCAGCAGTTTCTCCAGAATATTTTTTTTTTTTTTTTTTTCCTTTTCCCCCGCTACTTGTCACCATCACAAGAGAAAAAAAGAAAAAAACTTCGCAAAAAATTGCTGTTATCAGTGTTTTAAAAAAAAAAAATTCAAAAAAAAAAAAAAAAAAAATAAGGAAGGGGGAAAAAAAAAAAAATACCATCATATCGCGCGACAACCTGTCAGCCTGATAACAGTGAAAAGAAAAAGCTATTCGCATTGGGTCAGATCAAGGAAACTAAAATAAAAAAATAAAGAGAAAAAAAAAAGAAGAAAAAAAAAGGGGGTAATTTGAAAAACAGAAGCTTAATATGCATACTATCGTCAGAAAAAGACTTGTTTGCTGTGAAAGTGATGCCGAAGCTACTGGTTAAGAATTGCAGCAAGTGGCACCAGATTTTCTCTGACTTGTTTTTTTTTTTCCCATTCCGATAACACCAACAGAAGCATCGGAGCGGGCCAACTTGATGAGGAGGGAAAAAAGTGAGACAAAAAAATGCACACAAAAAAAAAAAAAAAGAAAAAAAAATCTACTCGGGAATGTGTATCCTACCCAACGATTGGGTAAAAAAAATAAATAAATTACGAAGCTATCCTGCTGCAATCATTGACAGGCCTAGTACTACAACGTAAGTCATCAGCTTGCAGGGTATGACACCTGCTGCTGTTGATTAGATTCGATGGGGAATTAACTATAAAAATAACACACAGGGAAACATAAACCCACTGGTCTGCCATGCAGGGTTCCGACGAAACTAATGGGACACACTGGCGGAGGGAATGCACAATTGGGGAAAAACGACCCTTTTTCCGAAAATGCCACCAGACACTAATAAGTATCTAGACTGTTTGCGGGACGTTAGATTCACTCATGTTAGTGGTAGTAAAAAATGGGAGTGCAAAACGTAAAACCTAAAGGATTAAAAAAAAGGTCGAAGTATTAGTTACACCTGTCTATTGACTTTCAAATTAAGGCAAACGCTACTTACCCGTTGCATGAATCTCCCTTCAACCACAATTAATGTTTGCGTAAGTTTCTTATTCTTTTTTTTTTTTTTTTTTTT
Organism: Flectonema sp. DT1601; assembly: GCA_964019425.1. Lineage (NCBI taxonomy): Eukaryota > Euglenozoa > Diplonemea > Diplonemida > Diplonemidae > Flectonema > Flectonema sp. DT1601. The sequence continues at coordinate 1,100,819 of OZ025797.1, forward strand.
TTTTTTTTTTAAATCGGAAAAAAAAAAAAAAAAAAAAAAAATTAAACCCACATTTTGCCTAAGCAGGTGGGTTGATTGTTTATATAAATATAAATATCATCGTGTATCAAAAAAGTAACTAACAATTAGTAATTTATGATACAATACTTATATATTTATAGTGACTACGGTGGGGGGGGGGGGGGGGGCTACCTACGAAAAAAAAAAAAAAAAAAAAGGAAACGCCACTTCTTGATCTCATCTACGTGTTTTTTTTTTTATAATGTAATGTGTTTAGAATAGAGAGGAAACTAAAAATAAAAAAATAAAATAAAAAATGACATCAAACGATGTCGTAATTTGGAAGGTAACTTGAAATTTCTTTATTATCAGAGAAACAATAAAGGGGAAAAAAATGGAAGAGGGTGAGGGAGGAAAAAAGAAAACACGTTTGATGAGATCCGCAGGAGCTGAAAAAGAGTGGTTTTTTTTTTTTCTTTTTCTTTTTTTTAGAATATTTGTTGTTATGTGAGTTTTAAGGGTTAAGGAAGAAAACAAAGGATAAACAAAATGGGACACTGAGCAAAGGCCGCGCCGAGCCCCCTATTCAGTGGGAAGTTAGATGAATTGATCTACACTAGCAACATAAGGATAGAGAGAACTGACTAGCACAAGGTGTGGGAAAGATAACGGCACTTTCAATTACCGCAAAAAAAAGACTTCCCACTTACCCGCCAAGCCAAAAAGAAAAAAACTTCCCCCTCACCCTAGGAACCCCACACCTTTTTTTATAGCCCAGTTGTACTTTTTTATATTCTCTTTTTTCCTCTTTACTTTTTAATGTAGATCAGCGCAATAAGTTGCAAAGGATAAATACTGCAAACACAGAAATGCCTCGGGGGGAAAGCAAAAAAAGAACGGTGGACAGTAGTCCACTAAGGTGATGAATAATATGGACTATATACCTCACACAACTGCCTTTTTTTTTTTTTTTTTTTTTTTTTTTTCTCCTTTTCTTCACCAGTCTACAAAATCAAAAAAGAATGAATGGGTAGAACTGCGTAAAATACCTACGTCCACTGCAAACAACTACGGGCTGACAAAATATCGAGTACCCGTAATGTGGTAAGGGTTCTTCCCATTTCGTACTGAAAACTGAATACTGGATGTTTGTTTTGTTTTTTTTTCGTTCTTTTTTTATTTTTTTTTTTTTTTGAAAAAGATAAAAAAATGTGAGTTGGAGACCGACTCAAATCTGACTTCTTTTTTTTTTTTTTTTTTTCTTTCCTGTATTTGCTTTTTGCAAGTTCAGTTATATAAAGCCGACCTCCTCTTTTCTCATTTAAATAATTTAATAATTTAATTATTTTTACTTAAATAAAACACTCTAGTAGTATGAAGAAGGAAAAAAAAAAAAAAAAAAAAAAAACGGGATCGAGAGTGTGTGATAAAGAAAACTGAGCATATAACGGGTTTAAAGATTCCAACCAAGAACCTTGCTGATGTTTTACAACAACCAACTATCGTAAATGGCACCTTTTCGAATATTGGTCACTGTGCTAGTTTAGCGTACGGTTATTAACAGAAGGAATTCTAAACACCCAAAGTTGTGGTGGGTTTTTGAAAAAAACAAATGGAAAAAAGAAAATGCTTGCTATTGGAGAACTAATTTTTTCGTGTCCATTTTTTTTTTTCTTCTTTTTTTTTTTTTTTTTTTTTTTTTTCTCTCCCGTTTGACTCTGTTTTTTTTTTTTTCTTCTTTCAGATTTACATTATGCTTGTCTTTTTGCACTCCTTGTCATTTTTTTTTTTTTTTGAAAAAAAAAAGTTCCTAGCAGCATCAACATTAGTAGAAGCGTACTGGCTCCATCCATCACCTTTTCAATAGAAAACAGCAAAGGAAGTAAATCTTAATTTAAAAAATCAGAACGGAGGGGAAACAGAAAAAAAAAAAAAAAAAAGAAGGGGAAAAAATGGGGAAAATAGTCAAAAGCATGCATTATGTATCGGGTAGTGCAATGCGACAGCTACCAAGTATTTTTAAGGAACAATTAAAAGGAAAAAAGAAAAGAGGGGAAATAGTGGAAGGGAAAACAAGTTTGTTCTCTTCTGCTTTTTATTTTATTTTTTTTTTTTAACCCTGCCTTAGTCCCCAACATTGAGAAGGAAAAGGGGAAAACAAAACAAAAAAAACCGAGGGGAAAAAAAAGAAATTCTTAATTTAATTCATAGTTTTTTTTTTTTTTTTTTTTTTTTTCCCTTCTATCTTCACATTCAACAAAAGGGAGGGTAGACTAACTTTAAAATAAATAAAAAAAAAGAGAAAAGCTGGAAAAATGGTCCTAAAAACAGGGGAAAGAGGTTTTTTTTTTTTTTTTTTTTTTTTTTAAATTGCTGACTAATCAACTGACACAAAGAGAATTAATTCCCCAAGTCAGTTTCTGTACCGCGAGAAGCAAAGTAAGCAAATAACTCCGAAAATTGTTTGCAGAAAGCACTAAAGCGACGGTTTCTCAAACAACCTTCCCGTTGGGAAATAAGGAGTGTTGCTATAAGTATCATTTTGGTTGATAAAATAAAATAAAACGCAGAATAGATAACGGTGAGGGGAAAGGGATAAAAGAAATAACAAAATGAGTATTGCTGTATTGTACCGCGAAAACAAAAAAGACGGCAACTTTTTTTTTTTTTTTTTTTTAAAAATAAAATGAAATTAAAAATAAACGGTTACTACGTATTTCTTGTGATAAATTTTACCTTGGGAGGGGATTCAGAATATGAGTAAGTAAAAAATTTAAAGAAAATTCTTTCCCTCCTTTTCTTATCATCCTACCCCGAAGGGGAAAAGGATGTAAAGAGCTAAGAAAAAAAAAAAAAAAAAAAAAAAAAAAGAAGAAAAAAAACAGGGTCAAACCCAAACTATATAATCCGACAGTGAAAACTGTACGGGAAAAAAAAAAAAGAAGAAAAAATAAAAATAAAATAGATATAACTATTTTTCTCACCAGCAGTTGTGTAAATACTGATGATGTAAGACGCTCTGTCAATGATATTGTATGTAAGGGAGGGAAGAAATCGCATGAAATGGGATGTAAGTAATATTATCACAGAAGAAATACTTCTTTGTGAAATGCGATTCTATTCCTGTGAGCGATTACTTCTACATCCTTGATCATTCCCCCCGGACCACAGGCAAAGATGGCTGACTTTCCGTGGGCTGCTCCTAGGACTTCACTCCAGTTTGGCCTTGCGTTAATGATTTTAAATGTCGTTGGACCCGATTCGAGATCACAAGTGAATGATGCCTCTGAAGAAGGGTTAGTTGACGTGTCGTAGAATCTCCATTCAATTTCAACAGCAGACTTGTCACTTGGATCGGTTGACATTATTGCTGAGAGATCCTTATAGAAAGCATTAAATACACTTGATCCTCTAGCAGTCCATACTAGTGTTACTTTCTGTAACTTTCCTAAGTTAGTCTTCTTACTGGAGCTTACAAAGTCAAGGAAGGACAACGCAGGGGTCACACCAACTCCTCCAGTACATAAGTAGATGTTCTCATAATTCTGCCAACTGAATGATGGTCTTCCCCATGGTCCTTGAATCTGAATGCTGTTAGCAGTAGTTACACCATACATTCCTGACCATTGATTATGACCCATGTTCTTAACGTGTAGGTTAAACATCGTCTCTTTGTCAACAATGTCAGAAGGTCTGCTGCTAAGAGACAACGGATGCCATTCCTGCGCTGCTGCACCATGTCCACCAATCTTAACCAATACCCACTGAAACGGTTCAAATCTAAATCCTGACTTTGCGATTCTCAATCTCGTGATACCTGCCTCTCCTGAGAATGTAACATCAACAAGCCTGGCTCCAGTAGAGAAGATGTTCCTTGCGTACAAGTCGATGACGTAAAGGATAAGTGGGATTCCAGAGTAGATCATTAATGATGGGTAATGAATCCAAGCCATTGGATACAATACAGCGTACAGACAGTGAATAGTTACGAATAGGTTCCACTGTTGTCTTCTCAAAAAGACAGCTGTTACTCCCATACAACACATACATAACCATGCGATAAAACCTGCTGCTGGTGGTCCGTGAGGGTATCCAATTTCCCATCTCAGAATGCGGTTGAGTCCCTGCTTAATTGCCTCACCTGATGATAATCCATTAAAGTACGATTGGGTTGAGTAGTTTGGAGTACCATTTGCGAAGTACTGAGCGTGGCTGATCCACATTCCAAGACCGTGAGCAGTCATAAATATCCAAATCCAAAGTCCTAACTTCTTGTGGAACTTTAACGCACGTTCGAAAGGAATTCCGAAAGACCAAAGTAATACGGAGTTTCTAGAAACTGGGAACAGTTGAAGTACCAACATCCCTGCTACTGCTCCTCCGAATCCACGTGGAACCTTACCAACAAGGTTATTAATAAGTGCGTGGTTGTGAACATATGCGAAAGACAAAGCAATCCAACCTAATATCCACATTGAAACACAAAGTTCTGCCCAAGTTGTTCGTAGTGGAACTGGACTGTAGAAGTCGATGTAGTGAGCGGCAGATCCAGGAATTGGACACAAGTGTTTCTGATGGCTATTCTTCAAAACAAATCCTACTATAGCCATCACACAGAATATTCCTACCCAAGAAGCTAACAGGAAGGCGATAGTGTCACCGTTCGATCCTCTCCATTCGAAGTAAATCATTCCACCTCTTTGGTGCGATTCAGTACCAATCATCTTAGACCAGACGTAGTACGGCTGAAGACCGTTACATCCATCATGGGTTGCACAACCTTGGCCGTCAATGACTCCGTACTTTGGTTCCCATCTTGAGTTTGATCTCGGAGCTGGCGCACCGTCTCCGTTGGTACCGTCACCCCCATCAGTGGTGCCATCAGCACCATCAGTGGTACCGTCAGCGCCATCGGTGGTGGCAGCACCGCCGTCAGCGGCACCATCGCCTCCAGTAGCGGCGTCTCCTGTGGTAGCATCTCCAGTGGCAGCATCGCCAGCGTTACCATCGGCACCATCCGCAAGTACGTGAGAGTAACGAGCGTCTGCATCTGCGTCTGCAGCTGCGTCTGCATCCGCATTCGTATTCGCATCAGCATCAGCGCCTTGGTTAGCTGTTTCAGTACCTTCTTTGATAACAACCAGCTTTGGGTTTACTACCAAATTGTAACCAACTTGTTTTCCCTCATTAGTAATCGCACCCACAGCGTTGTCAAGGTTTAATTTTAAATTAACGGAATCTTTGATTGTCAACTCAACGAGGATTGCTCCAGCTGGGAAACCCCCTGGCACAGTCGAGATTGGTGGTAAGGGGGAACCATAACGAGTGAGGGTTGTTACTTTGTCACATCCCAAGAGGTGAGTGTTGTCAATGATACAAAGTCTTGTTGTGTAAACATGTAAGCGGGACGTATGGGAAGGAAGTTTGGTTTTACCAGAACCACCAGTGCCATCAGTACCGTCGGTGCCGTCGGTACCGTCAGCAGCGCCATCAGCACCGGCACCATCAGCTCCATTGGTGCCGTCAGTTCCGTCAGTTCCGTCAGTTCCAGCAGCGTCATTGCCATAAGAATGTGCAACAGTCTTCGGAACCATAATGTGACTGTACAGAGAGTCCTCTGCAGACCTCAGGAACTTATCTAAATTGGCGTCGTTCGTAATAAACCCAAAGTCACAAGTAATTCCATAATTCACAGAGTAGACGTACTCCATAAATGGACTCTCAAGTACGACGACATCTGAAGTTACAACAAAACCGTCCAGGGAGGTGCCGACAACAACCTTTGTAGTCGCATCTGTTGCTGCGGCTTCAGCTGTTTGAGAGTCTACCGAGCGAAGTGTGATTTCGATATACATCTCTGTGACGGAATCGGTATTGCCGCCGTCGCCTCCGTCATTTCCACCATCGTCACCAGCGGCGCCGTCGTTGCCTGCAGCACCATCGTCACCAGTGGCGCCGTCATTTCCAGTAGCTCCGTCAGCACCAGTAGCTCCGTCGGCACCGGCAGCTCCATCGGCACCGGCAGCTCCATCGGCACCGGTAGCTCCATCGGCACCGGCAGCTCCATCGGCACCGGTAGCTCCATCGGCACCGGCAGCTCCGTCAGCGGTTGCTCCGGCGTCATCACCACCATCCGTTCCGTAGTTGTGCGCAGTGCTTTTTGTGTCTGCACTCATCTGATTGTTGTTGACTTCCTTACAGTTCGTTCCGAGAGTTTTACCTGGACAAACCCTAGTAATAGTGGCAACAATGACCTTCTGTTGGGTGGCATCACCATCAGTAGTAGATAGCTTAGCAGTAAAAGCAGAAGTAATTGTAGAGAATGAGTCAATAGAAGTTGCCTGCATGTATGACAGACCCTGTGGAAGTTTAATCGAAAATGCAACAGTTCCAGATGGTGAACTCTGTGGAAGTGAAGTAATCTCTGGAGGAGTCAATACAACAATTCCTCCAATGGCTGGTGTCGCAACGAGGGAAGAAACGATGGAGGCAGCGACTTGCACTGAGATCTGACCGATCTCAGAGGAGATGCGAATCTTGACGTAAGAAGAGCCAGAAGTTGTGAAAGCCTGCAGGGCATTCGTGCTACCACCAGTATTAGCGTCAGCATCTGCATTGGCGTCGGCATCCGCGTTGGCGTTAGCATCGGCGTCGGCGTCGGCGTTTGCGTCAGCATCAGCATCAGCATCACCAGTAGTAGGGCTAACACTTCGTGATAGTATGGTAGCACGATCAATGCACGGACCTGATTTGCTTGCGCAGAGAGCTGACATGACAATGAGCGGTTTAACGTGTGAAGATGTGGCTGTAGTTGGGGGAGTACTTCCATCTCCAGTATTGGCAGCGGCGTCATCTCCAGTGTTGGCAGCGGCGTCATCTCCAGTGTTGGCAGTGTTGGTGTCACCAGTGTTATCGCCAGCACCATCACTCAAGACTGAGATCTCTCTGGAATTCCAACCCGGTAAGAGTTTATTTAACTCAGCTGTTATTAACTGATCGAGTTCCTTAAGAGCTACAGGACTTGATGTAATCGAGTAGTTAACCTGCATAGAGATACCCAATGTAGCACTTTCATCACCAGGGACGCTTGCTGGAGGTGATCCGCCTCCGCCACCTCCTCCGTCGCTTCCAACCTGTTCAACTCTGGTCACCCCAGAGATGAACATTCCTATCCAGAATATTAACATACATGTTCCGGCTAATAGTTTAAACATTTTTGTGAACTTTAGCGGTTCAGCTGAAATTGAAAAAAAAAAAAAAAAGAAAATAATAATAATAATAATAATTAAATCTAAGCATACATAATTAAGAACAGAACAGGGCTAATAATAAAAATAAACCTGACTAAAACATCTTCACCTACCTTGCCGAAGATAAAAAAGATGTGAAACACCACAGCTCGATTGGTTAGCAGCACTGCTCAGAAGAGATGGGGGGATACGACGCTCTATTTATAATTATCTGCCATGTAAAAGTAACATAAATTTACTTTATACGAAATCAGTAATAAGCAACAGCAAGCGAAAGTAACCCGCTGGGGAAAAAAAAGAAAACAGGAAGGGAGGTTGTGAGTGATTTAAGAATAAAACTGGGTAGTAGGGAAAATATTTCAACCCCTATTTTTTTTTTTTTTTTTTTTTTTTATTACATGTAACAACAGTTAGAATATGCCTTCCCCCTTTTTTTTTTTTTTTTTTTTGTTATTCTGTCTTTTTTTTCTTTTCTTTATTTTTTTTTTTTAAACTGTATTTTTTTTTCTTAAATCCCCCCTGTAATTTACTAATCCGGGTGCCATTTCTCAACCTTCTTGTTCTTTACAAAAAACGACAAAAAAAAACGGCAAGGGAAAAAAAAAAAAAAAGAAGAAAAAAAAACAGAGGAGAAGGAAATTACAAATATAAGGGAAAAGAAGGATTACCGCGAAAGCGATAACTCAATCCAACTAAAAAAGTGTGTTCTGAAAAGTGGAGAGGCAAATACAAGGTGAGTGGATGGTAAAAAAAGAAGAAGAAAAAAAAACTACCACAATGTGAATTTCAAATATTTCGTTGAATTAATTTGGTCACTACACCCAATGCGTACTGAGTGACGCCAAAAGCAAGTCTGCAGCCGGCACTTAACTTGCTATGTGGATATCAAAGGGTTTCTTTTTTTTTTTTCTTTTTCCTCCTTCCATCAAAAAAAAAAAAAAAAAAAAAAAAAGGGGGATGCTATCAGAGAGGTAAAAAAGTAGGGAAAACAAAATAAAATAAACAACAATTAAACACAGCTTTCCTCTAGATTCACGAGTTATGTGTGCAATTAAACCAACAATATCAATATAGAAAAAGGCAACCAGCTCCTCCGTTGTGGCAGCAGTTTTGGTTGCTGGTGTGACTGTTTTTTTTCTTGTTTTTTTTTTTTTTAATTTTTTTTTTTTTTTTTCCCCTTTTGTGCCTCATCTGTGCATATAAGTCATGTATAAAAAAAAAATATAAAATTTAGAAAAAAAGACAAAAAAGAAAAATCACCAACAATCATTTTATCCTTCTTTTTTTTTTTTTTTTTTTTTTTTTGCAGAAGGGATCGCTGCCACAAGTGTACCTCACTGGTTTGAGATGTATAAAAAAAGCTAGTTAATTAAAGCTGCATATGAGTACAAAGCATAAACGCCCAATTTGGTTTTTAGAGACGCACTGACTGTGCTAGAGCGGTATATTTATCCGAATTGCAGACGTCCTTACCTGTTAATTATTGCTTTCCTGGGAGGGAAAAAAAAAGAATGAAAAAAAAAGAGAAGAAAAAAAGGGATGTGAAATGTGAAAATAACTTTGTTAATAGTTAGAGGGTTAAAAGGGAAAAAAAAAAAAAAAAAAAAAGTAAAAAAAAAAGTAAAAAAGTAAAAGTGATTATTATTATATTAATAGCTAATTATTTTCTGATTTATATCGGACCAGGCAGATAGGCCAGGAAAGAATAAAAGATAAAATGGAAAATCGCAGGCGGAGAAACACCCACATGTTCTCTGATTGGTGCAAACGTGTATATCGCACACTCAGAGATGGTGCCGGGGATTATTCATCAATCCGAGTGCCAGTGAAAGCTTACAATATTTTTTGTTGTTTGTTCTTGAAAAGAGAATAAGAAAGTAAAAAAAAAAAAAATTGGCAACTTAGAAAAATGAAGGATTGGAAGAAAACAAAAAAATATATGCAGTGACGGTTTCACAACACACGAGGTAATATAACACCCCCCGCTATGGAGAACACGTTTTTAGCATTTTGCGCATTTTTTTTTACCCAAAAAGAAAAGTTAATTTTAATTCAAAAAAAAAAATGCGCAAAAAAAAAAAAAAAAAAAAAAAACCCCCCCTTTTGAGAAGTAATAAAAAACCTCACGGGAATTGTGTTTAATAATTGAAAAGTAAAAAAGAAGAAAAGAAAAAAGAAAAAAAGCAGCATTCACACAAATACACTCGTCCTTTGTGGTCTGCCATCCATAGAACACAATTAACTTTTTTCTTAACTTAATCCAATATAAAAAAAAGTGCGGTATTACACAATGTCCCAAATAAATGATCGACATTGCAACAACCTCCTACAGTCCAGTCCCAGAACCTGATGAACTAGTTCTGTGAAATAGCAAGATCCTTTTTTTTTTTTTTTTTTTTTCTTCTTTGTTCATACAAAAAAGAAAAACATCATTGTATCGAGCACTAGTAAGTTTTTTCCCAATGCAGTACAAAAGTTTTTCTTTTTTGTTGTTGGTTACTGAAAAAAAAAGACTGGAAAATAAAATTTAAAAAAAAAATCAAAAAGCCTAACGCAGATTCAAGGAGCAGTTAGAGGGAAACTTTTTCAAGCACGACACAGAGAAGTACATCGAGAAGTCTGTCTTGTTAGTTCAGTTACCCCTCAGTGACCCGCTGCTTACAGTTACTTAGCAGGCTCCGTCTGTAAATACCAGCAGCCACTAACAGCTCCACCATGGAATTCAATACAAAATGAAGGGAATCTTAAACGCGTGGGTCAGACATCTTGTTTTTTGTTTTCTTATGTTTTAATGTCTCCAAAAAAAAGAAAACTCCAACGTCGAGCAAGCGGGAAAAGAACTCATAAAATAACATATCCCAGTTAAAGAGAGGCAACCGAATTGAAGCTGCAAAAAAAAAAAAAGGAAAATCAAACATAGAAAAGAGTATTATATCGTGCACAAGATATCTGATGTGCGTAAAGAAAAAAAAGAAAGGGATTTGGGAAGAGGACATAAATAAAAATAAGAAGAAACCACTTAAACGACAACACGTACTATGTATGTATGTATGTGTATATGTATGTTGGATTCGCTTGCCTGCGAGCGAACACAAAGATGTGCGAAACCAATACGTTATGCTGTCACTCTTTTCTTCTTTTTTTACTTAAGATGCAACAATGCTTGTTGTATATTGAACTATTTAAAAAGAAAAAAATGAACTTTTGAGAAGGGGAAGAGTATGGGGAAATTGGTCTTTATTCAATTCATAGCGAAAATGTACAACCATTTACAACTCAAAGACTTCCTTGTGGAGTGGAACATTGTTAGCAACTGCGGCCTTCTCAACATCATAGATCAATGCACCAGGTCCACATGCAAATACTGCCGATCCAGGCTGGGCATGGTCAAGAACAGCACCCCAGTTTGGTCTTCCAAACATAGTTGGAAATGGAATATCTGAGTAGTAGTCCGATGCAGGCTCCTTTTGTGGGAAGTTTGCATTGTTAAGTGGGTTCTCATAGTGGCTCTGACTTGTGTAGTAAGAAGAAGAATCTCTGCTGTTTATCACCGATGCCTCACTGGCAGAAGTGTTGTGAAGCTGCCACTCAATTCCATTTACGTGAGAAAGAGCGCGAAGTTCCTTTGCGAATGGTTCGTAACCAGCTTTGCCGCGGAATGCCCAAATCACAATAAGTCTGACGTTGTTGTTCTTAACGTACCTCTGTGAAGCGTGGAAGTCAATCAAACTTAATATTGCTGTGAATCCGATACCACCAGCGCAGAGATAGATTTCACTGCGGCCTTCCTTGTCGTACTCAACCATAGGGCGTCCGAATGGTCCCTGGCATGCGAATTTATCACCAACAGAGACCTGTCTTAAATCGTGTGTCCATTCACCTGGTCCCATATCTCTGATGTGCAGTGTGAAGGTTTCCTCTCTTGCAGTAGAAATAGAGAACGGATGCCATTCTTGTGCTCCCATGTCACCATTCTTCAAAGACACCCACTGGAATGGTTTTAATTCAGAGATACCCTTCTTGTGCAGAGTCAACTTTACTACATTACCAAAACGCTCAATTCCGAGAACTTCAGCACGGTTTTTGTGACTCTCGTAGTATCTGATAAGAACATCAACTGCATACAACAACACTGGGATACCACTGAAGATCATTAGTGTTGGGTAATGGATCCACGCAAAGATATAAAGCACGGCATACAAAGTATGCAAAACAACAAAAATATTCCAATGAGAGCGACGAAGAAACGCTGCAGGCAAAACAACAAACAATGCTACGACCCAAGCAAGGAGTCCAGCAAGTGGAGGGCCGTGAGGATAACCGATCTCCCATTTAATGATACGCTTGAGTCCTTCTTTTACTGCCTCAGATGTTGAATAGGTGTCGGTGTAGGTTTTGGTACTGTAGTTTGGACTTCCGTTGTCGAAGTACTGAACATGCGACAACCACATACCCAAACCATGAGCAGTCATAAAGATAAGAATCCAAAGTCCTAACTTCTTGTGGAACTTCAGGGCGCGTTCAAAAGGGATTCCGAAAGCGAGAAGCAAAACACTTTTCCTCGCAACAGGGAAAAGCTGTAATGTGAGCATACCAGCTACAATACCACCGAGACCTCTTGGAACTTTACCAACCAAGTTATTAATGTACGCGTGGTTGTATACGTACGCAAAACATAATCCTAACCATCCAAGAATCCAGATGCCGATGATTAGTTCCGCCCAAGTCGTACGCAGTGGAATTGGAGCGTAAAAGTCAAGGTACCACAGTGGACTCTTTGCTTTTAGAGGTCCGCACAAAGGAAATTGGTGTGATTTCCGAAGAAAAATAGCTACAAACGCGATGAACAAGAATAGAGCAATCCACGAAAACAAAAGGGCCGCAATAATATCACCGGAATCTCCTCTCCACTCGAAGTAGATCATTCCTCCCTTTGTGTGTCTATTTCCGGGGACAAACTTAGTCCAAACGTAGTAAGGTTGCTCCGTACCGCGAGCGCAGCCAGTGCAACCTTGACCATCAATAACTCCGTACTTTGGTCTCCAGACGCCACCATGGCCATCGCCACCATCGCCACCATCGCCACCATCGCCAGCTCCATCGGCTCCGTCTGCGCCACCTCCGTCATCTCCGTCAAGAGTTTGAATTCGGTGGCCATCACCGCCTGTATCCCCACCTGCGTCACCACCGCCTGCATGTCCGGCAGCATCTCCACCCGCATCGCCACCGCCTGCATGTCCGGCAGCATCTCCACCCGCATCGCCGTGGTTTCCGTCCGCGGCGTGTCCATCGGTGTCCCCGTGTCCGCCATCGCCGCCATCACCGCCATCACCGCCGTCACCATCAGCACCGGCTAACTGTACTCTTGAAACCCCAGCAACGAATATCGTAATCCATGCTACTGACAGCAGCAATGCTGCTAACAACTTAAACATACTTGTTTGTTATCTGAAGACATAATGTAACCAATACAAGGAACCAAAACACATTCTGGAGTTTCCCACCACGTCTGCATCTTCTACCTATTCTGGGTCAGTTCTGCCCAAGCAGTTTCGAGATCGAATCTACTTACCCACCTCACGGTGTGCCATGCATCTTCTGGAGTACAAATAAGTAATCACAAATATATTTATTTTATAGCACTGCAGCTTGAAGCCTTCACTCGTCGTACAGACTTATGTGAGCCACAAATGCTGAGAGGATAGGCGCAACTGTGTATATCGCACACTCAGAGATGGGTGTCGGGACGTCATCAATCCGAGTGCCAGTGAAAGCTTACAATTTTTTTTTTTTTTTTTTGAATAAGAAAATGTCAACTTAGAGAAAAATGTAGGGGGTTGGAAAACAAAAAAAATATGCAGTGACGGTTTCACAACACGAGGTAATAAACACCTCCCGCTATGGAGAACACGTTTTTAGCATTTTGCGCACTTTTTTTTACCTAAAAAAAAAAGTTAATTTTTATTTTAAAAAATGCGCAAAAAAAAAAAAAAAAAAAAAAAAAAAAGGGAAAACCTCTAACTCCACACAAGGTTTTGCCTGATTCGCTGATTTCACCACAAAGTTTAACCGCCAATTCCAAAAAAAAAAAAAAAAACTGTGATATGAGGTGAGAGGCAAACATAGCAGGAGATAGCCAAGAACACAAACGGTCAAGGATGTGCTGACTTGGGAAATGATAAAGTAATCATTTTTCTGAAACTTCTGCTGAGTACATGCACTTGTTTCTTGACATGCAGGAACTCGGGCAGCACTGCGCTCTTGATAATTCAAGGTAGCCTTAAAAAAGCTCTCACGCCTGCATGAGTTAGATACCCTGATAACCCGATCAGAATCAGGAGTGTCGCATTGACCTTGAAACTCGGTTGGTACGACGTGTAAAAGAACCAGAGTTCTCTGTAAGGTGACCCAACCCTGCACACATACCGTACTCAGTAAAACTTTCAGGATGAGAACTAGTCTGTGATTTATGGAAAGTTTGAAGCCGGTTGAAAACATATTCAAACGTCATCAGTGGAGCTGGCGGTTTTTTCAAACTTTGCTCTGAAATTTACAATTTCGAAAGATGCTGTGCGGAATTCGGGATTTTCCCAAAAAAAAAAAAAAAAAAAAAAAAAAAAAACCCTTGAGAAGTAATAAAAAACCTCGCGGGAATTGTGTTTAATAATTGAAAAGTAAAAAAGAAGAAAAGAAAAAAGAAAAAAGCAGCATTCACACAAATACACTCGTCCTTTGTGGTCTGCCATCCATAGAACACAATTAACTTTTTTCTTAACTTAATCCAATATAAAAAAAGTGCGGTATTACACAATGTCCCAAATAAATGATCGACATTGCAACAACCTCCTACAGTCCAGTCCCAGAACCTGATGAACTAGTTCTGTGAAATAGCAAGATCCTTTTTTTTTTTTTTTTTTCTTCTTTTTTTTTTTCTTCTTTCATACAAAAAAACACCATGGTAACATGGATGTATCGAGCGCTGGTGTAATTACGTTTTCCCAGTGCATGCAAAAAAAAAAAAACAATTCTTTTTATTTCTTTGGATACTGAAAAAAGACTGAAAATAAAAATCAAAAAGCCTAACACGCAGATTCAGGAAGGAGCAGTTAGAGGGAAACTTTTTCGAGCACGACACAGAGAAGTACATCGAGAAGTCTGTCTTGTTAGTTCAGTTACCCCTCAGTGACCCACTGCTTACAGTTACTTAGCAGGCTCCGTCTGTAAATACCAGCAGCCACTAACAGCTCCACCATGGAATTCAATACAAAATGAAGGGAATCTTTAACGTGTGGGTTAGACGTCTTGTTTTTTGTTTTCTTATGTTTTAATGTCTCCAAAAAAAATAAAGAAAAAAAAACAGTAGAGAAAGTGGGAAAAAAAGGGATGAAACTTTGACAATGTAAAAAACAACTTTTTGGTATTAATATAAAATTAATATCAAGTACTTGAAAAAAAATTGTTAATCAAAGAAAAAGTACGTTTAAAAAAGGGAAATATACTATATTGTGTCATGTTAACCAGAAACTGATGACGGATCCGGTGGAGATAATTGGTGATAGCCCGACAATGTAAAAACAGTAATACTAAAATAGTAATAAGTTAAACTCGCAGAGAGGGGAAAAAAGAACTCACAAAATAGTACATTAAGAGAGGTAACTGGGAATTAAAGATGCAAAAAAAAAAAAAAAAAAAAGAAGAAAACATATAGGGAGAATAGAAAAAAAGTATTTTATCGTGCACAAAATATCTGATGTGCGTAAAGAAAAAAAAAGAAAACAAATGATTTGGGAAGAGGACATAAATAAAAATAAGAAGAAACCACTTAAACGACAACACGTACTATGTATGTATGTATGTGTATATGTATGTTGGATTCGCTTGCCTGCGAGCGAACACAAAGATGTGCGAAACCAATACGTTATGCTGTCACTCTTTTCTTCTTTTTTTACTTAAGATGCAACAATGCTTGTTGTAAATAGAACTATTTAAAAAGAAAAAAATGAACTTTTGAGAAGGGGAAGAGTATGGGGAAATTGGTCTTTATTCAATTCATAGCGAAAATGTACAACCATTTACAACTCAAAGACTTCCTTGTGGAGTGGAACATTGTTAGCAACCGCAGCGCTCTCAACATCATAGATCAGTCCACCAGGTCCACATGCAAATACTGCCGATCCAGGCTGGGCATGGTCAAGAACAGCACTCCAGTTTGGTCTTCCAAACATAGTTGGAAATGGAATATCTGAGTGGTAGTCTGCCTCTTTTTCTGGGTAGTTTGCATTGTTAAGTGGGTTCTCATATTGGCTCTGACTTGTGTAGTAAGAAGAACCTTTACTGTTCAACATTGATGCCTCACTGGCAGAAGTGTTGTAAAGCTGCCACTCAACTCCATTTACCTGTGAAAGAGCGCGAAGTTCCTTTGCGAATGGTTCGTAACCAGCTCTGCCGCGGAATGCCCAAATCACAATAAGTCTGACGTTGCTGTTCTTAACGTACCTCTGTGAAGCGTGGAAGTCAATCATACTTAATATTGCTGTGAATCCGATACCACCAGCGCAGAGATAGATTTCACTGCGGCCTTCCATGTCGTACTGAACCATAGGGCGTCCGAATGGTCCCTGGCATGCGAATTGATCACCAACAGAGACCTGTCTTAAATCGTGTGTCCATTCACCTGGTCCCATATCTCTGATGTGTAGTGTGAAAGTTTCCTCTCTTGCAGTAGAAATAGAGAACGGATGCCATTCTTGTGCTCCCATGTCACTATTCTTCAAAGACACCCACTGGAATGGTTTTAATTCAGAGATACCCTTCTTGTGCAGAGTCAACTTTACTACATTACCAAAACGCTCAATTCCGAGAACTTCAGCACGGTTTGTATGACTCTCGTAGTATCTGATAAGAACATCAATTGCATACAACAACACTGGGATACCACTGAAGATCATTAGTGTTGGGTAATGGATCCACGCAAAGATATAAAGCACGGCATACAAAGTATGCAAAACAACAAAAAGATTCCAATGAGAGCGACGAAGAAACGCTGCAGGCAAAACAACAAACAATGCTGCAACCCAAGCAAGGAGTCCAGCAAGTGGAGGGCCGTGAGGGAAACCGATCTCCCATTTAATGATACGCTTGAGTCCTTCTTTTACTGCTTCAGATGTTGAATAGGTGTCGGTGTAGGTTCTGGTACTCCAGTTTGGACTTCCGTTGTCGTAGTACTGAACATGCGCCAACCACATACCCAAACCATGAGCAGTCATAAAGATAAGAATCCAAAATCCTAACTTCTTGTGGAACTTCAGGGCGCGTTCAAAAGGGATTCCGAAAGCGAGAAGCAAAAGACTTTTCCTCGCAACAGGGAAAAGCTGTAATGTGAGCATACCAGCTACAACACCACCGAGACCTCTTGGAACTTTACCAACCAAGTTATTAATGGTCGCGTGGTTGAATACGTACGCAAAACATAATCCTAACCATCCAAGAATCCACATGCCCATGATAAATTCTGCCCAAGTCGTACGCAGTGGAATTGGAGCGTAAAAGTCAAGGTACCACAGTGGACTCTTTGCTTTTAGAGGTCCGCACAAAGGAAATTGGTATGTTTTGTTAAGAAGCTGAAGAACAATAGCTACAACCGCGATGACCAAGAATAGACCAATCCACGAAAACAAAAGGACTGCAATAATATCACCGGAATCTCCTCTCCACTCGAAGTAGATCATTCCTCCCTTCCAGTGTTTGTTTCCGGGGACAAACTTAGTCCAAATGTAGTAAGGATTCTTTGTACCAGGGGCACAGCCAGTGCAACCCTGACCATCAACAACTCCGTACTTTGGTCTCCAGACGCCACTATTATGGCCATCGCCACCAGCGGCACCATCGGCGTCTCCATCATCTCCGTCTCCTCCCTTGTGACCATCGGCACCTCCATCTCCGTCATCTCCGTCTCCCTTTTTACCATCAGCATCTCCATTTCCGTCATCTCCGTCTCCCTTGTTACCATCGGCATCTCCCTTGTTACCATCGGCATCTCCCTTGTTACCATCGGCATCTCCCTTGTTACCATCGGCATCTCCATCTCCGTCATCTCCGTCAAGAGTTTGAATTCCGTGTCGGTGGCCATCTGCATCACCATTTGCGTGGCCATCTCCGTCTCCTCCGGTCGATGGTGCTGGCTTGCTAGGTGTTGATGCGTGGCCATCTCCGTCTCCTCCAGTCGCTGGTGCTGGCTTGCTAGGTGTTGATGCGTGGCCATCTCCGTCTCCTCCAGTCGCTGGTGCTGGCTTGCTAGGTGTTGCTGCGTGGCCATCTCCGTCTCCTCCAGTCGCTGGTGCTGGCTTGCTAGGTGTTGATGCGTGGCCATCTCCGTCTCCTCCAGTCGCTGGTGCTGGCTTGCTAGGTGTTGCTGCGTGGCCATCTCCGTCTCCTCCAGTCGCTGGTGCTGGCTTGCTAGGTGTTGATGCGTGGCCATCTCCGTCTCCTCCAGTCGCTGGTGCTGGCTTGCTAGGTGTTGATGCGTGGCCATCTCCGTCCCCAGCTGTTGCTGCTGCGTCACCAGTCGCTGCATGGCCATCTGCATCACCACCGGCGTTACCTTTGTTTCCGTCAGCATCTCCACCGGCGTCACCTTTGTTTCCGTCAGCATCTCCACCGGCGTCACCTTTGTTTCCGTCAGCATCTCCACCGGCGTCACCTTTGTTTCCGTCAGCATCACCACCGGCGTCACCTTTATTTCCGTCAGCATCGCCGTGGTTTCCGTCTGCGTGTCCATCGGTGTCCCCGTGTCCATCTCTGGCTGCGCCATCGACTGCGCCATCGACTGCGGCATCACCGCCATCATCACCGCCACCATCATCACCGGCTAACTGTACTCTTGAAACCCCAATAGCGAATATCGTAATCCATGCTACTGACAGCAGCAATGCTGCAAACAACTTAAACATACTTGTTTGTTATCTGAAGACATAATGTAACCAATACAAGGAACCAAAACACATTCTGGAGTTTCCCACCGCGTCTGCATCTTCTACCTATTCTGGGTCAGTTCTGCCCAAGCAGTTTCGAGATCGAATCTACTTACCCACCTCACGGTGTGCCATGCATCTTCTGGAGTACAAATAAGTAATCACAAATATATTTATTTTATAGCACTACAGCTTGAAGCCTTCACTCGTCGTACAGACTTATGTGAGCCACAAATGCTGAGACCAAACCAGAGCGGGATGATAATGCGGTTTAGTTGAAAATGGAAAGGAAAGGTATTACAAACTATCAATCACTTGTTCCACAGTAAGCATACAGTGGTCACAGTAGCCTGCTGATGTTAAATACAGCTACCACCTCATTGAGCTGGTCACTTCAGCGTAGTTACTTTCAAAATAAATAGAAAATAAAATAAGGGGGGAAAGGATGAGGAAGAGAATTGCCCGAAAACCAAACCACGTACTATGGACCTAATCACGTCTCCAAATATTTTGGCGGAAACTAAAAGTTAGAACAAGAGATCCAGAGTGCCCATAAAAAAAGAGAAAGGAAATAAAACACTTTTTTTTAATTTATAGAAACGAAATCCATGAAGGGAAGCATGGTGAGAGACACTCAGGTGTCTAGTTTAATTATTTATTTGAGAGATAAGGAATGATGAAACACTAAATCGATAAGAAGGTTATCTCACCTCAACAATATAATTAGTTTTCAATAAATTGAATCTAATTTGAAGACTTCGAATAACAAAATGAATTAATCATCACACACCAAATCCTGGTTGAGATAAATCCAATCTTGACTTCGAGTAATAACCGACTACGGGAAGGGAAGGGAAGAGAGGGAGAAGCATGGACATGCTGAGAGGCACTCAGAGTGCCTGGTTTTTATCTATTTCGGGTGTCAGTCATTTGGCACGAGTCCCTAAAGACATGAAATAATAAAACACTTCATCGATATACGATGGCTACACTACTAAGTCTGATTACCCAGACCCATCGCATGCACAAGTCAGACGTCAGATAACTTCAACCATTATTAGGGATTGAAGAATAGTCGGATGACATAATAACATAACGTACGCCAAGAAGCATTCAAAGTGTCTGGTATAATGGAAAAACAAGACAAACACTTTATCGAATTACAGCAAATCAAAATTAATGAATCACACAAGTAATGGCGAGTGAACAGGGAACAGCCCAAGCCTGAATCCGAAAGGAATTGTGGTGCAAGCTATTGTGGGGATCTGGTCCAAATACTGGCAGAGATGAATCCAATCTTGACTTCGAGTAGTAATCGACTACGGGAAGGGAAGGGAAGAGAAGGGAAGAGAAGGGAGGGGGAACTTTGATACGATACGAAAAGATTTATCTGGGAAGAATACTGCAGGTCTTTGCACAAAAAAATAAAAATACTGTCACAATGAAACAGGAGGCGTTGAACATTGCCTGGTTTCTTTGGGGGGAACTTTGATACGATACGGGGGGAGGGGAAGGGAGGGGAAGGGAGGGGGAAGGGAGGGGGAAGCATGGACATGCTGAGAGGCACTCAGAGTGCTGTTCATGACAACAGTTCTTGCAGGTCTCAAACAAAAAAAAAATTAAAGGTCAAGCAAAAAAAGAAAACAAAATAATGATGAAGGTAATGTTGTTAAAAAGAATTACGAAATATAAATATAATAAAAGAAAGAAAAACTATTTTTCTGTTTCTGCGGCTGCTTCTTCTTTCTTTAGATATCATCAGGCGATTAGAAGAAAGACGTAGTAGTACCCGAAAGGCGAGAGGTGATGGGAAGCAGCACTACTGACATTGTTATTACACGCTACTCCTCGACTTCTATGTACCTTTCAATGTAGGGGCGGTACGAACAATCGTAACGTCCACACACCCCACACCTCCACACGGGTGTCTGTTTCTTCTTTTTCAGTTTAACGAGTCTCTCCTGCTCTATTCTCCAGTCGTCTTGCTGCTTCCAAATTTGCTTCCATATGGTCATCATCGCAAAGTCAAACCCACTCTCCAGCTTTTGCATGAGTTCCGGATCAGAGAACGCCCGACGTAAGTCTGTTACAGTTGTTAGGCCTAATGAGGTTCCTCTATTAGTCAGTTCTGTTGTGAAGCTATCTGAAATACCTGAATCCTTCCATGGATCTTCATTTATGTTTTTCGTTTCGGTTTCGACTTCTGGTTCTGACTCGTCCACTTCAGGGACCTCAGCAGCAGCAGCTACAGCAGAAACGACGTTCTTTGAGATAGCAGACGCAGTGGGTGCAGACATCAATGGAAGCTTTTGTGTATCACTCGCTTTTGATAATTTCGCAGGAAGATTTTCTTCACGCGTTTCTCTGAATTTTTGAAAAACCTTCTCAAGCTCCCAGTTATGAAGCGGCCTGTCAGCGTGTTGCGCGTGTTCTTCAAAACACTTATTACGGAGTGTCTCGACATCTCGTACATTAGACCATGATGACAGCTTCAAACATTCGTCCATTTCTGCTTCTATCACATCGCGAGCATCTGACTCGACAGGAATACATTTTTTTTTTAACATGGTAACCAATATATCACAACACTCATCTCTGCTGAAATTACTAAATAATATTTCTTCAGCTATTCTGCTTTTCAACCCTTCATTTGTTGTAAGCATCGCATCGATGTCTTTCTTGTAGCCAGCGAGAACTACGACCATCTTGTACTGATACGTCTCGTCCGTTAAAAGTTGTACAATCTCATCCAGTACCTCACGTGATTCGGTTAACCTGTACGCCTCGTCAATGAAAAGCACGCGGCCAAGACTCTCTTTGAAAATCATTTGTGTTTGCTTCGCGGCTTGTTGCGCGTACCCAGTTACAAAGTCAGATACAGACTTCATGTTCACTTCTGATGATCCCAAGATCCCAAGGCTTTCGTAAAGCTTCCCGATCCGTTTTGCTACAGTTGTCTTCCCAGTACCTGGTGCACCTACAAAGCGGAAGTTCATGGGGATCACATCCCGAGGTTCTTTTCCCTTCTTTTTACATTGCAAACAGACATTACGGATCCTTTCAAATCTCGTCACTATGCTGCCCACAGAAAACAAATCGCTGAACAGGGCAGCCACATCTGTTTGCTCTGCACCCGCCGACTCCTGAAAGTGAGAAAACAAAAGACGGTCACTAGCGATTGAGGGATCGTTCTTTGCGCATTTTAGCAGACGTTGTGCGGCGGCAGAGACGCAGTTGTTCACTTCCCCAGCATTGCCAAAGTTTGGTAACATTTTTTTTTTGGATAAGACCTCCGAAACCACTTTCACTATATCAGACGTATCCATGAGCAGGTCCTGTTTCTTCAATCTTGCTGCGAGGATGCGGAACAACTCGTCATCATTGAAATCTTCGAAGTTCCACGCGTTTGTGAACTGGAAACGACGTTGGAACCCGGGGTTACAATTATTTATCATCTTCTCCATCTCTTTCGTGTATCCTAAAAGTACTACCGCACGATCTTCACCCGTACCGCCGCTCACTTTTTCTACAATTGTATTAATCACCTCTTCACGATACGGACACTTGCTGTTGAACCCCGAGCAAGGGTCAAGGCCATACGCCTCGTCAATCACAAGCACCGAACCCATCGCAGACTCAAGAAGTGCGCTAGTTTTCTTTGCGGATTCCCCCAGCACTGTCCCCACACAATCACTCGCAGTACGAAGTATAACTTCTCCTCTGCTTAGCACACCAGCTTCCTTCAGAATCTTCCCGTACAGTTCAGCAACAGTAGTTTTCCCTGTTCCAGGATTCCCAATAAACACACGGTTCAGCATCACTTCCCGAGGAGCCTTTAAATCTTCTTCGAGTTTTATGTTTTGCTCAATAGAGTCCAGCACAGCTTCCATGGATTCCTTAATCGATTGCAGTCCCATCATATCTTCCAATTTCTTGTAGGGTTCGCTGTTCTTCACATTGAAATCCGTCACCCCAAGTAGGTCTTCTTTCCTCAGAGTTCTGTCAGTCACACCCGATTTTCGCGCACGTGCCGCGTTCCGGTCCGTGGCAATATCGTATAAGTTGTGCATCGTACGTGCATTTCCAAAACCAAGTCCACGGCGGCGACCCAGCCTGCGTACAGCAACCTCAAGGTAGCGTTTGTCTTCCAAGTCGAACACGGGCTTCGAATCAATTGTAGACTTGTCATTCTTGCGTTTGCTCTCAAAGATACACAACAACTCCTCATCTGAGTAGTCCTCAAACTTACACTTATTCGGGAAACGACTGGGAAGTCCCTCATTGAAAGCAATGAGATCTGCGATACGTGCTTCGTACCCGGCGAGCACAATCGTCATTTTTCCTTTGTGGTTCTCCATTTCTGTCAGAAGCAGATTCAGAATCTGACCCCCCCGAGGGTCACTCCCGTCACGCAGCTGATAAGCTTCATCGATAAGCATCACACCTCCATTTTCAAGTTCTTTCAGTGTGCTTGCACATTTGTCCACTCCGTCAGTGATCAACTTCGTCCCGCTTGTCTCTATGAAATTTGAAGCGTCCTTGAACAGTCCTTCTTCCTGCAGTGCCTCGCAGAATATCCTCGCCACAGTCGTCTTTCCCGTTCCAGGGTTTCCAGTGAAGATGGTACTGTACTGACGTTTCTTGTAATCCCTACCAACCTCTTTAGCTTGCTGAATGCCCAAGATAACATCGTAGAAATACTTCTTCACAGTAGAAAGACCTGTCATGCCAACCAGTTTCTTAAAGGCCTTACGTTCATTGGCAAGCTTCTCCCAGCTACTTTTCTCTGCCCTGCGCTTCGCACTTGACAGGTCCAACTGTGAGCGGGGTTTGGTGCATGCCTCTTGAAGCATACGGCAAACCACACCCCGCGGACGAGATACTTTGTCAGACTCATTTTCGCAAAAAGTCTCCTTGAAAATGCGTGTTTTCTTTGCAACAAGCCCAAAGACCGCATCCAGCAGTATCGTATCTGCCCCCGCGTCACGAAGCTGTATTAAACTAACGAGTACGGAGCCACACAAAAATCTGTGGGCTAAACTCAAATTACCCTTGACTACACTCTGCATATTTGTCCGCAACGCGAGTACCATCGACAAGTAGAATGAAGGAAGTGTCACATTAGCTGCGTCCTCAAGCAAACTACGTGCGGGACCGTCAGCTAACAGCTGTTCGCAGTACCTCCGCAGAAACAAAACTACTTCATCATCGCCTTCAAGAAGCATTCGATACGCAGAAGTTACGTTGGGTTTCTCAGAAAGTAAAATAATCGTCGCCTGCATCGGACCGCCTCGCAGAACTTCCTGTCGAGGAGTCGTGTTCTTAAGCTCTTTGTGCATGTCCTTCCATCCGAAGATAATATCAAAGTTCTCAGGATCTCGTTGTGCAGCTGACACAATTTTATCGAGTTCTCCTTTTTCGCAAGCTTTGCGTAGATCTTCTCGCATGGCATTCAGCTGCTCAGATTCTCGTTCTTTGACAGCATTCGATTCTTCCAAATTCCTTTTTTGCAGATTAGCTCTGTCGTTGATAGTACGCATTTCCTCAGTACTTTTCTGACGAGCTTCTGCCAGTCTGCGTACTTCCAAATCCCTTTGCTGTGTCAGCGCTTTCACTTTTGCCATTCGATTCTTCCTTTTCATTTCTAGATTCTCTTGTGATTCTCGCTTCTGTTTAATAAGTTCGATCTCCGTCTTTAACTCATTCGTATCTTTTTCACCTCGGGCTTCCTGCAGCAACAATACTTTTCTTTCAGCAAGAGCAGCTCTTTTGATGACTCGTTCCCGTTCCTCCCGAATTGCATCAATCTCTTTCTCCGCTAAAATAGCTTCTCCTTCTAATTTCTTCATAAGGAGAATGTGTGCTTCTTCTTCCTTGATAGCCTTGGAGCGTTTTTCATCTAATACGGTTGCCATCTTCATGTCAATTTCCCGGATCTTGCGGCACAAGCTACAGTCTAACACGCCCTGCTCTTTCTTATAACATTCAAACACAACATGGTGCCCTTCACTGCAGGTCGAACTCACAGGAACACGGCACCGAATCTTGGTGTGTGGGGTTGAGTGGCACATCTTTGGACAAGGGTGACTACATTTTAAAGAACTTTCACATGGCAAGCTGCATCCGCCATCAGGTGTTAAGTTAATAAAATCATTCTCAGATTTAAGAAGTTGAACAGTGCGGTGTCTCTCACATACCGCAGGAAACCCGTTGTATACTTGCTTTGCTTCCTCCAGCAGCTTTCGGAGTCTTATCCAAACACTTCCACGAGGATTAGTCAACGTAGCGAGTGACCCGATCATGTACAGACCACAGCGTGCTCGGGAGAGCATCACGTTCACACGTTCTGGTTGTTTCAAAAACCCAATATTACCACGTTTATTACAACGAACTAATGACACGATTACAATATCAGATTCTTCTCCCTGAAAGTTATCGATGGTGGACACACGAACTGCTGCACGATCCTTTGGAACGTCTTCGTCTTCGTCTTCATTGTTGCTTTCTCCATCATCCTTCTGCTTCGCAAGTTGTTCTTCGTCCAGCTCTGATAGCGTTGCCTTCCACAATTTCGACTTCTCCAAAGCGCGGCGGATGTCAATGAGCTGCCCTAAGTAAGGCGTCAGAATTACTATGTCACCCGGACTGTGTCCCTGATTGACGAAGTATCGCAGCATGCCCATTACCATAATTACTTCATACTGATTTGTTTTCGATAAGCTGTCGGTGGTATTCTCAGATCCCTCAGCATTCTCGGGAACGTTGTGGTCTATAAACACAACATTCTTCGCTGTGCCCTTCGGAACCTGCCTATCAACAACAACCTTCGGTCCGTCAATGTATTGTTCGTAGGTCGGACGTACGAGCCTCGACATTTCAGGTCTCATTCGGTGCTGCATTTCTAACGTCACATAAGGACTTCCTTCTAATATCAGTCTTTCAAACATAGATGTGTTGAATTTGTACGGCCCACCACTTTCTACCGTCAGGTCGTAGGATTCAATCTTTGGTCGGAGTTGCTTGTGATCTCCGATCATTGCAACACGTCGCAGTTTGAGCGAAAGCAGCGACGTCAGCGCAGAGCATTCCAACAATTCTCCAGCCTCTTCGATGAAAACAGACGTCACGTCATCCAAGAGAGAAGAGTTCTCTGCCAAAAAGGTTGTGGTACACCCCAGAATGTGGCACTCATCTACTACCATTTTCCTTTCAAAGTCACCCAGCTTGCGCATCTGCTTTCTCACATCAGCATGTTCAACCACTAAGTCAGATAGTTCTACTCGGCTGCTGTCAAGATCCAACCAGTCGTCCAATTTCGATTTCCTCCCTGCCAATGTAAGATTCCATGGAAATGGGTCACCTGTTCGCATCTTATCTCCAGATTTGCTTTTTCCGGAGAACCACAATTCGTACTGATCGAAGTGTTGTCTCTGCTTACCAGCTTTTCCGATTAAAGTAAACCCGTCTTTTGTAGTCTCCGTTGAGAGCTGATCTGCGATAGCATTTAACCCTTTCCGGTTTAGAACTTCCTTGACTATGCGCCATTTAGGGTGAGAGTGCAATGCTTTTTTAGATGCGGACACTATATCTCTTTCTAAGGAATCCAACTGTTCTCTTAGTCCATGAAAAATTGATCCCACATTTGCTCTACGCTGACTTTTCTCGAGTTTCATCATTACACGATCCGCAAGAAGGGTCGATTTGCACCCGGAGCCGAATCTCACCATTTTGTCCAACGGAATACTTCTTCGGATATGAAGACTCTCCATGAACTGATCAATTGTGTGATTAGTGAATGCCACAAGAAGGATCTTCTCGGTGGGGTCATTACGATACAGCAGGTTTACGGCGTGTGTAGCAACGTGTGTCTTACCTGTCCCTGGAGGACCTTGAACTAAGCTCAGTTTGTTCTCCAAAATCTCCCCCACTGCACGCTGCTGTGGTGAGTCAAGGTCCAGCATTGGAAGCTGAGAATACACCGCAGACTCTACTCCCTGAGATAAGTGTGAGACAGAACGAGCTGTTTCATTAGTCTTCCCCCCAAGAATAATATCCTCAAAGGGAACCTTCCGAATAACTTGCAAGCGCCTCAGAACAGGAGGATACGCAAACAGACTCCCACCCAGCTGCACCATGGTTGCTCCCTTTTCTCTCAATACAGCAGCACCCATCGTTCCGTCCCAGAAACTGATTCCAATAGTCGGACGATGGCTACTTAACTCACCTACTTCTCTCGCTACGATGGTAGCGAGGGCAACAATTGTAAAGTTTTCTCTTGTAACAAACGCCACCACACCGCTTGTAGGGAGAAGGTTGCCCGAGTTCTCAATGAGTTCTCGCCGCTTTCTTATTGAATTTTCGTTTGCCAGCACATGTGTTGGGTGGTAGTTGAAGTTTACAATAAAGAAAGCTTCTCTAGACTGATAACCGTTGTGCTTCACACCTTTCCCATTGTCTTTGCCTTTGCCTTTACCTTTACCTTTACCTTTACCTTCCTCGCCACCACCAACATAAATAGTATTGAAGGTTGCATTCTCAAACCACCTTCTGCGTGCCCTCTTGCTGGTTATATCCTTCCTCCAGATATCACGCATTGCAGTAAGGTGATCCTTCATTTCTTCTCTCAAAGGTCCAATAAGATCCTCTCTTAAAAGGGCAAAGTGGAAGGCAAGATATTCCTCACAAGTTGCAGAACCTGGTTTACTTGGAAGTGGAAGATTGACCCTCGGATCGATGACTTCTTGCAGGGTGGGCATGATTTCCTGATAGCGGTATGAATGTCTACTGCCATTGAGATCGTTCACTATGGTTGCTTCATCTTGCATCCATTGCACAATCGGTGTATTCCTATCAGGAATTGTTTTCAGTTTCCTTTGAAATTCGCTGTCGGAGAGAAGCAAACCGAGCAGCTTGCGTATCTGATCGATGTGCATTGGATGTTTCTTCAAGAATTCCAGGAATTTTGAGAAGGCTTCAAAATTTTGAGTTATCAGAGAACAGCACACTTTTGAAATGAATTCGGATCCATTCTTGTTAGGGTCTAATAACATTGTGACGACCGTCAGGCATCCTTTGTGAACAGCCTTGTCTACAAAAAGAACTGCATCACTTAAAGTATGGCAAGCACCAGACTCAATGCGATCCTCAATGAATCCTCCTTTACCACCTTTACCCTTCCTGCTTGTCTTCATTGTTCTTAGTTTTGTCAGTATAAGTTTCCTGTAAAATGTAATAAATGGATATATGCAACGACAACGGACTTCATAGCCGGCAGAACCACATCAGAAAGTAGAAAGGAGAACGTTTTCTTTATTTCTTATTTTGTCTTTTGGGTAAAGGTTGGATAGTCGTTGGTTTGCGGTAGGTAGTCTTCCAATCAGGACGCTTCTTGTCCTTCGTCGCTCAATACGGAGACGGTAGCCAAAGACCACTGGGTTACCGAGCTATGAAGCTCTACGGTCCTCAGAGAGTTATTAGGAGATGAATTAGGAGTGATGTATGAGTATGATATACTAAAAAGATAGTAACTTCTGATAACAGCTTGTTGCCGTCCATTGTTCTAAATGCCATACGAAGCCAGCGAGGGAATGTAAGTTCCTCGTAGCAAACATAAATGGCAGCTCTCAGGCCTCCGGTAGCATCAAGATATTGCCTAAACATCACCCGTTTGATCGATGGTTTCGCCCTTGTTGAACCCTCCATAATCTTACCAAACAGCTTTCTGTTAGCTTCCCTCGCTATCCTTGACTTATATGCGAAGAAGTCCATAGTCGTTGACACCGGCTTGCTCTTAACATTTTTCGAAATCTTTTTCGCCAGTTCATCTGCCTTGTCATTCGGTTCAATTCCCACATGAGCTGGGATGAATTGAAAGTGTACGAATGAGTCTAATTTTCTTATCCCTTCTAGTATCGAGAGAGAGTTCAGCTTCCTCTGAGCCGCAATTCCACCACGCAGCTCATCCAGATTAGATTTAGAATCACTGAAGACTCTCGTGATTCCAGATCTGGGACCCAAGACAGAGGTTGCTTTTCCAAATTCACTTATTAACAGCTTCAGAGTTACCTGTTCAGCTTTATAACTACTTTCCGTTGCAACAAGTCTCGATGCCATGGTCCGTTCGCACGGCGTGATCTGCACTGCCGCTGCGCCTGCCGTGTAGTTGACAGGGTCGTGGGATCCGTCAACAAAAATAGACGAGGTACATGGCCTTAGTTCGCTGCAGTACTCCTCGAACTTAGCCTTGTCCACTTCAGCAACACCAGTCTTTGAATGTCCATATCCGCAAGATATCTCCAGGTTCGGAACATCTATCCATGGCTCGATGCTGTCAGGCATGACAATCCCTTGGATCTTCATATTACGGTCTTCAGCTGGTAAAGTGAACTCCAAGTTCCACTAGCAATTCTCTTCGTAAAAAGAACCCAATCCAGTGACCGATACCTGAATAAAGCAATTCTGGCTTGCTTCTCAATCTGCAGTCTCATCGGGAGTATGTTCGCCTCCCACAGTAACGGAAGGGACCTTGTGTTGAAGCCGCAGCCTGTGATTTTTCTAGCTATCTTCCTCAGATTCAGGTCAATAGGTTTAAGTTGTTCATCTGTCAAGAAAGGTCCATAGCTCTCAAGCCCATACAGAATCCTTGAGAGGATGTATAAGTTCTTGATCATGTTCAGCATTTTGAAATCAAAGTTGAATTGCTCCAACTTTCGAAGCAGAACAAGTCCCTTCCTCGTCTCATCCAGTAGTTTATCCACTTGTGTACCATATTTCAGGTCATCGTCAATATGGACACCCAAGTACTTAACACTATCCACCATCGGCATGAGTACGGCAGTCAGCAACTTCACCCAGGTCGGATCCGGTCCCACTGGCATCAGTTCAAGAAGTTCACTTGCCTTCGTAACCTCAGTATCACCCAGCTTGAGGATCATCGCCCCGTTTCCAAGTAATGGCCTACCTTCTTCATTTGACCGAATCATCCCAGCCAGTTCCTCCCTACTGATCCGAAAGAAGTTCTCTCCTGACGTTCTGGGGAATCCCAGCCTCCAATACATATTCCTAGGACAGTCCACCGGCATCCCGCAGGTCTTCGAAACCGACAGTGCCATGTCATTATCTTTGCACCAACGATCTACTAACCCAAGGACTAACTGCAGATTTTGTCTGCTTCTTCGTTTCCGACAATGCCACAGTGAGAAAAGACATGCTGGAAAATAAACTTTGTTTTGAATTTATTGTTGAAAAATTCAATAAACTGCCAGATGCGGCTTCCTAGTCTCGTTTTCTGTTTTGTTCCCCCTTTTTCCAGTTCCATCAAGGCACTGGAGGAGTCTGACACAAATAAAACTGACGCATTTTCCGGCGGTTTAAATTCCTTAAAAAGTAAAACAAAAGCGTTTTTGATCGCCATCATTTCAGCCCTAAAAGAGGTGCAGATTATTCCTGCTTCACTTTTGTTTGTGAGAAATTCGTTTCCTTCGCTGTCTATGATGTACACACCAGCAGCACCGCGTTCTTCAACAACGGCACCATCGGTATATACCTCTAAGACTGGTTCATAATCTTTCCTTATTTCATTAAGAACAGCTTCACAAGCTTTTTTATTTTTTTTTTTGTCTTTTTTTTTTCTAACATGCATTTCTGGTTTAAAAACATTGAAATCATTTGAAAAACTCCATGGAGGATGAACGTAAATGGGATATTTCTTAAAACTGAGTGATAGAAGGTTGTGTTTTTTCAGAACATTCATTCCTAAACGAGTAAAAGAATCAATGGGTGTTGAGGATATTCTTTCAGGTGGAATAAAGACATTTAATAAAGGGGACGTGATTCGCGCCATTTTGGCGAACCATCTACCAGTTTCAAGTCTCAAATGGGTGTTGATACTTTGTTGTTGTGCCTCAAAAAAGATCTTATCTCTTGTTTCCCTTGTTGGTGGTAAGGCACCTAAAACATAGCACGCACCCCTAAGGTGTAAAGAGAGAAGCCTGTCCATGTGAATCTTTTTATACCTAACTTCAGGATAAAAAGCTTCACACGAGTTTGTTATGACAGGTCGAATATACAAATCATACACCTCACGCAAAGTTGCAGTACACTGTCCCCATGCTTTTGATGCGACAAGCTTCAGATACCTTAAGCGAAGATTAACTCTTCTACAAATATACGAGATATGCTGTTTCCAATCGAGCTTGTTATCAAGGATCACCCCAAGAAGCTTGGCGCTATCAACACATGGAACAATATTTTTTGTTAAATTTGAAGTAAAAGTGAAAGGTGTTTGTAGTGGGGAATTTGGGGAGTAGGGATAATACACAAGTTTTGTTTTGTCAGGCTCATAACTTACTTTTAATTTTAATTCGTTTAGATCCTTTTCAATCTCATTAAAGAAATATTTCGTTTTTGCCAAATGATAAGTAAAACCTTTCCCTTCATCATCAACTACAAAAGCAATATCATCCGCATACTTAGCAACCGTAATATCTAGTCTCTCTGCTACTTTTTCAATATACAGAGTAAAAAGTAGAGCCGACAAAACTGTTCCTTGTGGAACACCAGAATAAACATTGTGGTAAGAACCTTTTTCATTATTAACAACAACCGCTGCTCTTCGTTTTTTAAGAAAGGCCTGAATCCAGGCTATAAAATGTTTTGGTATTCCAAGATCTACCATCCTTTGAAGGAGAAGATCATGGTTCACACTATTAAAAGCTTTTTCTATATCAAGAAGAACAAGGGCCGCTGACTTTTTTTGGTGTTTAAGAAATCTAAGTCTGTCCGTAACATATAGGATGTTTTCCCGGCAGGAACGCGTTTTTCGATAAGAAGTTTGGTTGAAACCAATACCGTCAGTTTTCTTTTCATTCGGTGATTGCATAAAATACGTAAGACGTTCCTTCACCATTCTTTCCATCAATTTCGCAATAAAAGGGGTGAGAGAGATCATTCTATATGAAGAGGGGAGGTTTGGGGGTTTTCCTTTTTTTAAAACAGGGATCCAGTGTGTGTCTTTCCAATCACTCGGGACAACAGAATGTTTCCACGAATTGTTAAAAATCTTAAGTAAAATGTTTAGCATTCTAGGTCCCAAATGGTTAAGAAGAATACCTTGAACGCCATCTGGTGAATTCTTTTCCAGAGCCATTCCTCTCAATTGGATTCTAAGTTCATGTTGTGTAAATGGTGTAAAATCAGAAGGGTCTGTTTCTATTTTCTTTGTCTTTGTTTTTTCTTCGATATTACCAACACGTTGTAAAAATTGATTATTGAAAATTGATGCTTTTTCCACATCATCTGTAACAAGTTTATCACCACAGGTGATTTCTCGAATTTCTTTAAGCCTTGATCTGCCATCAAGGCCTCTTATGTCTTCAAAAGCTTCAATAATAGACTTGTCTTTTTTAAGGCTTTTTTTAAACTGTTGATTCTTGGCATCAACGACTGTTTTTTTGAGTTCTTTTTTAAAGATGTAAAAATTGACTTTCCCTGTTGCGACAGATCTGTAAGATCATCCCGTTGGTCACAATGTGACTCGTTGAACTCATGAAACTTAGATGCAACCGTCGTGTTCCACCACTTCTTTGGTGACTTTCCTTTCAAATAAATCCTTGGTACAAAGATCCGTAGCGCATTTTTTAATTCTCTTATGAATTCCATTGATAATTTCTGGTTATCTTGAATCTTTTCAAGTCGCTTCGCCACCCTTTCGAGGTGGGAGCTGTAGTTTGGCCACAGTGCCCTGTTCCAATTATAAGAAAAAACCGTTGCACCGTTCGCTCTGTTTATCGAATCCGAAAAAAAAGAGAAAAATACATTGGTACATGATCGCTTGATAGAGATTCGAGCGTCGTCCAGTTGCCAATATCACAGTTTTTTTGGAGAACAACATCAGGAGAGGTGTTTGATTTTGGTCTTGTGGGGATTTCCTTAACGTTGCAGCATTCAAACTGGTTATTGTTTAGAAAAGTCGAGACTTCATGGCCATTTGTGTTTGACTCGTCTCTCGGGTCCCAGAGTGGATGCCTTGCGTTAAGATCCCCCGCGATAACTACTTTATCATTTTTATTAAAAAGAAAAATACTATTCATATCAAAAGAGGGGGACCTATCAGAGGTTGATTGGCTTACCGGTGGTCTGTACACGTTGTATACCCTTACAGTTTGTTTTGAATTTGACACAAAAATGCCCTGGACTTCAGTGCAGTCTTGGCTGTGTTGTGCAACAGCGAATGCTGTCACGCTTAGGCTGTTCTTGTAAAAAATTGCCAATCCACCACCTCTGACGGGTGCGTTTTTTTTTACCGGAATTCTCCGGTCTCTTCTGAGACACTTGTACCCATTAAAATTAATGGTTTCGTCGTTATCCTTTAACAAAGTTTCCTGAACCATGAAAAGGTCAGGTTTTATATTTTGTAAAAAAAAAGTTATTTCGTCGGATTTCGACTTGAGACCACAAACATTAAAAGATACAATTCTCAGTTCACTGTTTTTTTGCTTTTTTTGTGGACCGGGGTTCGGGTGAATGTCTCCACACAAAAGAAGGTTCGAGAAATAAAAAAGATAAAAATCATAAAACAGTCAATTCGGAGGTTCTTCTTTTTTTCTTTTTGTGTTGTCATCACTATCGTTTTCTTTGTCCAGCTTCAGCTTCACAAGATCGATGTCTTCGTCCATCGATCCTTGTTGAAAACCTTCTTTTTCTGCAGTGCCTCCAGCCATATGAATTGGACTACAAGACCCTAAAGATGGTTAAAAACTTGTACGTAACAGCGAGGATTTCCTATGCACTGGACAGCTTTGGTTGGTTGCTCAACCAGCATAAAACAGATGCTATCGACTTCGAGATGAGAAAAATAGCGAGACTCGTAACAGGATGCAGCAGATGTACTCCGAGGGAGTTGCTCCTTTGGGAAGCCGACATCTTACCGTTTAAAAGACAAATCGAAAAGCAGACTAAAATTGCCTATTTCAGGTACAAAGCCATGACCTGGGTGCCGGACACCAACTCACTCGCATCGCCTCGAAGCTTCTGGGGTGGCCTCATTCCCCGTTCTGAAGGTCAACTAGAAAGTGTGGGGATCGTTCAACCTGACTCTATCAAACCTTGGATTGCTTCGGACAATGTTCAAATCAGCAACAGCTGCGGTTTTACAAAATCCTCTGATCCCGCAGTGGACAGGGAGAAATTCCTTACCTACAACGCGACACTTCCTCCGGTGGATATGGTGATCAACTGTGACGGTTCATACTCTTCGAGTGCGTCAGGCGCGGCTCTCATTGCTAAGTCACGAGACGGAAAGAAACGTGCTCACGCGACCAGATTAGTGCGTGCGGATTGCAGCTACAGAACTGAGCAACATGCCTTGAAAAATGCGGCAAACTACTTAAACTGGAAGGTACAGAAAGACGGGTTAACTAAGTCAGTCAGAATCTATACCGACTCAAAATCATTGTTGGACGAGTTGAAGGGTGGCAGGTGTAAACAGAGAAACACCAGATCCCTCGGCATCCTCGAGAACCTACGGAACTGCGGTATGAAAGTACATCTTCAATTCATCCCTTCTCACATGGGGATAGAAGCACACGAGAACTTGCTAAGAAATCGGCTCACAACAGATACCTCCCTCAAATCCCAATCCGAGGATCCTTCTTCTATCACAAATCCCGAGTGAGGAGGGGATCACGAAGGACATTAGGAACAGAATTGGTTACACCTGCTATAAAAACACCGTCAAAGGTGCCGCGATAAAATATCCTCCCGACATGAAAAGGAGCGATGAAATCAGAATTGCGAATTTCAGAACGGGGTGTCATCCACTGATGCAAAACTGGCGGAAAGCCATCAAATGTCCATTCTGCCATAGCGCTCCATCCAACCAACTCCACCTACTCGTAGGCTGTCATCACAGAAACTCGATGCAGCCAGATATGAAATCCTTGGCTTTTCTACATTGACAGGCAAATGGGACCGATCAAGTGATCTAATCCTCATCAACGGCATTCCTGCCAGTCTTGGCTCAATCTTTGCCACCAGCTGGCTTCCTTCAGTAGCGATGTTGATCAGGTGGATGGAACAAGCATCCAACCTGAGACTTTGGAATTGTGTAGGTGACACGTAGTCGCCATTTAAGTGTTTTATCAATATTTAGTATTTTCATCATTATCAATCATCTCCTGGTTGGGTAACTGCACATCACTTTCGGTGTTGTCGCAGTGTCTCATCCAACACTCCTGTCTCCTTCTTCTCCTTTAAATTTCTCTTGAGGGCAGGCCTTCGGGCTGTTCAAGTGGTCTTTGACCACCGCTCTAGTTATATGCTCGATTCTTTGTTTTCCTTATCGATGGTAGGAATGGTAACCGAATTAGCTTCATGTGTCCAATTTCAAGGACGCGTGACCATTTATTTTTTTTCCGTTGCCGCTCTTCTTACGTCCTCAGGCGGAGCCTACCTATGTTTCCCGTGTTTTCCAATTGTCAGACTTAAATCAAAAGAAAGTATAAAAGAAAGACAAAACAAAGAAGTGAAAAGAACAAAAACAAAGTGTTTGGTAGCACAGACGAGTGTAACCAAAAAAAGAAAAGTTTTTTTTATTTATTTTTTTTTTTTTTTTTTTTTGAGGGAGGTGAGAGGCAAGTATGGCAGGAGAGCAAACCCTCGGAACCAGCGATCCTTATGTTACATGAGTGTGCGCTAAAAAGATAAACTGCAACACAAGTTTTGGGCCGGTTTTCTAGGTCCTACCATATCTGTCGCCGAAGCGAAGAAAAGAAAAAGGAAAAAAAAAAACAATATTTGTGGTTGTGTTTGCGCTGATGGTTGCACTCCCACTTCCAGCGTGTTTTTTCTTTCTTCTTACATTTACATACAGTTTACATACAACTCTGTCTTCCTTTTCACTCTTCTTTTTTTTTTTTTTTTCATTTTTCTTTTAACATGTTTGCTTCTTTACATTTTTTACAAGTTCACTTCTTTACATTTAATTTTTTCCGTTCATTCACTTTCCGTTTCATGCTTCTCACATGGCATCGTTTTTCGATCGCGATCCCCGTGATTTCCTTTTCCTCTTCTCTTTCCCACGCCGCGATCTCTCCAACAATCCGCAGCATTCAGCGTAGTCACACTTCACGCACATGACTACCCGCGTTCCCTTCGCGATCCGCTCTCCACACCTATCACACCATCCCTTCGTCGGGTGTTTCACCGGATTCTTGATCGCTGCTTGCGGTATCTCCTTTCCGCACCCACACATCCCTACTGGGGGGCGGTCTTCTTGTGTCGGTGGGGAGCAGATCGAGCTCGAGTCTGACGTCATCTTGTCTGAGTCATGGTCCATGGTAGGCTCCGTGGTGGTTTCAGGCACAATATTTTTCTCGTGTGTGCTTGTTACCGCCTGTGAGACTTCCTTACCGTTCTCCTCCTTCCACTTTAACAATCTCCTCCCGACTTTTTCCTCACCTCTCACCCATCGGTAGGCCTCTTCGCTGGCTTCGGGGGGCAGGCGCTCCAGCCTCAGCGTTGATCCAAGTCGATGCGCCATTCTCTGCGAGACCTCGATGTATCGTCGGTGTGACTCTACTGAGTGCTCGAGTGAGCCGTACGCCACTATTTCCTTCACTGCGTCTCCGTAACTTAGCAGCTGCGCCATCCCGATCCCTAACGCCTTACCCTCGCGGTTCGGCGAGCATTCCTTGAGGGGGAATCTCCACATGTGGATCACTTCACCGCCACTTACAACACACGTTCTCGTCTCCCTCTGTGTTGCTGCGTAGAACAGTTCATAGATGGGCTTTTCAGAGTGCCATTCTATGAGCTCGATCTTCGCCCTCTTCTTCGAATCTCTAAAAGCCGCTTCCGGTTCCGACTGTCCTCGCACTCCCTCCTCAGGCTCATGGATCGCACTTGGGCGCCATCCTATTCGGGGCTCACGTCCATGGTGGGGATCTGCCGATCCTTCCTTCGGCTCCTCGACTGGTTCCGCTGGCTTCGGTTTCTGTTCTACCTCTGTTTCGCCTGTCATCACTTGGCACACCCACTGGTAAGCTGTGTGCTTTACTTCGACAGGTAGGTCCGCCAGCCTCAACACTAGTCCTCGTGCCCTTACCACGCTACTTATCGCCCCGAATTTCTCCCACCGTTCTCTCGTCCACTGTTCCAAGGGTGCGTATGCTTGCACTTCCACGGGTCCCTCCAGGAGGCCCTTCCCTGTGACCCATTCCAGTGCCAATTCTAGTGCGGCCAGCATGGGGTCTTTTTCCTCTCCTGTGGTCTCATGCCACTTCTTCATCACTGGTCCTCCGCCACTCCGCACCAGGCACGCCCTTCCGGTTTTGCCTAAGAAAAGGTACACAGCTGGATGTGGTGGTGTTGGCTGCGTTAACCCTTTCGTGGCTCTGTGCTCTTCGACGTACTCCCGTGCTCTCCTGTCCGTGCAAAGCTTCTTCACCTTCCCACCTGGACAGCGTAGCACTTGCAGTGAGGCTTCACTCCATGTGCTGTACGTTCCTGGACGCCGTCCACACGGGACCGCGTACCGCCGATTTCTGCGTGGGCCTTTTACTGGCTTGTCTGCTGTCTTATACTCTGGGTCAGTGCTTCTCAGGAAAGCCTCCGCCTCCTCTCCATTATTGAAGCCCTGATAAACAGCGCAAGAGAGTCCCTTCGTCTGTTTCTCGGCCTCTGCCCAGCTATTCACGATGGTAGTGCGTCCCCTTCCCTTCGAGATAGCATAGAGCTTGAACTTGCTCTCCATTCGCGTCGCCGGTTGACTCCTCTGGCCTTTCGTTGTGTGTGCTCGTATTGTGACACGCGTGGCGTTCTTCTTCTCGCACCGACCTAGTGTCTTCACCGTCCTTAGCAGGTTCGGTGGGTTTTGGGTCCGTGTTGATTGTGGTACTTCACACTGTGTCCGTGACTTTTGCGTTCCAGGCCGTATGAGCATTTCACTGTTCACTTGCCTATAATCCCTTCCTTCCATTCCGTGCTGCTCTGGGGGCGTTACCCTGACCACCTGTGGAGCTAGTCGTGGCATCATCGGAACTTCATTTGCGCAGAACATCTCCTTTGTAGCTTGTCTTCGCAGGAATAGCACGTAAGGGACAGACGACAGCACCTCTCGCCAGCTTGTTGCTCGCTCCACCTCATCGTCCTGGTACCTCCAGCCGCCCGGTGATAGGGTGAAAGACGTGTAGTGACCCGATCCCAGACACCCCTGATGGACCACCACAGCGGACACCCTATAGTCGGCCTGTATCTTGCTGTTCCGCATCGACACTTGTTCTCCCAGCGCCATTTTCGTGGCATTCTCGTTCACAATGCATACGATCATCGTTTCCGGCGCCTCCATCAAGATCCTGCGCTCCTGCAAAGACCCCGTACCGCACAGTCCGCACACGTAGTCCTGTGGTATCGTCGTCGACTCCAGTGCCGACTGTAGGTCCCATCCCCGCAGTATCAGGCCGCAGTCCAGCTCGATTGATTGGCTCCCTCCGCCACAGCATATGCACGTGCGTTCTACTGCCACCATGCATGTGAAAGCGTTTGCTAAGAGGTCGCCTGGTCTTGCTCTTTCCTGCAGGTCCGACACTATGTGTAGTAGGGCTCCGTGGGCGTCCTGTTGTCCTCTTCCCATCCATTCTCTTGTGATCCTCGTTATCTCTCCTTGCGACCCACCTCCCTGCACCAGTGCTAGTGCGCACACTGTGCACCTCGTCCCGCATACGTGAGGGGTGTTCCGTGCCCGCTGGAAATCCACATGCGACCCCTTCAGTAGTGCCTGCAAGGTGGCGTTCAGGTAACACGAGTCTCCGAGGTTCGTCAGGCCCTCCATCCAGGTGGTCCGCGTCTGGATATTCGTCCCACCCCCTTGGCTCTGCGGTTCGGTGACGTCCGGGCCTCTGCTACCAAGACACGGGGCCGCTGGCGCTACCCGCGTGCAGAAAAGGTTTGATTCCGGTTCACAGTCCTCCATGAGTATATCACCCCCTTCATCCATTCCATACGCTAGCGGCTCGCTCGTTTCGGCAATCTCCCCTGTAACTTCCTCCATTAGTTCCTGGGAGTTCGCCCCTTCCTGGCTCTCATAGTTCTCCATCTGTACATCAGCTTCTCCGTCTGTTCCACGCGCTGTCGGTTCGTCATATCCCTCGCGGTCTTCCTCCCGAGCGTTTGCTTCCTGTGGTACCAGTGGCTCCCTCTTTTGTTGGGCCTCCTCTGGGTCTTGCTCTCCTTCCCACGGTGCTGTCTCCCACGTGGTCGGTCCTGTTGCGTAAAAGCCCAGTTTTAGACCTTGCTCCCTAGACGTCTTAGGTTCTGTCGGCTCCCTTCTGCTCTTCTGTGGGGCTGCTCCTTCTGAAACCAATCCATTCGCTTGCGTCTGTGCGCCCTCTGTCGGTTTCACAAGTGCATGCGGTTCTCCCTGCTCGGGATCACGCAACGGCTGCGTAGGCGTCCGCACGTCCTGGCTTGGTGTTGAAATAGACACCGGTGGTGAAAGGTTCCTCGCCGGCAGGTTCGACTCTTCTTTTACCGCAGGCGGCGCCTCCGGTTCTTTCGACCGCTCGGCTACTTTCACCGGGACCTGTAGCAAATCCTGTCCTGTTTCTTGTAGTTTTAATACGGACTGCTGGGGAGCCGGCGGTGCCTGTCGTCTATCCTGGTCCTCCGGTTGCTTTGACAGCGTCAATGGCACCGCACTCAGTCCCTGTGGCATCCGCTCGACATTTTCGTGGGGTTTCACAGGCGGCGGTTCCGATAGCGACAGGGATGTGTCCGAGTAATTCCCTCCTGCGTGCGATCCTGTCCCCGCCGACGGTTCGGTGACGTCTTTCGTCTGGTCGCTCCCGTCCATTCGCATTGGTTCCGTTGTTGAGCCTTCTGCCCGCTCTGGACTCCGCGCCTCAGACTTGAGCAGCTGGGGCGGCGGCGGCGCCTGTTGCCCACCGTCCCCTTCGGAGCGGTTAGTTTGTACTGGTGGCGCTTCCTTCGTCTCCTGCGTCAGCTTCGCAATGTCTCCGTTTGATGCTGGCTCCAAAGTCTCGACATTTCCGTGGGGTTTCACAGGCGGCGGTTCCGATAGCGACAGGGATGTGTCCGAGTAATTCCCTCCTGCGTGCAATCCTATCCCCGCCGACGGTTCGGTGACGTCTTTAGTCTGGTCGCTCCCGTCCATTCGCATTGGTTCCGTTGTTGAGCCTTCTGCCCGCTCTGGACTCCGCGCCTCAGACTTGAGCAGCTGGGGCGGCGGCAGCGCCTGCTGCCCACCGTCCCCTTTGGAGCGGTTAGTTTGTACTGGTGGCTCTTCCTTCGTCTCTTGCGTCAGTTTCGCAATGTCTCCGTTTGATGCTGGCTCCAAAGGTTTCGGCTCCGACGGGGATGGTGGTTGCTCTGCCCTCGGCTTTTCCACATGCAGAACTGGCTCTTCCCTCCTTTCTACCACCGCCTCCTTCGCTACTTGTGTTTTTTGGTCAAAGTACCGCCGCCTCGCTCGTCCCGATTTATCGTCCATTGGGCGTGGCTTCAGTGCTCGGCTTGTCCGCATGCGGTGGTCTATGGAGAGGAGCTTCTCACTTAACAGACCCTCCGTTCCTTCGATTCTCGTATACACCCAATAAAGCGGCCCCGTGCCTGGTCCTTCTTTGCTCCGCACCCGTTCGTCGCTCACACATGCCCATCGGTTCCTCGGCGTTCTTACCATTGTCATTGCATGTCTCCCATTGCCACATACACTCCCCGTTAAAACATAACTGCGTGGCCCGCTTTCAGTCTCTACCTGAAAGGCGGCCCTCGTCGTCTGTTCCACTCTCTCCTTCGCGAACAGGATCGGCGGCATCTCGGCGAATCTCCACTGCACAGTGCAGTCTCTGTTTGGCGATCTACACCTCTCGCAGATCGTTGGACTCTTCGTCTCTTCTTCGAGCGGCCCTCCTAAGAGGATGATCTTTGCTGTCTCCGGCTTGGTCTTTGGGTCCAAGACCATGAAACTCAGCTGCACCTCCTGCCTCACAAACCCACATACACACCTGTGTGTCGCTTTCAATCTGGATTCGAACAGGCTCCTCAGAGTCCCCCCCCACACCGCGCATTCCTTCAGTGCCAGGTTATTTAGGATCTGTTTAAGGAAAGCCAATGGCGAACCTCCTGCCAAAGAATACCTTGTTATCTCCTTCCTGACCGTGTCCGCCGTGAAGTCCTGGATCGTGACTCGTGTCTCCTCCATTAACCCGTCCAGTCTTGGGTGGTCTTCTTTAGACATCTTCCACAGTACACAGGCGAGACATCCCCCTACGCACGTTTTATCCGCCGTTTCTTTCTCTCTCATCAACCCTATTAGTGGTGTGGCCCATATTAGGCTGCAGACTGTTGCTGCGGCGTAGCACGTCCCTCTCGTGTTCTCAAATCCCCTCACATCCGATGTGGCCCACTTGTCATCTTGTTTTCCCGACGCCTCGTAGGACAATAACGGCCGCTTCGTGATGTCTAGGTCCGCCATATCTCGCTCTAGCTGGGCCATCACATCTCTGCCATGTCCTTTGAACCTTGGAACACTTCCTGGCTTGCCTTCCGAAACTACCAGCTTCACCACCGGGGCGCCCGGCAACCGTCCTGTCTCTTTCGTCGTGGGTCCCGGTCCCTCAGCTCGTGAAGGCTCCGTGATTGCGTTCCCTCGGTCCGGAGTTGGTCCCTCCGCCGGCGTCCTCCCTCCGACTCCAGATTCCTCAGTTGACGGTTCCTCCGTTCGTGCCTCCCCCGGCTCCCCTGCCCCTCCGTGAGTCTGCTCCAGTTCCTTCGGCTCCTGCAGGGTGGACCTCGTCCCGCTTTCCGGGGCTTGCACCTCCCTCTGGTTGCCTGCCTTCTGTGTGCTATCTCTTGCAGCTTGGCCAATCTCCGGCGCAGCGTCCGGTCCGGTAGTCCTTCCCACACTCCGGTCGGCCTCCGACAGTAACCGCCCCGATTCGTCTGGCCCCTCCCCGATGCTCCCCATCTTGTCGACCAGGTCTTGTATCTCGTCTTCCCACTCATCCTCCTTGAATATCGGGGGTAGATCCGTACTGATAGGTGCTCCGTCGCCCCCCATCAGCAACTCCCCCCTATCTTCGACCGCTCTCGCCCAGCTATACGCTAGCGTTGTTGATATCTCTTTCGACAGTGCCCTCCACGCCTCTGCCGGTCTCCGTGTCCTCAGAGAAATCGCCTTGATGAAGGCCGCAGCTGCCTCATTCATGGCCCCGTCGCGCGTGAAGACTAGAGGAACGAAAGCTATTCCCTTCGAGCTACACTCCTCCCCGTATTTCTTCACCTTTTCCCTCTCCTTCGCCTGGATGACCCGCCTCGCATCCAAGTGCGATCCCCGGGACAGACTTGTCTGCGAGCATACCTCGATGACCGTCACGTCGTACGCCGCCGGTCTTCCTGTCCAGTTTCGTGTCGTTCCCGGCACTGCCTCGCTTACCAGGATGTCGGCCGGTTTCCTCCCTCCATCTAGGATTCGTTGCGGCTCCATTTCCACGGACATCCCCGTCACCCTTGCCTGCTTCGCCAGGAAATCCCTGACTAGGTTATGGCGTATGGTTGGCGTTGCCCCCCGGTTACACATCCCTGCGTGCACCCCCCGAGGGTCTAGCTTAGCGTTGCACCTCTTGCATAGCTGTCCCGCCTGTAAGACCTCCAGCCCTAAATGCGCCCTGATCGCGGTCCGGAAAATTTGTGACGGCATCACGGTTCCCGTGTCGCTTGCCTCCGCCAACCACGCACTCGCCCTCGGCATGGACACCGCTCTGAAGTGTGCAAGTCTTTCTCGGTCTCCGCTCCCCTTCAGGTCGTTGACCATCTTCGTTTTCAGCGAGGCGTCGATCTTCATTGACAGCTCTCTCTGTCGCACTACCTTATCGAGGTCCAGGTCGCACTCCTCCGAGGTCTCCAGCGTCAGCGCTTTACACACCCCACTCCACTCCTCAGGGTCGACTTGGTATTGGGCGTCCAGCTCCACGCACAGTTTCCTCGTCGCAGTGGCCGACGCTGCTCTGCCCGCCGCCGCGTGTCTCCCACAGTTTCGCAGGCCCACCCCCCCTTCCCGCAAAGGTAGCTCCGCCTGTAAGTGCGCCCGCTCATCCATATCCCCACCCACGAGACCCCGCAACACGCTTCTCACTACCGCATCGAAATCTGCCAGACCTGATCGCTGGTCCTCCAGGTACATTGACCTCATCAAGTATACCATCTTCCCATACGAATGGCAGTATCGTAGCTGGGTCAGCGCTACGTGCCGATCCGGTAGCATCGTCAGTGACTCGCTTACTTTCTTCAGCTTCGTCACGTACTGCAGCAGGTATTCCTTGCAGTAGCTCCCACTCCCTACCGGTAGCTTGAGAATGGTGAAGTTTCCCTCGGACTCTTGTTTCACCTTCTCCAAGCCCCCCTTCGGTTCCAGGCCCACCCGCAGAGGTACGAATACGCACTTCGCCTCCTTTACCTTTAGCCCCAGGCTTGATGCCTTTTGAACCAGGTAGTCGTACGCCTTCGCTAGTTCGTCTACGCCTCCCATCAACACTCCATCGTCTAAGAACCAGAGGCTTCCATCCAGTCCCATCTTCTTGAGTCCCTCCAGTAGGCTTTTTATCCCGAGTGAGAAAAGGAGAGGCCCCGCCGGATCCCCCTGTTGGGCCCCCTCCCTCGACGGAATCGTGGTATCCTCAAAAAAGAGGCTCGTCGGTCTCTCGTAACACCACGATGCCAAAGGCAACAGTTCCGGCAGCGTGGACGCCAGCTCACGCAGGAACACCGCCCTCGAGACACAGTTAAAAGCGTTCTCAAAATCAATGGTCAGGATTGCCTTGTTGGCCCCCCTGTTCCTCCTCGCGTAGTCCCGTACTATTGCGTACACCGCCTCCACCCCACTGGGTACCGCCACCCCCAGCTGTCCTCCTGGCTTTAAGAGGTTTGGTATCTTGGGCCTTATTTTTGCTAGCACTATCTTCCACGCCCACCTCCGCAGTGATTCCCCTACTGCTATTGGTCTATACCCGGTCGGCTCTTTCTTCAGCGCGATCAGGCGAGCTCCTGCCAACACCGGTGCCGCCTCATAAGGTACTTTCCCTCTTACCAGTAGCTCTAATGTAGTGCAGAGCGTTGGCATCAACCCTCGCAGTCCCGTGTCGCACGCTTGCTTCAGGAGCTCCACGCTTAATCCCGACGGTCCGGCCCCCGTGTCCTTCGGGAATGTCTTCAGCGATGCTAGTGCTTCCTCCGGCGACAC
This sequence comes from Flectonema sp. DT1601, assembly GCA_964019425.1. Lineage (NCBI taxonomy): Eukaryota > Euglenozoa > Diplonemea > Diplonemida > Diplonemidae > Flectonema > Flectonema sp. DT1601. The sequence continues at coordinate 1,144,291 of OZ025797.1, forward strand.
TACTGTGTTCCCCGTTCTCACCCCCTCCAGGTCTATCTTCTCGTGCATGGGACTCGGGTGGATGGTCTGCATCGCCGCCAGGACTTCCGGCGCGTTCGGCGCTAGCCCGCTCGACACCAGGCATTTATTAGCCTGCGCGTACCTCCCTCTCCTGCTCAGGGCGCAGCACCGCTCATACCGTTCTCCCTGTGTCGTTTCCTTCTCCCGTCGTCTTTTGTTCCTCTTTGCCCTCGTGCTCCACATCGCTACATACTCTCCCCTCAGCCATCCTTCCAGCCTGCTCGTCAGCCTCTCCCTATGCGTCTCTGTCCCCTTCTCATCCTTCCGCACCGCCGGCGTTCCCAGGCATGCTTTCGGGAGCATCAATAGCAGCTTCCATGCCCGCGGGTCATTCCGCTGTGCTATCCGTTGCAATGTTGCCATGAGAGCTCTCGCCCACAACATCGTCAGCCTCTCGTCCAACTTTTTTGGCACCACTACCTGTGCCGCCCCTATCTCCTCCCACGACGGCAGCTCTCCAAGCTCTTTTTCGTCTGGCCACGGGGCGTTCTGAACCTCTTCCTCCCCCCCATCTAGCGCCATGGCTTCTCTACATCTCGGGTGGACCCCGGTGCTGCTTCCCGTCAGACACCCACACATCGTGCATGGTCGCACCCCCATCGCCTGCTGCTCCGCCTCCGTGAGAGGGCGATCTGACAGGAGGTGCTCCTTGTTCAAGTGGCCTAATAGTCCTCCCCAGTTCTTATATCCCTCAAATCGCTGGGCGCGTGATCGCGAGCATTCTCCCCTGGGGCAGTAGTAAGGCCCAGACCCCCTCAGTCCCGCGCTTGGTCCCGTCCCCAGGCCTATCCTCACCGCAGCCTCTTCAGCCGTTTGTTCGGAGAGCTTCAGCACATACACCGCCTCGGCTCTCTCCTCCACCCGATTGAGCATTTCGGCGTCCGCTTGGAGCACTGCCTCGTAGTGTTCTTTATCCAGCACTATCCACAGCGGGATGTCCTCAGTCCTTCTCAGGGGCAGCATCTTTAGGAGTCTCCCCGCCTCCCACACTATGATCACTACTCCCATCTGGTCCGCCGCAACCTGCAGCGCTACGTTGTCCCCCCATCCCTTGTTCTCCAGTCGTACAGCGTAGTCCTCCTTGGCCAGTCCGTTGACGAACCATTGGTCCGTCCTCTCTTCACCTCTCATGTATTCCGCGAGTCTCTTCCGCAGCACCCTCGCACCCACTCGCCGATTCCATTCTCCCTTCGCCAGTAGGATTGCTCGGAACATACAGTCCCCATCCCCCTTAGTCTTGGTTACACTGACTCTCGGGAACTCCCTCTGTAGCTCTATGGACGTGCTTGGCGTTGCTTCCCCCTCCACCTCTCTGGAGCTGCTCAACTTCCTACACCTTGGGTGCATACTGGCCGTCCCCTTCATTGCTCGTCCGCAGTGTCCGCACGCCTTCATGCCGCAGTCAGCCCACTGGTCCTGTCCCAATTGACCTTTATGCTTCCCATCTATGTGTGCCAGCAGGCCATTCTCCGTCCCAGACCACTCACACACTGGGCAGCTCGCACCCCCACCTCTCATCTCGTGGGGTTGCTGCTTGCAACTGCTTCTCGGCTTTGACGTCGACTGTTCATCTTCCGGCGCTCTCTCTTCCTTTGTTCGTCCCCCACTTTTCGTTTTCCGGGCCTTTTCCCGCTTCTTCTCTTGTTTCTTGTGCCATCGCGCTGGTGGACTCAGTCTCCACCTGTCGCTCGCCCGGTTTGGCCCCCTCACCTGTTGCGTGATTTCTTCCTGATACCTCTCGGTCTCATTCGTTCCCGCGCAACCCACTAGCTTTGGCTGGGGGAATAACCATATCGTGGGCTCCAGTTTTTGACATGCTAAAGACGGTAATATTCCTGTTGCCATATGTGTCCCTAGACCCGGCATATCCCTGAGTATCTCTAATTCCAACATGGCCCGCCACCTCTTTGTATACTCCTGTTCGTGTGCCATTGTCGTGTTCATCCCAGGCCCCCGCGTTGATGCCGTCTCCCTCCCTGCCCCTAGTGTGCGGTTTGTCTTCGACTGGCTGTGCCCCCTCCTCGTGTACGACACGAGCGTGGGTTCTCTAGGCCCCGTCTCCGCACACCTCCTCGGGGCTGCCCCTTCGCCAAACACATTGTGTCTACTCCTCGAGTACGGCACCAACGCGAGTGCTCCAGGCCCAGCCTCCGCACAGCCCACCGGAGCCGCCCCTTCGCCAATCACGTTGTGTCCACTCCCCGAGTACGACACTGTGAGTGCTCCAGGCCCAGCCTCCGCACAGCTCCCCGGAGCTGTCCCTTCGCCAAACACCTTGTGTCTACTCCCCGAGTACAACACCGTGAATGCTCCGGGCCCAGCCTCCGCATAGCTCACCGGAGCTGTCCCTTCGCCAAACACGTCGTGTCTACCCCCCGAGTACAACACCGTGAGTGCTCCAGGCCCAGCCTCCGCACAGCTCCCCGGAGCTGTCCCTTCGCCAAACACCTTGTGTCTACCCCCCGAGTACAACACCGTGAATGCTCCGGGCCCAGCCTCCGCATAGCTCACCGGAACTGTCCCTTCGCCAAACACCTTGTGTCTACCCCCCGAGTACAACACCGTGAGTGCTCCAGGCCCAGCCTCCGCACAGCTCCCCGGAGCTGTCCCTTCGCCAAACACCTTGTGTCCACTCCCCGAGTACGACACCGTGAATGCTCCAGGCCCAGCCTCCGCGTAGCTCACTGGAGCTGTCCCTTCGCCAAACACGTCGTGTCCACTCCCCGAGTACGACACTGTGAGTGCTCCAGGCCCAGCCTCCGCGTAGCTCCCCGGAGCTGTCCCTTCGCCAAACACATTATGTCCACTCCTCGAGTGCGACACCGTGAATGCTCCAGGCCCAGCCTCCGCGTAGCTCACTGGAGCTGTCCCTTCGCCAAACACGTCGTGTCCACTCCCCGAGTACGACACTGTGAGTGCTCCAGGCCCAGCCTCCGCGTAGCTCCCCGGAGCTGTCCCTTCGCCAAACACATTATGTCCACTCCTCGAGTGCGACACCGTGAGTGCTCCAGGCCCAGCCTCCGCATAGCTCACCGGAGCTGTCCCTTCGCCAAACACCTTGTGTCCACTCCCCGAGTACGACACCGTGAGTGCTCCAGGCCCAGCCTCCGCGTAGCTCCCCGGAGCTGTCCCTTCGCCAAACACCTTGTGTCCACTCCCCGAGTACGACACCGTGAATGCTCCAGGCCCAGCCTCCGCGTAGCTCACTGGAGCTGTCCCTTCGCCAAACACGTCGTGTCCACTCCCCGAGTACGACACTGTGAGTGCTCCAGGCCCAGCCTCCGCGTAGCTCCCCGGAGCTGTCCCTTCGCCAAACACATTATGTCCACTCCTCGAGTGCGACACCGTGAGTGCTCCAGGCCCAGCCTCCGCATAGCTCACCGGAGCTGTCCCTTCGCCAAACACATTATGTCCACTCCTCGAGTGCGACACCGTGAATGCTCCAGGCCCAGCCTCCGCGTAGCTCACTGGAGCTGTCCCTTCGCCAAACACATTATGTCCACTCCTCGAGTGCGACACCGTGAGTGCTCCAGGCCCAGCCTCCGCGTAGCTCACTGGAGCTGTCCCTTCGCCAAACACGTCGTGTCCACTCCCCGAGTACGACACTGTGAGTGCTCCAGGCCCAGCCTCCGCATAGCTCACCGGAGCTGTCCCTTCGCCAAACACATTATGTCCACTCCTCGAGTGCGACACCGTGAGTGCTCCAGGCCCAGCCTCCGCGTAGCTCCCCGGAGCTGTCCCTTCGCCAAACACCTTGCGTCCACTCCCCGAGTACGACACCGTGATTGCTCCAGGCCCAGCCTCCGCACAGCCCGCCGGAACTGTCCCTTCGCCAAACACCTTGTGTCTACTCCCCGAGTACGACACCGTGAATGCTCCGGGCCCAGCCTCCGCATAGCTCCCCGGAGCTGTCCCTTCGCCAAACACATTATGTCCACTCCTCGAGTGCGACACCGTGAGTGCTCCAGGCCCAGCCTCCGCATAGCTCACCGGAGCTGTCCCTTCGCCAAACACCTTGTGTCCACTCCCCGAGTACGACACCGTGAGTGCTCCAGGCCCAGCCTCCGCGTAGCTCCCCGGAGCTGTCCCTTCGCCAAACACCTTGCGTCCACTCCCCGAGTACGACACCGTGATTGCTCCAGGCCCAGCCTCCGCACAGCCCGCCGGAACTGTCCCTTCGCCAAACACCTTGTGTCTACTCCCCGAGTACAACACCGTGAATGCTCCGGGCCCAGCCTCCGCATAGCTCCCCGGAGCTGTCCCTTCGCCAAACACCTTGTGTCTACTCCCCGAGTACGACACCGTGAATGCTCCGGGCCCAGCCTCCGCATAGCTCACCGGAGCTGTCCCTTCGCCAAACACATTATGTCCACTCCTCGAGTGCGACACCGTGAGTGCTCCAGGCCCAGCCTCCGCACAGCTCCCCGGAGCTGTCCCTTCGCCAAACACATTATGTCCACTCCTCGAGTGCGACACCGTGAGTGCTCCAGGCCCAGCCTCCGTCTCTGCCAGTTGGTCGAGCACGCTGTGCTCCCTCCTCGAGCGCGGCACAACCTCCAGTTCCTTCCCGTCTAGAATATCATCAACCTGTGAACGCCGGGAACAATCTTGTAGGTTTGGCTCGACAAGCTTTATCATGCTCTCAGCACCATAATCCGCCAATGCTCGCCGTGGGATCTTCCGGACCACACTGTCCACCACCCGCATCCTCTCGCCGTGGGTATTGAGCTCCGACCTCTCCGCCTGCTGCTCTTTCGGGTCATAGATTCTCCCATCCGTGACAAACACCACTTCCCCTTTTCCCTCGCTCGTCAACTGGTAAAAGACGTCCACAGCCATCTGGAGGTCACTCTGGAGCATCGAACCTCTGGAGTTGGAATCCGCACACAAACCGACGCCCGTACTTGACTTATCCGAAAGCATTCCACCAGTACTAGTCCCCAACGGTGTCCTTCCTAACAGAGATCCGCGCTTATCCCTGTCTGTGAACCGGGATGGCTCCATCTGTGCTCCCTTCAATTCTACCACCAATTCCTGTCCCATGTCCGTTTTGCCACCGTTCAGCGGTAGCAGCTTGTTCCAAACGCGCTGAGTCTCCCTCTGTCCATCAGAACCGTGTGAGTGCCGAGCGAAGGTATCGAACACCGATTCTACTCCATGTGCAAAGAGAACTAGATCCAGTGTAGGGTATCGCTCATGCTTGGTCACAGCACAGAGACACTCCAGGGCTGAAGAATTACGGAAGCACTTCATCCTTGCCCGGCATTCGCTACGGTCAAGGTCCTTGCTCTCTTTGCCAGCGTAGTCTGCCGAGCTACCGTTAAAAGTGCACCAAGGGCTCGTGTCATGGGCCGTCTTGCTCGTCGAACAGCGTTCAGCACCTCCTTGTGACGGGGTGAGTGAAAGATCCCAGTAACAATGCAGTT